>OY015312.1:21371517-21965546 GCA_955612985.1 Cheilosia scutellata | reverse complement strand
ATTAAACATTTTAATGTTACATTTCTTCATTACATTGTATTAAAACTATTAGTATGGGTTTAATTTATCTTTTTTCCCAAAAACATTTTATTTTTGCCATAAGCGACGAAGAACCAGCTTGTTTCTATTATTATTTCCAACACTATATATCCACGGGTATTTCCATTCTTGTTTGTCCTCTTGGATAAGAAGTCAAAGAAGAGTTACACAACTATGCAATTTGAAAAACAGTATTTTAATTTTAAATACAAAATAACTTAAGAAATGTAATTTTAAGAAAAATTAAATAACTCCTAATAACATTGAGTGAAATATTAATATAAATAATAAATATTATAAATATTTTTAATAAATATCTTAAACATTTTTGGATTGTTTTATTTCGTTTAGACAGGTTCACTGCAGTGGAGGGTACCAAAGAATCAAAGAAACACTTTTACTTGTTTTGAATAGTCTTTCTGATCCATATACGATTTTGTGTAATTGTACACATTAAATATTGAATCTCTATACCATTTTTAAGCTTTCGAAAGCAAAATTACACAAAAATCTATGTTTGAATTTACACAACAAAGGTTTAAGATTTACGCATTAAATATTTAAAATTGATACGTGCGTAAAAATACTGCATTATGGTAGCCAAGTAGATTCCTCACTTAATGATAGTAAAATTACACGATTTTTTCGTATGTATAATTGTGTATGTAAGTGCATTGGAACCCATTGCTCTTTACAAAGGCGACATACAAGCTTTAAATTAAACCCCATGCAGAGATTGATTTAATTAGCCTTGGTTATCAATAAAAAAAGTAATATCTATCCTCGGAATGATGGATCCCCGTAAAACTTGCAGTATTGAACAAAGCAAACATATAAAGAGACTGCTCAGCATTACCAGCGGTTAACACTAAGACTAAGTCCGGGCAGTGCGAGGTATCAGCCAAGGGATGTTAGCAAATGCTAAAAACATCAAAAGGTGCATCTGTTAACTGAAATAAAAAGCTCAGCTGAACACTCAACTAATGAGACATAGAAGATTTTCGCCTTTGAAATAAAATACTTAAAAGACAAGATCCTGCAGTTTTTCTAAGCATGGTTCTTCAGATAGATAAAGAAGAGTTATGTTAAAGTAGCATTGTTGAAGAAAGTACGCTTGACATTTATTGAGATTGTAATTTTCTGCAATGTCTCAATATTTTGTAATAGTGTAGGTATGCATATCGCACAAGGATTCATGTTTTGCATATACGTTCCACTCTCTACCTTACGGTGAATTCAGAAAGGAGCTTCCGCTCATGAGTCTAGGGTGCTAAAAAATATCCAATTAAGTAAATGACAAATAAATAGATTCGAAAAGTTAAATCGAAAATATTTCAATTCCAATCTAAGAATAACCCAATTATATTTAAATCTGAAATAATATGCATATCAGTGTTATATAAAATATTTAAGTTACCAAAAATAGTATACTATGTATATACAAAAATACTAGATTATTCATGCTAAAAAATATTCATGCTACAATAAACTAATTTACGAAATATGTAGGTCTATTTTGTATATAGCAACGCTAACACCCCTACTTAGCTTTAAGATTCAATTATTTCCGACGATAGCAACACCAACAATCCTGTAAATTTGTTCGTCAAACGATGTATGTGGACTGTGGAGGCAGTAGATGAAAATTGATTTACATCAATTCAATAACCGTTCATGGGAGTAGTAGGAGAAAACGTAGAAGTAGGTACGCACGATATCAAATTTCAGAGGAAGTGTACCGATTAGGCCCTGTAAATTATAGGAATTTCAGTAATCGCAAAAACACGTCAATTCTAATTAGGAAGACCACTTGAATTAATTTAAACTCTTTTGAGGGCGAGTTATTTTATTATTGAGTAGATACACTTGTAAATGCTGTGAAATTTGAGAACGCTTTAATGTTTTAGCACATAACGAGTAGCAAGCTCTTAAGGGCAAGTGTTTATTGTAAATTGATGTATCTACCTTGTTCCTATTATTGGCCAAGGTAAAGATGTTTCCAATGGAAAGAATTATTTCGAGTGTTATGTTGATATACTCGTGCTAAAGGACCGTAATTATCTCCTGTAAGGTAATCATTACGACAAAGACAATACGATGATGGTAATGTCGATTGTCAGAATGTCCTGATTATACTGTAATTTGATATGTTGTACACTTCAGTACTACAATTCACATAATGTACAATTAATAGAAAGCCATTCGGGTAGGCAGATGCATGAATTCAATAAATTTATGGCGATTAAAACGCACATGATAAATATTTAGTACAATTAGGTACAATCTACCTACTTCCACCCCGTAGGTACCATATAGAAATCGTTTTTAAAAATTATTTCGTAATTTTGAAAATACATCGATATACCTAAGTAAAGTTAAATTTTGTGGTTAAATTCGATTTTTCTCACTTTAGGTTAAGTTACTTAAGAAAATAACCTACACACATTTAGAAACTCAATAATTGTTTTAACAAAATCCTGCTTAGCTTAAATTTGTTATTTATAATTTATTCACTACAATGTACCTGGTTATTTTTTAATGTTTTCCTTTTTCCTTTTTAATTCTATTTGTATTGAAGGTTTTTAACGTATTTTTCCTTCAAAGTATTTCATTCCATAATAAAATTTGTATTTTTAGTCATGATTTAAAATAAATTGTTCAGTTGAAAGATGTAATATAAATATCAAATCTCTGTATGTAAACTGCGCGGTGGCCCACCAAATGTAAATTTCAATACGAAAATAAATTATCTATCTATCTATCTTTATATTTCTAAATGAAAATGACAACTTCCTTTAATAATAACTTGCAAAGGATTCGCATTTAAAAAGCTGCGGCATGTTTCACTATAGTGAGGCGGCATAGTATAAAATTGTATAACAATTGTGCACTTTGTGATGAATGTTGACTTCAAACTTGGTTTGTGTACTCTCTATGAAAAATAAAGAAAACTGTTTTCTTCGATTTTGGAAATTCAATCCTTAAAGGGGTAAAAGGGGGGTCAATGTTTGTTCATGTTTTTTTCTTAAAATTTTTTAGGGGTGTAAGCTTGCTTTACCAACCCGGGTGCCACTGCTTCTTAGTACGCCCCTGTCTCAACATATTTTATACCACAATACATTAAAATGTATACCTATGTATATTTGAATTTAAACGGTGACCCCCTTTTTACCCCTTTAAGAGCTGAATTTCCAAAATCGAAGAAAATAGTATTCTTTATTTTTCATAGAGAGTACACAAACCGAGTTTGAAGTCAATCGGATGAAAAATAAAAATGGTCTCATACAAAATTCGACCCCCTTTTTACCCCTTTAAGAGCTGAATTTCCAAAATCGGAGAAATTAGTTTTCTTTATTTCTCATAGAGAGTACATAAACCGAGTTTGAAGTCAATCGGATGAAAAATATAAATTTTCCCATACAAACTTTGACCCCCCTCTTTTACCCCTTTAGGGCGCAATCTGAAGTGCCCCAATATCTTAAAATCATTTTCATATAATGTGTCCTACATGGTAAAAATTTCATGCTTTCATCACAAAGTGCACAATTTTTTTACTATGCCGCCTCACTACTAACCACATAATTGTAATACTATGTTTTAATTTTTTGTAACCCCCAGTTTCAAAGTGGAAGTTTAAACTAAAGTTCAACTGAACGAACCTGAATTTGAGTTTCACAATGTAATCTGAACTTCAGTTCAAACTCAGTTTTATTAAATTTAATGATTTAATATAAAATAAAAAAAATAAAAAAAATTACAATTGATTTAATATATTTCTAGCGACCGACGGGTCAGATTGTAGCATTCCAAAAGGTAAGTCAGTAAATCAGGAGTTAGGATGATCGCTATGAAATGCTATTAATAGCTGAGCTGAGAATGAAACGAAGACGCTTCCTTGAGGAAAAATCTGACGGATAACTTCAGAATCAGTTAACAACAGAGAAAGAAATTGGTATGATATGAAATATTTCCTATTTTCCTACCCAAATGTTTATATATAGTTGTTCATTTGCACGTTAACAATTTCGGCATAAGGTAGCCATTATTTAACAGCTTTTCTGGGTTAACAACGCTCAAAAATTAGTGAAAAAGACGGTGGACGGTGAAAATCGAAAAAAAAAACATCTCTCATATTATTACCATCTTTTATCTTTAGTCATTAACAAGGTGCTAAAATTGTCAAGTCTATTACGAAAACTTCGGTTCAACAAAAATAGAAATGGAACAATTTTGAATGTGCTGCCGCCAAAACATTGATGTCGTATTTAAAAATGTGTCCGGGAGACCAAGCATAATATATAAACTAGTCACATGATGTGAAGGGATTAATTTCTCGAGGACCAAATAAAGTCGAACTTAAAGAATGGATTTGGCATTGCACGCTTACAAATTTCAGTTAACGCTGAAATCGAAGTCTATAAGAGAGTCCAACCGCAAAATAGTTGGTCTACCGAAGATAAAATAAAACATGTGCTGATTCTTGAATTCTTTCCAACTAGACCACAATTTTTTGTTGATTATATAAAGATTTATTTATTCTTAATAGATAAAGGTGATAAAAAGAAGGCGACTTCATTGAAATAATGTTATGGAGTGAGCTTATAAAACTAAATAACTTATTGAAGACTTTTTACGACCCAAAATAGTTAGTCTGCCAGTCTTTATTTTCATTTTACCACTGTATTACTCCACCTCTGGCATTGATAACAGCTTCTAAGCACCGTGACATAGTGTCACTGTCAACTAATTTTTGACACTCTTCGGAGCCGAAAGTTTCCCAGATATTTGTTATCTTGGCCCTTAATTTTGGAAGTGTCCGAGCTGGTTCTTGTCGCAGTTTTTGCTTCATTTTATGTCAAACGGTTTCGATTGGTGAAAGGTCAGGGCTGCTGGAAGGCCATTACACTAAAGGAATTCCTTAAGCAGTTAACCACGCCATTGTCGATCTAGCAGTATGGCAAGAAGCACCGTCCTGTTGGGAAATAAAGTCTCCCTCACTTGGTTGAAGACGAGTTATTGATGAAAGAAGCTCTTCTTCTAAAATGTCTTGGTACTTGGCACCATTGACCAGTCCATTGACAAAATGTAAATTGAACATGCCACACCCAGACGTGCATCCCCATACCATTAGAGGTGCTGGGAACTTGACTGTTGCTTCAGGCAGTTTTTGTCAAAGGCTTATTTTGAATTTCTTACCACACGTATGCGTTCGTCACCAACGCAGACTTCGAATCTGGACTAATCACTCCAAATAACAGACCGCCATTGACTTAAAGTCCAGTTTTTTTTTTAGTTTTTCTTTTGCCTGTGTTTTTAATGAATTGAGAAGCTTTATGTTTTGTAAAATTCAAAAAAACCTTATAAAATTTATATGCCATTTTTTTCATCGTCCGCTTACCAGGGTCGATCGAAATGCCTTTTTGAATTTGTTCTCTCCATTGGACAGTTATTGCTGCAGCAGTTTTGCGCCGATTTTCTTTTATTATTTTCTCTAAACCCGACAATAACGAGGTATTGCTATCGGTGGACGCGCAGTTTTCTTACTTATCTCAACATTTCCCAATTTTTTGAATTTTGTAATAATGTTCTGCACTGATGAGCGTTCTGAGCAATTTTTTAACTCGACAATCCCGTTTTAAATGCCTTAACTATCGATTCTTTTAGGACTCGTAATAATGCAACGCCACTCGCCATGGTGAACATGAAACTGATGCCTACTTGCATAAAAACAGAGATCATTCAACAGCAAATAGGGTTTATGCCATTTTGTTCATAACGGTTCACCAAAACACTATTTAAATAGTACTAGACCAAGAATTTTGCATTCAAAAGAGAGTAGACCAACTCTTATGCGCCTATCTTTGTTTGAGATAATAGAGAAAATCGTAACGGTGGCTTTTTTAAATTTTGTTTCATTTGGCCTAATTTACTAAGAATAATTACTGTATTACATGACACACATTTTTAAATAAATAACTATTTACAACCACAATAAATTTAAGTATGAAAAAAGATTAATCTGTTTATTCAAAAATAGACCAACTATTTTGCGTTTGGTCGTAGAACATTTCCACCGCCGGATTATGTTCGGAGATTGAATGCACGAAAATCATTTTCAGTGTCATTTCGACGTATACATATTATATCATAATAAACAAAATTGCCGTATAAATGTCGAAATGAAAAAACCTGAAAAGGAGATTGTCAAGAAAGCGCTTGCATTCTCAGAGAGTCAGTGTTTGGTGTGGTTTTTCTGTGGTAATACTGTCACTGTGAATTATTGGGAACTATACTTTTCACGGGTTTTTATGGTCGAAAGTTCTCGGACGCATTATTGGGGGAAACGGCGTTGTCGGCAATCGTCCACCGATATATAGTGCGAGTTGACACCGTTGAAATTATCTTAAACTGCCAGTTTATGCCAATAAACCACCAACAATTCAATAGCATAAGGACGGGGAGATTAGGCACGTTGGTGTTATAGAGGAATAACTATGCCAAGGGATGTCATTGCTAAATCTGGTCGAAGGGATTGATGTATGTCGCTGAAACCTGGTATTGTTCATCAATATTTTATTTCATATATAATAATTATTACAATTCTCATGGTAAAACCGCTTGTTTGTCGATTTAATATTTTTTAATTTCACAAATCAGCGGATATTAAAAGACACACTTTCTCTATTATAATTATAACGCTTTATTAAATATATCGAGCAACCGTTCAAAGCAAAGGTACCAAGAGAAGTGAGTTGCAACACAATAGCTTAGAGTATTACCGCTCAGCAAACAATGATAATTTTGGGTACATACTAAAAGCGGTAGTTTAAACTATGTATATTGTCATCTGATTTTGAGGAGTAATTTTGACTTCATATAAATTCGTTTATGTACCTATGTAATAAGATATGTCAATAAATGCGTTAGAATACAGTGGTGTATAAAAGTAAGTTTTTAGCAAAAATAATTAATAATTCATTTATAGCAGTTAGAAATTAAGAAATTAACAAATTAAACACCGCTATTGGCCAGGTCTTTATTTGCTGAAGCGTCTTACTTGCAAATGAGCCACAATTTAATGGCTTATTAAGTTGAACAATTTTTTTTATTTCTACCGTACAGTTAGGCAAACATTGCTCGAGTTTACCACACACTCTGCGCATTAAGACCGGATCCAAGCATATTTGCAACACAACAGCCACAGTAGAATAAAAAAAAACATACATAATTGCGTAGACGTAGATATTAAAGAAAAGCCTTTTAGTTAGAAATACAATTTCAATAATGCCAATTACATAGTATTACCCTTCCGAAATCAGGAATTGAAAACATCCGCTGATATCGACTTTTTAGACTGAACTTATAAACTACCTATATAAATATACATATATGTATATAAATGATATAATTAAAATCAATAAAAATTCTAATTTAATCAATGCCATAAGTAACGAAAATTGTATAAAACAAATTCTGGGAATTTTAAATCATTTACTAAAACCAACCGGGATATTGAAATATCCGCCGCGGCATGAACTCATCTTGGTCTAATCCAAAAGTCAGACTCCGGGTTCGTTCAAATTAATAAATGGCTACGTTCTTATGTATTTAACGAAATACTAAAATTTTGTCGTATATTACTTTTAAATAAATACCTATTAAATATTAAGTAATTCAATATTAATACAAAATATACGCTCGTGTTTACATTCTCAAAAACAGCACGACAATTTAACGGGTTATCCATTTCGTGGTTTGGAAAACAAAGCTATGTAAAAATGATAGGAAATCTAATAGACTTAGAGCTGGCAACGTTTTTTCTCAAGTCATTTTAGCAAGGCTGTAACTTTTTGGGCTTAGTTCGGGGTGACTACTGAACATGGAAATACATTTCTGGCAGCGGTACGTTGGTTTATATATTAATGCCATAAGCTCAAAAAGGCAAAGAAATTAGGTACCTCATTTTAGCAAACTTAAGATTTTGGTATGTGTTACTTTACGACCGATGTAGACAGAAAATGCAATTGCCGTATCAGTGTTTCAGTTTTAAAGTGCAAAAAAGGCAACATTTAATTCATAATAGCAAAGTCAAATTTTCGATATTATGTTAGAGATATCATCACTCTACTAATTCCTCAAAGCTAAACCAAAACTCCGGTTTCATCAAATCTTAAGTTTGCTAAAATGAGGTAAATTTCTTTCTCTCTTGAGGTTATGGCATTCCTATATAAACCAACGCAGCGCTGCCAGAAATGTATTTTCGTGTTCAGTAGTCACCCCGAACTAAACTGTCAAAGTTACAGCCTTGCTAAAATGACTTGAGAAAAAACGTTGCTAGCTCTTACTCTATAAGCGGAATAGTTGATGAAGTGCGCAGTGATCACATAAAATATTGACAGCTGTCAAGCTTGAATTTTATAGAAGTAGTGATTTGCTCAGTTTAAGGATTATCATTTTACAAAATCGATTTGTTGAGCAATAAACAGTGTATTAGAAATACTTACATATTACAATTCTTAACAAAAGATTTTGCACGGAATAATTGGCGGCAATTCTGAGTTTTTTTTTTGTAGTTCGTTTTACGGGAAAAATCTTTAAATTTTTAGTTCAAAAGAAATGATTTGTGTGGGTTTTAATTATTTTGTTTACCACTTTGATGAATGGCTTTACTTTCACATATTTTCGTTTAATCCATGAATACTCTCAAAATAACAAAAATTCCCGCCTTTTTTAATGTCATTGGAATACACGAGTTTTGAAAGCGACTACTTTCATTTGCATAGGAAAAGAAGAGTTTTGATGCGGAATTTGGTTTGCATGGGAATAAATGAGTTTTGAATTAAACGACTGAGTGGAATAGTGTAGTTTTGAAAAAAATTTCACTTTTGAAGTACTCATAAGTATAGGAAATAACAAGTTTTGATACATTTTAGCTAAATACTTAGATGAGGGCCCTTTTAAAGGAAACTTTCTCATACCTAACTCATTTTTGAAAGAAAGTGGAATAGAAGAGTTTTGAAATTATACCCCTCATATATCTACTAGCTGTACCCGCCCGGCTTTGCCCGTGCACAGAAATTGTATTGCTTATAGATCTTAGATAATAATGTTCTTTCGTAAAATGCGAAAAATGAGAATAAATCGATTTTCTGGAATTGTCTTTCTGCGTAAATACAGCAATACGAACAAAAAATTAATCATGAAAATCGGCCCAGCGGTTATCGAGTTATAACGTCATCGAGTTTCACCACATAGAAGATGTTTTTTGTATGGGAGGTGCCCCGCCCCTTTGTCCAATTTTGACCAAACTTCCCAGAAATCGTATATGGACCAATACCAAAGATGTGTGAAAGTTTGGTTAAAAACGGTATATGCGTTAAGGCGTGAATCGACGACAAACATTTTAGGGCTCAATTTTTATATATTATATAGATAGATATCAATTATGTATATCAATGTTTCTAAGTTTTTCAAAGAAATAGCCCTTTTGAAAACTATATATGTCTCGAGCTATAAAGCCAAAAGTGTGTTTACAACTTAGATATTAACGCAAAATATACAATTTGCACGCAATTATTATAACACCAATAAACTTAAACCATCAGGTTTAAGTGAATTTTACACCCAACCATTATAAACTGCAATTTTTAATCCCGATAACCTAAACCTATATCCATAGTATTCAGTCAAAAACTTTATTTAAACCCGCTGGATTAAATTTACATTTAAAGCGGATTTAAAAGAGTTTGAACCGATTTTAAGCCATCTCAAACCTACGTAATGTCGAATTTCACATATGGGTAAAAGCATATTTGCTTTTTCTTGTTTGTCATTAATTGGAAATTCATTTGATTGTGTGTCGATATAAGTTCTGTTTTTTTTTTTTGTATTTTTTAATTAATTTTTATTGCATTAACGAAAGAGAAGACGACAACGGCAATAGCAAAAATGAACCGAAAGTAAGGCGAAGTCCTGCAAAAAGGGGAAAGCGCTTTTCACAAATGGAAACAGATCTTTTGTGTGTCATTCAAATAGGGTTAGCTTTGGGACACCTTATTGTCAATTATACACCTTTTAGAACACTTGGATGCTAGAATACCTCTTTTTAAAAAAAAGTCCATTTTGGAAAGCTTTTAGGAATATAGAAATTTAGGAACCCTTGGACATTATTTATTCAAAATTTATCTCTACGCAGGCTGTTATCAATCGGTCAAAATATTAATATCTATTTCATACTCTACTTTGACATGACTTGTATCTTTTTATTTGAATTCAGTGCAAAATGTACTTTGTTCAAACAAAAAATTTACAAATCATTTGGTATTAAACGACAATAACAACAAATAGTTGAAAGGAGATATTGCTTTGGACCATTTAACTGTATTCAATTGTTAATATTTCAATAAAATAAAAATGCTATTAAATGTGCAATTAATTTTTTTTTTTTTTACACTTCATTGATTGAGTCTGAAAACTGCAAAGCGATTTACACAATAGATAATAAATGTACCCACTTGTTTTAAAACAATTTTAAGAAATGTCTTCAGTTCCAATGCCTAATTCACCAACTTACAAATTTGTATTAACAATAAATTGATTTATACCGCTGTACATTGTCATTTTTAAAAATCAACAATTTATTCAATTTCTATTATTTTAGTTTGGCAAATAATAATCTTTTAAGCAACATGGAGAAGTTAGGTCCAATAAGGAGTATTTTTAGGACAACAAAATATATTCTATTAGACAATGTAGTCAAAAATATATACAGAAGTTTCAAAACCGTATAAATTTACAAGAAAGCTACATTTTTCAACATCTATTTACTTCTTTTTTTTTCAGATAAAGTATTCCGATCTTGAATAATGCTGGATGGTGCACTGAACCCCAAGCACATGCAACATTAGATTGTGAGGAAGGAGCGAGAATTTCACTGTCATTTTAATGAAAGTGTTACATTTTTTTATCGTTTTCGGTAAGAAGAAAATGTGTCCAATAACGGATTCTACGGAGGGACGCTAGCGCTGCCTATACTATTTTAACTGGTATCTGTCGAAGAGCCATAAATCGAAACATCTCAAGACCAACCTCACAAAGCAGGAATTAACATTGCGTTCCATTTAATTATCAATGCCAGTTAACAACTGTTTGATAGAGGTACAGATACAAGTTGGTTATTATTAGCCTGCACACTACTGCTTGAAAAACGAAGTAAGGATCATTATACCCACGTTTTGAAAAAAATACTAGGTATATCATGCGAAGTCCAGGTTTTTCCACTGCGCCACCTCCCGCGAACGTCTGACAAACGCATGCGAGAGTAAAACTATCCTGAAAAAGCTTCGCAATTCAGCCGTCCAAACTCGGCATAAAATTGTAGGTCCCTTCCATTCGTCCCAAAAATAAAAAATTAACACAAACAAATGGTTGTGATAAGCTAGGCCTAGGGTATGTCCCTACACGCCTGTTGGGCCAATTATTTATTTTTTTTTAGACCATTATCGAATTAACGGCCATTTCTGGAATAGGATTTGCGTTACCTTTCAATAGCAAATACAATTTAGGCAGCAACAAATGAAGCTAGCTATTTTTTTAATATACTTTTCTATATTACAAAATCGAACCATTATCTGTCTCATATTCTTGACCACAGATTTCTTTCCTGAAAGGTTTACGAGGATAATCATCGGCCGCTTAAATACCTTAAAAGCAACACTTATAAAACAAACTTTGAAAATAGCAATAGATTTCATAAAAAGTTTGAAGGATTAGAATTTCCATTCTCCAACCACATACATATAGAAATGCCAAGTACTAAGCTTCAGTCATGTAATAAAATCTCCTTTAATTTACATCACCGTGAATAGGTGTGCCTTGCGCATAGTGTAAACGTAACCTAAGCCCCTTTGGAATCTCGTAAAACGCAGTTCAACTAATTAGATAATCCAATCCGACCCATTTAAAAAGTTGACAATTGAATTGGATTGACTTGACGGTTCTGGTACTCCTTGCCTGTCCGACTGACCTGTCCATTGATTTCCTACAACCCCCCGGTCCAACCACGAATCTAGCTTCTGTTCCTTGTGACTGTGTTTTTCCTGCATCTAATTAAATTCCAATTTCTTAATCCTTTGCACGCGACTACTACTATAGGCGACTATATACAGGCGTGCACTGCGAAACAGAAACAAACCGAACATTTGACATGCAGTTTACCAACTTGCATCTGTGTAGCTGTAGCTGCAGCATAAATTAATTATCTACTTCTTTTTTTTATCTTCTTCTTCTTACTATACAGAGACCGTTGATGTCGAACACTACCCTCCCTCACTTTCAAAATCGATTAATTCCACTACACCCAGTGACCAATTTAACACTTTAAAGCACACAAAACAGGCTCCAGGAGCACAGGCACAATAACCATAAGTAAATAAAGTGACAGAGCAAACTATGCCAATCTAGGATTTCTGATTACGAACCTAATGCCATCGTCAGACACTTAATAAACATACCCCAATCAATCAGATACTGTATCTCTGGTTAAATATATAAAATGCATTCTCATATCTATGTGGGTGCACGCGTGCAAAATCCCAACAGCACAGCTCTAGAGTGTGTGTTTGTGGAGGTGTAATTTTTAACACGCGCCATTTCAACACCTCCTTGCCGCTGGCACCGATTCCAGATGCACCCCGGCCCGACTCCTTCCATCGAGTGTCACCCAATTTTCATTCTGTGTGTGCCCCGGCTGCAGCCAAGTGCAAAACAGGAGGAGGAAATAATAGACAACCTGCGGTATGGGGCGAGGAGGATATCTATAAAATCTGTGACACATAGGAAACCGGGAAACGCCACTGAAGGATATGTAAGTTTCGGACGAAGTTCGTCGGGACGGGACTTCGTATATATAAAGAGAGCTCCAAGCTGTATTCAACTGTTAAAAAAAAGAGTCGAGAAAGAGTACCTATCAGTATACTGTAAACATGGTTAAGGACCAACACCAAGCTGTTATGAATAATTTATCCGACAGGAGTCGAGTAAGTTGACATTATTTTTACTCTGTAAAATGTAATTATGCTATTAGCAGTTCTCTTCGACTGTTACACAAAAATATACTCTTTTGTTGGGAAATTGTTCTCTTCCTTAGGGGCATTATGTAAGTTAACCACAGAGCCAGACTATACGAGTCTTACAGCAGGTATGGGGCGTATATACACTACACATGCCACCCCATGACTCAAATGCCAAAAGGCTATGTAGTCTGCGATTTTATTTTACTTTTTCCTTCGAGGATGTGTTTCTTTTTTTTGTTCCTCTTTTATAGGGATTACAAATTGGGTGGCATGTGGCGCTTGTGGTACGAGGAACGAGACTCCTCTTTCTGAAGGCGCCGACTGTTTGGGTTCTGCCAATGTTTGTAATGCGGATGCATGTGCTGTGCATTTGTGTGCGCGCCGAAGGGAGAAACCATACCTTCCTTGCAACCTCATTATTATTTTTATTACTTGCTTTCTGCCTTCTGAATGCACTATCTCAAACCACCCACTGTGGCTTTGTGTATATCCTCGCCACCCGCCGCAGCCGTCGTCGCCGCACATTTCTCAAACTAGGGCGACTGACGAGTGATATGGGTTTCCATTTTTGTTTTTTTTTTGCCTCATTCTTTGGCAAAAAAAAAAAAATAGAGAGGTTGAAGTAGGCAACCCTTGAATGGGGCCAAAAGTAAAATAAAAATATACGAAGAAGCACAGTCTATACTGTCTATTAAGAGTTCTTCTTGCTCGTGCCCAAAACCAATCTGGCTCTTGTCCTTTTGTTGTTGTTCTTCTTCTAGAAAGTGGTGAGGTATGGCGCGATACAACATTTACTTCTAACACCAGCATGCAATAGGTCTTAATACCCGGTGCATGCACACAGCGACAGTAGTTAGTAATTGGAAATGTTTCTTGTTTTTATTTCTGCGCTCGTGTCCTTTTTATCCCCCCACCAGTCGTCTGCCCGATGTAATGCAATACGAATACTGAACCTAAAACCTTATGAAAGCCTTTTAAAAAGCCCTCTCCAAAACGGAAAAAGCTGTCGCATATGCAGCGACAGCGACGACACACAAATATATATCGAAAGGATAACTTTATAGTTTCGTCCTTAATAGGGGGTGATTGTAAGCGTACTTTGCCAGTGTGAGTGCGATTGAAAGTTACATGTAGGCTGACTGGCTGGCAGGCAGAATGACTTACTGCTGCCACTGAGTTGTTGAGAGGGGGGGGGGGGGGGGGGGGGCGGGAGGGGCTATAGGCCTACTGGGGGTCACACTCACAATGGGTGTTTATGGTGATATTTTGCCGCCGCTGCTGCTTTCCCTACCCTGAGAGAGTGTGCATATATGTATGCACAACATGTAAGTCTAGCAATGGGGATCACAGAAGGCACACTCAGCCTAGCATGGGGTTAACTTGGCTTTGGTCATGGCTACATTACTCTACTGTTCACGGTGGTTTTTTTCGCTTCACATAGGGCTGCTCTGGTTAACTCATGTAAGTATGCACCGATGTCCCTATAGAGCGATGGAAATGGTGCCAACTGAGTGGAGGAATTGGAGAAAGGATGTCTCACTGCCACCACGTTTTTTGTTTAACTTTTTTTTGGATGCTTATATATGTACGCGTGTGCACTATCTATACACTAACCTACTGCAATTACTCATTCATATCATTTGTGATAGGGATGGCATATACACAGAGTCGGAGACACTATGGAGTAGTTTATATTTCGAGATAGGTCTAAGGGTCGATCGTAACAACACCCTGTAGTATGCTATGGGAGTAACAGAATCAAAATAGAAATAAAGTCGAGAGCAAAAAATAAAAAAGCTTTTCCTATATCCGACTGTGATGCATGAAGTAAGTGCGATTACATAAACCGGCTCATTGTCGGCTGGATTTTGGTTGTTTTTGTTTTTGTTTTTACAGCAAATCGGTGGGAATTCTATACTCAGAAAGCCCTGGCATTTTTGGGTGGGACAACATGTGTCCTATCATTACATGCTATAAAAAATATATCACAGCTTCCTTGGTCATTGGAAATTTAATTGACTGGTTAAATTTCAAATCGCAATTTAAAGATGAAAATTGTTAGCAAAATTATTTCTTTGTAAGTATGTAACAACAAATTGTAATTTTTTTAAATTTTTTAAATTTAAAATTTTTCAACTTCAACTTAATTTTTTTTTAATTTAATAAAACACTCACCTTTGAGCGTATCCTCCCTCCAGATTGACGAACTTTGAATCTACGATCAAACACTTGAATAAATTTCAAAAAAAAAAAACAAAAAAAAATTTCTTGTTTTTTTTTCTTTTTCTCCACACACACAATCACTTTCACATAAAACCAGAATTAATTCATAATAAACAAATATTTGCACTTAATATTATTGTAATCTATTTTTTTACAATTTATTTTCAAAGATCCTTGACCAAAAGTCTGTGATTACATTTTCTAAAATTACCGCGCCGAAATATTTCTACTTATAACAAGTTGTATGGCCTTGTTAAAATTACCAAGTTTAAAAAAAAAAATTGTAATAAATTCTCAAAATTTTTACAATTATTATTAGTTTTTTTTTCTTTTAATTTACACCTTTACAATTATTTAGAAATATATTTTTTTTTTTTTATATGTAACTGGTGTTGGTAATGACTTTACACTGTTGATTCAAATAAACACCAGAGCACACCTCACAAAATGCACAAAAAGAAAACAACACAAAAAAAAGCACACACTGTCACTCTAGCTGGCAATCGCATTCAAGTCCGGTTCAGCACGGCAAAAATCCTTTACTCACAGGCAAGATGTAAACTCGAGTTGTAAACGTGAAAATATATGTATTTTAATTTTTGCTACGATGTAAAGTCAATTTGGTAATCAGGATGTAAGAATGTGATAATAATCAACAACAAACACTCTCGCACATATACAAGATGTAGAATATATTTGCGTCCTTACTGTAGGAGCATTCGCGTTCAACTAAACAAAATCTGATTTCAGACTCACATAATACCTGATCCTGTCTCTAGGATGGAATGGTATTTTATTATTATTTTCGTTTTGGTTTATTTTTTGCTGGTTCGCTTTTTCTCTGTATGTTCGTCGCTGTTGCTATTGCTGCAGGAGTAAGGCTATGGGTTGGTTTTGGTTCTGGTTGTGATGATGATGCAGGGGTTGTGTGCTGTGATGGTTTAACAGCGCACAACCATGGTAAAGGGCAATAACAGCAAAGGAATATAAACAGAGAAAAACTAGTGCAATTGGGTAAAGCACATGCACACAGGAGAGTGCAAGGAAGACTACACAACACAGTACGGTACACGAACGATGAGAAAGCGCACCCGACTATACAGAGTACAGTTAAAAGGAATAGAACCATCGCAGCAACAGCAGCGAAGGGATACATCGAAGTGAATGTAAAATACTCACACAGGGACACGGAGGATGCGCATACACAGGCAAAGTGTGCATAAACTCCCACACAGAATGTTTGGCTTTTAAAATGGTATGCTATTCAACATGTAAACACCAGACTGTAAGCGAGGAGTCCATGTCCAATGTTGCCGGACATGAATGCAAATGGAACACACTTACTCGCACGCATACTATCAAACTATAGCAAAACGCGTGTAAGGGAAAGACGACGAGAAATGCACTCACTGGTGGCTCTCTTTCATCGGTGTCCTTAAAAAGCTAGACCTCACCTCAACCCATGGATGGATATATAAGTTGGGCAACCAAATTTTGACGACGCCTCTTTCTCTGTATCACTCTCCTGTGTGCTTTGCAAAATGCATGCAAAAGTTAGTGGTGTAAAAGGAACACTGTAAATGCAAGGACATACCACTACATACACAGACTGACTGAACATGAGCACATGGTTTGCATAGCTTATGTTATGGCCCATATCAGTGAGTTTCTCTGACAACTACATTGATGGGTTTTTAACAGTGTGCTGCTCTTTAAATTATTCACAGAGATGCATTTTGAGACCGAAACTTGGGAGGGTTTCTCTTTAGAGTGCTTGCTTGAGTTTTGCGTTGATTTCTAGAAAGTTCGCAGAAAATTTCTAGAGTGATCACTTAGTTTGCAAATAATTTAAGAAATATTTTTTTAGGTCACAATAAATTATTTTGTAGCCATTTTGAGATTGTAAATAGACCCTTTAGGAAGTTTATTCTTAGCAGGTATTGTTAAAGACATTTAAAAACAATTCGCAATAGTAATAAATCATTTTAAGTGGGTTAAATGTTACACATTCACAATGATGAAATTTAAAATATAAAACTATCAATTGTGACCTCTAAAAAATGTATGGTTAAGGTTAAAAATGATTTTATCAAGACTCTACGTTCTCAGAACGTTTATCTTCAATTACAACTTAGAAAGGAAAAAGGATCTGAAAGTTCTGAAGAAGAGTATAGTCTTTCAGAATAAATTTGATGAACTCACAATAGCGAAATGTTCCATACAAAATTAATTATCTACTGTGACCGTCTAAGGATTTAAGTTGAAGGTTTAAAGAGGTCATTGGTAATCCGCGGTACTAATAATCTTTTTTTAGTGTCCACGCAAACTTTTACGAAGTCACATGGCGAAAATTTCCATATAAAATTATCCATTGTGACCGTCAAAAATTTAAGTTGAAGACTAAAAATGATTATAAGTAAGGCCCATTGTGAATGCCTAATGTGTCCACAACTATTTAGCTCAGACTTTATATTGGGCGGGAAATGCGCTATACTTAATTTTTTTTTTGTGAATGAGGGAATTTTAAAATTGTACAAGTAAATGATTTTAAATTTGTGGGTGCAGTAGCTCAGTGGTTAGGGTGCTGGACTACTGTGCGAGTTATCCCAGGTTCGTTCCCCGGAAAAACACAAATTACATTTGAAGGTTTTTTCTACTGTGCCACCTCTCGCGAACGTCTGACAAACATCCGAGAGTATTACTGTCCTGAAAAAGCTTCTTAATTCAGACTCGGCATAAAATAGAAGGTATGTCTTCAAATTATAGTTTTAACGGCTAGCAAAAACAGGCGGGAGTCCGGTAGTTAATTAATAAACTTAAATTGTAACACGGTTTTTGTGATTCAGTAGCAAAATTTAATCTCTTCTATCTCCTTTCGGATTCAATGAAATATTAGCAGGAGTTCCACAAGATTTAGTTTTTGGTCCTCTTCTATTTATGATTTCTGTTAATGATCTTTCGACCCACATGTATGCACATAATGTTCAGCTGTACCTCAGCTGCAAACATGAGATAACTGCTGACGATATACGCAGGATCATCTTTAAATTACGGTCTCAATCCCATTAAATCATCGGTAAAATTGATTCAGATCTAAGCCATTTTCCTCCTATGTCTTAGATATAATCCAATCGAAATTTTGTTCTGCTGTTCTAAGAAAATAAAAATATTTATTATACAATTTTATACAATTTTAAGAATATAAAAGCGTAATGATAAACATATGTACCTTACCTACATTATAATTTATTTGAAAATTTTAAATTTAAGAAAACGGGAGCAGAAATTTCAAACGATGAAAAATTATAAGAAATTCGAATGTCAGGATGTTTTTTTTATTTTTTTTTGGTTTTAATAACAACAACAAGTGGGGCCTCCTCTATTCTCAAGCACATCTTTATAATGCAGTTTGACATTGATAAGGTAAGGCTCTTAAGCTCATCAGGGCTGATTGACAACCAAGCCTTTCGGGTAGCTTGTTTAAGCAGATTGGAATTGTCTGATGTGTTGGAATTTTCTATCATGTAAGTAAACATAACGTACAAGAATCCCAATAAATTTTCTATTGTTTCTAGGACTGGACTTCGAGCCGGCAACTTCATTACCTCGATATTGTTTTGTGAAAACCATTCATTTACAGACCTTGCGTTTTAGACTGGCTCGTTATCTTTTTGGAATACAACATTTTCTGGAGGAAACTATTCACGCATGCTCACTACATTCAGATCTAGCAAATCAATATATAAGGAATCGTTAAAATTTCTTGGTAACTACGCTTTTCTGATATTCCCGCAGAGCAAAATACCGCCCAAATCATAACCGAATCTCCAATACCAGAAACGCACTATTTTCTATTACCTTCCCAACGAATTTAGCTCACTTACGAAAAATTAGAACGCTCTTGTAAGTTAAACGGTTTATTGCATGTGGACATTACGCTTTGAACGTCCCTTGGAAAACGAGTTACAACCCAAGTGCTTGAAATGGTTTCGGTGGACACTATTCATAATCGAACTTCCACTACTCTGTAATCTGTATATAAGCAAGGCTAAAAACTTCGGCATCTGGTTCAATTCATATAGCCTAGTTGGGATGATCATATAAAAATTTATGATTCTCAAAGAAATGTATATCGGTATCTCAAAGCTGCACACTAAGAACAAGGAACTGGAAATACGCTAGCTCGTATAAGTTAACAGAATAGTAGAGAACACGTCCAATCACTCTGGCAAATAGTGGAAAAGTTGCATTCTGAAACAGTGGATTCTGTTTAAACAGTTTGTTCATTGTAATTCTGAGAATCAATTCTGCCCCTGGAAAGCGATCTCATTGTTAATCACCTGGCAGGGCAATATTGTCTGTGGTTGGTATTCAAGTATCCGAGCCTCTGAATTGAAAAGAACTCACAGGACTAGTGTTATACCTACTGCAGGAAGCTTCGCGAGAGGTGTCACAGAAAAACCTTAAGCCGTAGTTTGTGTTCTTCCGAAGGTAAGCGCCATCTTCAAAGATGAGGAACAGGCGTATTCAAGTATTTTGGATCAAAACACATACCACTTACATTGCTATGAATACTTGGGCGTATGCGCACTATTTTTTACAAATTTTCCTTTAGAAAATTGTGTTAAACAATTCTTATCGAATTATTCGTATATCTGAAAATAAATTTGAAGTAGGCTTCATAGGTCTAATTTAACTCATTTAAATGAAAAAAAATATCAAAATGGGCGAAAAAATTTAATAATTTCTTATTTGACTCGAAATAAATATTTTTCATGGCAATTTATAGATTTTTAGTGAAATTTTAGAAGCTGAATATGAGGAGTGGTGGGCGCAGTAGCGCAGTGGTTAGTGTGCTGGACTACTGTGCGAGGGATCCCAGGTTCGATCCCCGGAAAAACACAAATTACATCTTATAAGGTTTTTTCTACTGCGCCACCTCTCGCGAACGTCTGACAAACATCCGAGAGTATTACTGTCCTGAAAAAGCTCTCAATTCAGCCGTTCGGACTCGGCATAAAATTGTAGGTCCCTTCCATTCGTTCCAAAAATAGAAACTCACACAAAACGAATGGTTGCGAGAAGCTAGGCCTTGGGTGTCTACCGCCTGTTGCGCCGCCTATTTATTTATTTATTTTTTACAATATGAGGAGTGAGTTTTTTTTTTGTATTTCTAGTGGCCCCAAATTGGGTTACCATACCAGTGAGTTCCAGGAAAGAAAGTGCCATAATGCCTTCGTTGCTGTATTTTCAAATAATGTGGGTCATTCATATAGTCCGTTTTGGAAGGATACGTCATTGCAGAAATATTTTTGAATGTGGTACATCATCTAAAAGTAAATAAGCATTAAATAATATCTAATGAACCTTTTTTGCTTTTTCAGTTTAAACAATTTAGAGTATTGATAAATTTTTGTGCTTTCAAAAATATACTTATACTAGCGGGCCCGGTAAACGTTGTTTTGCCTGCTCGTACATTTTCATTGTGCGTCAATTGTTCTGCGGCCGTTTTATTATTTGAAATTTTATTCATGATTTTTTTGTTGAGTGATTATTACTTGAAATTTTATTCATAAAATTTATGCTCTTTAATTTTTTTTTATTGTTGAGTGGTTATTATTTGTTTTGTGGAATGGGATCGCAGCGCCACCTACCGGATCCAATTGTCAATGTAAACCATCCCAAGGCCCATTCAAACACACACACAAAGTTTCATTAAAATCGGTCCAGCCGTTTAGGAGAAGTACGGTAACAAACACGGACAGAAGAATTATATATATACATATGTCGAAGAATGGTTCAGTGTATGGTCCGGATAGTACAGCATTCTACTGTACATTAGAACGTTAGGTTTACTGTATTATCAGTTACCTAAATGAAATCAGAGCTGGCAATGTGATTGTTCGAGATTGATAAGAGCTGGAAAAAATAAAATAATAAAAGTAATTTTAAAAATTTCGAAAAGGAGAGACATTGTTCAGAAAAGCTCTGGGATCATTAACGAAATCCGAGGAAGAATGAACACTAATGAAGACATATATAAAGATTACTTTTCACTAACAAGCTCCCGATCCGCGAAGAGTCTCTCTGTGCGTCAATTGTTCACTTCAAAAATCTGCGATGATGATGACGTGACGATCATTGTTCTCAATTAATAAGACCAATTGGACTTGCATCTGCCATGACTTGGGCTTTGCAACCGTAATTTTCATGCTCTCCTGCGGACAACTCCAACAGCAGCACTGGACATACACGGTAAAGATATGGCGGAAAAATCGGCGTTGCGTTTGAGAGAATCATTGCAATGGAGGAGTAATGATACAGGGCATGCCAATATTCTAAAAACTAATAATGTTAAAATAGAAGTCAGAGACTACGTAACCACGGTCCTGGACTTCAATATTAAATACAAGACCAGACTTCAGTATTAAATACAAGACCAGTAGCAATAGGAAGAGAATACGGTTATAGAGGAAAATACGCTAGAAGTACACACAGATGGGTCTAAGATGGGTCCATTCTCCCTAAACCAGTCTTTTAGACTACCAAATAACTGTAGTGTCTTCCAAGCAGAAGTTATGGCTATTCGCGAAGCCGTGGAACTGTAAGATACAACATCCCCACACTAGCACTGCAACAGGCTAACGAGAGATGGCGGGATCTTGACACCTGTAACCATGCAAAACAAACCTGGGCCATGGATAAATCGGCGCAGGACAAAATTCCTGTTAAACGTCAGTAGAACACATATCGGAACTCTTGTCGGAGTACTAACAGGTCACAGGTACCAGGAATACATGCCGCAAGGCTTGAAGTTACCGCTAATGACTTCTGTCACAATCGCATGCATGAGCAGGAGGAGGAAACTCCGTTCCACCGACTATGTAACTGCCCGGCGCTATCCTCGACTAGATAGCAAACTCTAGGAGAGTAGATACTTCATCGGGGAGCTTGCTGATATTGCGGAAACGGATATTCGCAAAATACGGAAAATAGTGCAAAATAGACAGATTTTATTGTAATGCTCTGTGGTACACAAAATTTGTTGTTTTTCCAGAAATCGTATTGCCTAGATAATATTCTTGACTTTCAGGACAATGTATTATTCATATCAATGTTACAAATTTTAAAAACTTTGGCTTCCAATTCCAAGACTGTCGAAGAAGCTGTACCCACCGGCTTTGCCCGTGCACAGGAATAGTATTCAGCGGCGTAGCGAGCGTTCGAGCCGTGGAGGGCGACTTTCATTGAAATTCCAACTTATTTTAGGAACTTGCCGGCTGCATAGAAATCATGAAAATCGGGCGAGCGGTTATCGAGTTATAAAGTCATCGAGTTTCACCCCATAGAAGATGTTTTTTGTATGGGAGGTGCCACAGCCTTTTGCCCAATTTTGATCAATCTTCACGGAAGCACTCCACGGCCAATACCTAAGATTATCTGTAACCACCAATCGATTTGGTTGTTTTCGAGATATAAGATTTTGAATGTTTTTATATGTATGGGAGGTACCACGCCCCTTTGTGCGATTTTGAACAATCTTCACAGAACGACTCCAGGGCCAATAACTAAGATTATCTGTAAGTTTGAGCTCAATCGATTTGGTGGTTTTCGAGATATGTATACGATTTTGAATGTTGTATTGATGGTGTCACGCCCCTTTGCCCAATTTTTACCAAACTTCCCAGAAACACCCCAGGGCTATTAACTAAGTTTATCTGTAAGTTTGAGCTCAATCGATTTAGTGGTTTTGGAGATATACGATTTTGAATGTTTTTTTGTATGGGCGGTATCGTGCATCTTTGTTCAATTTTGACCAAACTTCACAGAAACCATATATGGACCAATACCAAAGATGTATGAAAGTTTGGTTAAAATCGGTAAATGCGTTAGGGCGTGAATCGACAACAAACATTTTAAGGCTCAATTTTTATATATATAGATGTAGTTGATTTCGTAACTAGCTTTCAATCTTCTGGAAACTGCCAGTAGACCGTTTGGATTCTTCGAAACCTAGGGCAACTTATCGCCTTATTACCAGCTGCCGCGAAACTGTTTAGTCGGTAGTTTCTTGAAGGCTGTACTCCCCAAATAATCCGCTAATTATATTTGCCTTTCTGACGACTTTAGCTTCGGGGTCAGTTAGAAAACATTTGACAGAGTACATTGGATACGTTCCTAAAAATATTTTACGAACTTACTCGTAATTTCTGACAGGTAAGCTGTAGGCAGAGATGTTTAAACTGAAAATTTTATGGCCTTTACTGGTACACTGTATGTACAATAAAAAAAATGTGCCAAGTCCTTGGCGTGAAGACCAACTAGGCTCAAAAGTGTGCTCGTCATTGGGAATTTTATACGTTTACTATTGCCTTAGGCAAATCTATTACAAAAACATTATTCATATAGAGTCGATTCTAAGGAGAGTAGGTATCTACAGCCTTTTGTGTATGCACATCTTTACCATCAGAGCAATAAAGTCCATGAAGGCCAAACAAAGAATTTGTATA
Organism: Cheilosia scutellata; assembly: GCA_955612985.1. Classification (NCBI taxonomy): domain Eukaryota; kingdom Metazoa; phylum Arthropoda; class Insecta; order Diptera; family Syrphidae; genus Cheilosia; species Cheilosia scutellata. The sequence continues at coordinate 21,941,701 of OY015312.1, read as the reverse complement.
TTATTATTGCAAATCCTGAAGCACGTGCTTGTTGTTCGAAAAACTGTGCAGATTTCTGCCTGTGAAACGAACTGGAATGGACCAAAACAAATCACTTTGAACTGGAACACCAGCACGTGCTTTAGCTCGCGACAATTCAAAGTTTTGTTTTGATTTCGCAATTTCCCCGCCAGAATATACTCGTCCTGCTCGAAACAACCTCAGAGTGGCATCGTCCTTATGCTTCCGAGTCTGATAACTGATAGAGAAGATGAATTGCATTTGGTGTCTAGACATCGTGTTTCGCTTCCATTCCATGTCGGTGTTGCATCAACCTCGTGCTCAACCACCTACCCCTTGCATTGGGGTGGGTATACGGATACTTGACGAAACTTGAAATCCTTTTTGCGAGACGGTATGGCGCGATATTTGCAGCCAAGCAGCTCTCCTCTAGTGGGGAATGCGCGTGTATTACTAACAACCCTTATGAAAATGTACTTGTCGATACCATGGGACTATGGTGTGGGCGTTTTCCAGCTGCAAAGGACATCCACGGTATACAACAACACTGATAGCGCTCCTCCCCTCGACCTTTGATGCTTTTCAGACTCTTGTCGTGTTGCGGGTTAACCCCCGGAAAAGGGTGCAAACATAAAATAAAAAAAAAAAAAAAAAAAAAAATTCAACGAAGACCTGGAGAACACCGACACCGTTATGTTGTGCGGTTATATCTATGCCATATGTTTAATGCGCATAAATTGGGAGGGAGGTATTACGTTCGCTGCGCTGGCCTGCCAGCACACAGAGGAGTTGTTGTTGCTGGTATACTGGATTTAAGGGTAGGATCCATATACACACCCCCAAAAATGATGAAGCTGACTGCACTATGCCCATTTGACCTCGGGCTTTGAGTTATATAAGGGTGCTGTGTGGCTGATGGGGGGTACTACCTACATGACATAGTGTTGGTTACGATGTTTATGGTGTAAAAGTAGTTTTCGGTACTTTCTTCTTTTTCTTCCTATTTTCCTGGTTAGACTTTGGTTTTGTTGTTATTTTGTGTACACGAAGTGTTGCTCTCCACCCATCGAAAATGCTGCTGTAGATGTTGCAGACTCTTGTTGCCGTTGGAGGCTGGTACTGGTATTCGAATTCGGAGGGGAAAATGTTCTCAGTTTCCGTGTCATGTGAGCACTTTGATACCGACTATGCGGCAAGGCAGGTCGGGATGCTGCTATATCTTGATGATGCTTTCCGATATGAGCCCCAAGGGAATTATAAGAATTGGTCGATGGAAGATTGCCTCTTTTTGAGGAATCCCCCGTTGTAGAGCGACGTAGACAGAGGTCGGTCGGAAAGGCTTTACCGCCATGAATTGTGATTGCAAAGGAGACAATTGCCGGCATGCTGGTGGTAGTGGGGTTGGTTGAAATTAGTGAGTCGTTTGTAGCAATTAATTAGAGATAAGTGAATGGGATGATTTTTGGGATTTATTCGATGAGTGGTGAGGTATAGAGGTGGGTTAATGATGTCGATTTGGGTTTGTTCAGTTAAGGATTGTACTTAAAGGAAGTCTATATTCTTGTGGGAAATTGAAGAAGTAGTGCTTCTTAGAAATTGGTTCAACGGCGACGAAAATCTTTGATGACAATTTTTGGGGAAAGCTTTACAAGGAGGCATTATGTTCTAAAATGTGTACGAAGCTAGCCAATGTAGGAACTCTGTGGACTGTAGGTAGTAAGATGTGTATGTAGCCTAAAAAGACAACAATCCTCGATTACATTGGCTCGGCCACTTCGTGCAAATGGACAATAATGATAAAGACAAGCAGCGATTTACGAATCCCAGCCCACAGATTCGAGAAATTAAATAACCCCAAACCTACGACCAAATCTTCTGCTTGGTATGGGTAACTATAAACAACATGCATTGGATTTCTGAGAGAAAACGTGGGTGTTTCAGGAATATTATCTACCCTTCAAGGATCGGGGGTCTGTTAAGTATGCATGTTCCAAAATTACATTGCAGTACATTCTCATCAGCCTTAACGTTGGTAGTCCGGTAATTGATGCTGTATCTGTGACAAAGCCGAAAGTCTGCATTGACAATTTACACAGGCGTTGGAATATCTGTCCTGCAATGAGGCCACAGTTGTACACCAAACTGTATTCGCTAACCAGATGAAGTTCTCTCATCTTGAAGTAAAGATTTAAATAGGTCTCTTCTAGGAATATGAAATTTCTTTGAATATATCTATAATCAAAGGATCTACATATATATTTGGGTTTCATGGTATGGACACACAAATCTGGTTCCTGGTCCTTTTATACGATGGGGTCCTCTTCTAATTCTTCCTTCTTGCCTTTCTTAGTCAGTTTAAGCGGTGATTGTATGAACAAGAGATTTTTGGCGTACTTCTTGAACCCATAGGGGAGGGTCTTTTCGAACAGATTGAATCTCGTGAGGACAAACTGGTTGAGAATGCCAAACTTGGCCAAACGTGCGCTTAATACAATACTTCTTATGTCTTAGTTTGGTTTGGTTGAAAGTGGCTGCCAGCTGGGAACTGCCAGCACACTAAGCCCACAATAGATAAATACATTAGTATCAAAACGTCAAAGCCAAATAAATAATTAAATAAAAAAAATCGTGACTAGATTGGCAGGCACAGCAAAGAGCAGGTGGAGCAGGTATGGCATAGGATAATGTGAGATCTTCCTACTAGATCTTCCACTAGGTGAAGCATTTTGAGCTCTTTCTATAAAGCGTAAGAGGCTTCTGTGTTTTTGACAGATCACCTACGACGTTGTCCCCAAGGTCCCCAACCCCCAAGTGAACCTTCCTCCTACGAAAGTGAGCTGGGCAGGAACAAGGAAGGTGAGAAATAGGTTTCTCCTCTTCTTCACCCATACACCTTCTGTAAAATTTGTTTGCACAAAGATCTAGTCAAAAAAGGTGAATGTTGAACTGTTCGGCAATCTTCGTAAGAGATGATCGGCAGTCGAGGGCTACTAGATAGCCCCTACCATCTCCATCTTTGGTTTTGGAGCTGTCAGTAGATACCTATAGAAGTGAATTGATTCATCTTTTGAAAATATATTCTCCTTCCAAAAGCGTTAAAGAATAGCATAACTCGTCATTTCGTTTTCGAGCTTAGTTGTACAAGGTGGCGATACAAAATTGCCACCCAATTTGATGTCTTAAAACTAAATTATATCATCAAAATTGATGACAATTCGGGACAGATTCCATAGGTCCGGCATTCATGATTTACATTATGTCTATTATTGGAGGGCTTCAAGGGTCTAAGGCTTGTTGACTCGTGACTTTAAAAAACATATCCACAGAGATGGAAATGGACCCCGTCGCTCATGATGATTTTCGATGAAATGTTGTCTATCTCGTGATAGATTGCTTTAACGTAGGTTACACGACACCGCTTGGCGGCCAACAGCTAACATCTTGTAGGTAGTCTTTCAAAAAAAAACTCTCTGCAGAGACCACCGATTGATGCCCAATTGCGTATGGCCCGTGGAATCTCGCCGATACTCCGGAGTCTTCTGTGACATCTATAGCCACAACTGGCTACTCCTGGGAAACCCAGACTGTCCCATAATCTTCTAGGCGGGCGGCTAAACGTCATAGTATTTGCACAGTTGGTGTCGGACGGCCGGGATATCTGCGTCGAAATTCACGCTGCGCCTACACAACCAACGAATTATTCCGCAAAAAAATCTAACCAATTATTCCGCGTTCTTTAGGAGTACTGTTTACTTCACAATTGTTAAAGTAGAATTGACATTTGCCGTCATTTCAAAAAATGATATAGCAACTTTCAATGGGGTGATGACTTTTGGCAGGTATTGCCACCTTGTATTAATGCCTCTTTCAGTATCCTGTTGTTTACTTTGCAGAATTTTAGTATTCTTTGCCTAAGTCGTCACTAGCCTAAAATCGTTAAAAACCCAAATTTTGCATCTTTGTGACTACCACGAGCTTCGGAAGGGTTGGAGTGTTTTAAATAAGTATTTGGATTCATACAAAGACTAGGATCTGTCTTATATAGAAAAACCATTAAAAAAATGTCAACTCAACCACAGACAGATAGCTCAATAGTTCCAATTATTAACTTATACTGATCGCTGCAATCCTTCCAAAGACATGCAACTGCATCATGAGCAATCACACGAAAGCCACTTTAATAAGGCAAGAACTCCCCAAAATGCCATCATCCACTAAAGCCATTCAGTCTTCTCTTAAAAGTATTCCGAACAACAAATATTTGAAAATTATATTTGGCGAACAACTTTTTGCAAAGTTAATTTTGTCCAATGAATTGGCCTCGATTGATAATGCAAACGAAAACCACCAGTCGTACATTCTTCTATACGTATCCTGCCGTTTTTTTCTTTAATTTAATTTTCTCTTCATTCGCATGATGCTGATGCACTAAGCAATTGTCGACAAAAGCAGAAGAACTCGTATTGGCTGTATGCCAAAACCAATTCTTATTCTTACAACGAAGGCAATGAACAATTTTATCCAATTCAACCCCTTGAGTGACGAGGAAGAAGGGATGGCCATCAGAACGCATTGTGGCAGTGGTTGATGTCTTGTGGTATACATCCAGCCATTGTAATTGCATATTTCCATCAGAATTCAAATTCATTCTATCCATGGTTTTGTTATAAATTTATTTTCTAAATAACAACGTCAATGTTGCTTTTTGCAAATTGTTGATTGGGAAATTATTTGCCATTCATTTGTATATTTGAGGAATGGACTAGAGGTAGAAGAAAATGGTCCTTCTGGTTACTGGCCAAAGTTGGGAGTTCTTTTTTTTTTTTTTTATTACTCAAATGAACGTTTTGATTAAAACTATGTGGCTGAAAAAAATATCTCGCAAATAAAACTGTTGGATGCATTCCTGCTACGAACATTGTGTGACAAATTTCGTAAGTGTATAAGTAACTTGATGAAAACTACCCGATTTAACGGATTCTGCACTGAAATATAGCAAATTATAGAACTTTTCATTACTTTTCAGTTATTAAGAAAGTTTTTCAAGCAATAGAGGCGGGTTTTCTATGTATAGTAGATTAAAGGATGACTCGAAGCAGAGGGAAAGTATACCGAGATCCTCAACTGCTTCTGGATAAAAAGGGTCACTTGGTAGGACCTCGGCAAGAAAAGGCAGAAAAGGCATCTGCAGAATCAAAAGTACTCACCAAGTATAAGTGACTAGGCCCGGAGAGTCAACCATCGATCGACCAAATCTTTATTCAAATTCAGGAATTCCAGATCGATACACACCACCTCTTCATCGACTTCAAGGTCGCCTATGATAGCGTATATGTATAGGGACGCATTATACAAAGCCATGTTAAATTTCGACATCCCTGGAAAACTTCGTCCGTCTGTGCAGGATGACGATGGAGAAATTTCGCCGCTCCGTCAAATTGGGAAAGAACACCACAGAATCCTTTAGGTTTAAGACAAGGTTTAAGACAAGGTGACGCGCTATCATGTAACTTTTTTAACATCATTCTTGTAGCAATGGTACGAAACTCGCAAGCCAACATCAGAGGTACAATTTTTCAAAAATCCTTTCAACTATGTACTTGCATATTCAGATGATGTTGACAGAGCTGTCATTGGCGCGCTTGCATGTATTGAAACGGAGGCGGCGAAGATGGGTCTGGCGGAGAACAAAACAACAGTATAATGCTGTCATCAAGAAAGGACTCTCAAACATCGGCGACTCGGACAAAACGTCCCAGTGGACAGATATAACTTCGAAGTAGTCGAAGACTTTGTCTAGCTAGGTTCTACAATTTACCTCGCAAAACGACATCGGCGTAGAAATCGAACGAAGAATCACTCATCTAAGAAGTAATGCCCTCTCTCACAGAACCAAGGAAATATTGTACAGGACCTTAATCATTCCGGTCCTGCTGTATGGTGTAGAAGCATGGAACTTATCGAAAGCTGATGAAAACCTCTTGGCACGCTTTAAGATAAATATTCTTCGAGTGATTTTCGGTCCTGTTTATATCGACGGTATGTGGAGGAGGAGATTCAACAACGAACTTTACGGGCTGTATAGCGACGTCAAAAAGCTCAAGATACAGCAACTGAGATTTCTGGGTCACGTGGAGTGTATGGACAACACAGTCCGACGAGTCTTTGAGTCCAATAATAAATTTTTGAATCCGTAATTAAGAAATGCAATACTCTAATATTATGTACCGTTTTTATGGGTAGGGGTCAACTCGCGGAATATTTTTGGCAATTTATCATTTCGCCATAATCATTTCGCAATTTGTTGTCTTGCTTTTTAATTATTTCGCATTTCATCAAATCGCAAATTTTATTAGGCAATCTTTCATTTCACTTTGTAATCATATCGCAATTTGTCATCTCGCAAATTTTTATCTTGCGTTGTGATTTGTTCGCATTGTTCGCGAAATGTTTTGTTCGCGAAATGTTTTGTTTTACTATCTCATGATATGCAATTTCGCGGCGAAATTTATTATTATCATGTTTACTATCATGTAATAGATTGCAATTTCACGGCGAAATTTATTATCATGTAATAGATTGTAAAACAAAACATTTCGCGAAATAATACAATGCGAAATAGTAAAATGTGAACAAATCACAACGCTTTTCTTTGTTTATATACTCAAAGTCGTAGGAAAAACCATCATCACTAAGCCTATCTTTGTTTCTTATTGATTTAAATAAGAAACAGACGTTTTCCGGACTATCCATTTTCCTAAAGAGCGTAACCCCACTTAACAAAAATAAACAATATCCATATGAACATTAAATACATATATATAATAAATACAAATTAATATAGTTTTATATTAGAGGCAAGTGCTTTTAATAAGCCAAGATCGGAATAGTCATCTTTTTTTTCTAAAATATACCCCTCACTCCTAATTTTAGCAACAGTATAATTTCCAAAGTGCTTTATAAGCGAAATGGAAAAGCGCGGGAAAAGCATTGCGAAATAAACACGTTGCAACATAATTCAAAGACGGAATGAGAATTTGCGAAACAAATATTGCGAGATAAACTAAATTTATTTCAATAAATGCGAAATAAAATTTGCGAAACGAGTTTTGTCGAAAAAACGAGTTTATAGAAAATCTAAATTGAAAATTATACCCTAGTAGCTAGACCCTCAACCTTTATTTCTGCGTGTGGTTGAGCCTGACATCCAGATCCACCAGTGGTCCTTCTCATCTCATTGTTTGAATCGCTACAAAAGCCGATTTCATCAGTATTGAACACGAAGTTGTATTTTTCATCTTTTAGCACATGGTCCGTTACAACCTTCAACTTATTGTAAAAATCCTACCTACACTGGTCGGCATAAGTATTTTGACAAAACTAAAGTTAATTCTGCTCATAATTTGAAACTTACTTCATGTAAATTTTGGCACCAATGGAAAGGTCATTTAAATTCCGTTTGAATGATACAAAACTTTCCTTAACCCATTAAGTACCCATTTAAACATTTTAGAATTTAGAACTTTTGTGAATGTCTATTTTTTGACTCATAAAAAATATTAGAGAAGAGATTTTTGAAAGTTTTTTTTGTAGTCACTATAAGAATGGTTTGAAGAAACTTTTTGCCTCAAAACATTTTTTTTTGGGACCAAGGAAAAAAGTCAAAAAAGTAGGTTTTTACAAAGGTTCTAAATTTTCAATGGGTACTTAATGGGTTTAGGAAAGTTGTCTATCATTTTCAAACGGAATTTAAAGACCTTTCCACCTTAGTTTTGTCAAAATACTTATGCCGACCAGTGTAAGTAATTTAGAATCTTTTCGGCAAATTGATAGAAGCTCTGGATTCTGTAGTAATAGTATCATTTTTTATCAGGCTTCGATTAATAGAACCTCAGGGTCTTCAAGTTTGTTATTACTTATTATTAACTTATTGAACAATTCTTTTTAATCACACGGATAACTTCTCGAAAATTATTTTTGGAGGCGTTTAACGATCTCACTCTCAACCTCTATACTGGTAAAGAATTCCCACAGTCCTGTATAATTTTCTTCTAGCGAGTTTCCACTGCAATCTATCCTCTTCCATAAACTTCCTGGGCCTATACTTTTTTTTAGAAATTTATAAGAAATTTATTTAACAACTAGCTGGCCCGACAAACGTTGTTTTGCCTGCTCGTTGTCCGTCAATTGTTCTGCGGCCGTTTTATTTGAAATTTTATTTATGATTTCTTTTGAGTGTATATTATTTGAAATTTTATTATTGTTTTTTTTTATTGAGTGTATATTATTTGAAATTTTATTCATGAGCTTATCTTGCTTTTTAATTTTTTTTATTGTTAAGTGTTTTTTTATTTCAAATATTGTGGAATCGGATCGCAGTGCCACCTACCGGGTCCAATTGTTAATCTAAACTATTCTTAGACCCATTCAAATACACACACAAAATTTCATTAAAATCGGTTCAACCGTTTAGGAGGAGTTCGGTTACAAACACGTACAGAAGAATTATATTCATATAAAGAAGATTTGAATTGAAATTGTTAAATAAATTTAATTATGCTTTCAGGATTTGCGGCTTGAATTTAAAATTCAACCTTTTAGCAAAAATGACACATCAGTTAACTTAGCAAAACTGATATTGGCTTACTTAGATATTGGTGCGGGTGTATGGTATGGCGTGTGCATGTGCATGGCAGTGTCATTCGGATTTGCCCAGTGGTGGCAATCAGCGGTTGCTGGTATTTTGTTGGTATCGGTGACGGCGGTATGAACTGGCGATGGCATGACTTTGGTTGGACTTGGACACTTGGTCCGTTCATGTAAAGCCCGTAGCTATTAATCTTTCAAATCTGTAAGGTATCGTTACAGTGCGTTCGTATCGTTAATGTACTTTATTAATCTAACCAAATTTGGTTGTAAGGTCATGAAATAATTCATAAATGTATTGAAAAAGCAGAAGAAATATTTTTGGATGTGAACATTTATTTAAGGTGTCTCTTTTCTTCAAAAAGCTCCACGCATTGAGCTTGTGGGAATGGGACTGAAAATCTATTATGCAAAACCAAAATGCGAATAACACGATTTATCAGGAAAATCATTCCATTCCGTCAAAGTTTATTAACTTAACCAAATGAATATACATAAGAGTGATGCCATTCTGACCGGATTCCGGTCATATCTGACCGGAATCTGTTTACTCTGACCGGAGAAAATTTTGAAATCCGGCCTAACCGTTTTTTGACCGGAACGAAAAATGTTTTTAACCGGAAAACCCTTTTTTGACCGGAAAAATAAAATTTCCCTACTGACTATAAATAAAGATAGATTTCTATAATTTGATTATAACTTTGCCATACATTACGAACATGCTCCCAAGTTCAAACAAATTCTGCTCAGGGAGCAGGATAATAAATTATCTTATAGGCTAATTTTTTGACGTTTTCTTTTGCTAGAATTTTGAAGAGGAAATTAAATATTGAATTTCAATTAATTAAAGTGTGAAATTCGATAAATCTCAGATTGGTGAACTACTCTTTTCAAGTGTCAGAAAATTATTCGAGAATAATTACTTAGCCCAATTGACACATGGCCTTAGTACATGGCCTGCCTGGCCATACACGTCCTCCCATGACTTTCATTTCCATTAACAATTTGGCTACACACAAAAACCAGGCGTCATTGCAAAGAAATAAAATTTGGCTGGTAAAAGAATAGTGAAATTGAAAACACAAACAATTTCTATGGTTAAGCCGAAGCGGACGCCCGTTTTTGACGTCCTCACTCTATCAACGCAAATATCAAATAAAGATTTGTATCGAAAGCACAATGGTGCGAAAAAGAACGTGCCAGAATTATTTCTGAAAGTAGATTTTCTATGCTATATACCTTTCTCCTTTACTCACTCAAAATCTACCTGTGTCATATAAAATGAAAAATTAGTTTCAGTAAATTTTAAACAAACGAAATAGAAAACAAGTTCACAAACTCAAGATTCACATATTATAAAAACGTTTTCTAAACATAACATAACATAAAAAGTCGTAAATTGTATAGGTAGGTATAGGTATTTTCTCTTTTTGACCGGATTTCAGGTCAAAAATTCTCATTTTAACTTTTGACCGGAATTTTTGACCGGATTTAGAAAATAAAAATCCGGTCATCCGGTCAGATTTGACCGGATTGACTTTTTTTTAGTGGCAACACTGTACATAACCGGACCCAGAGGAGTGGATGAATCTGCACTCCATAAGTACTCCAAAACTCCCATTCCCATAGATATGACGGCGACTATTGACAGTCGACTAGTTTGACTGTCTGAAGGACAAAAACAATTTACAAATTTTGAGTTACATCCAATCTAAACACGGACAAAAGGATATATATGCTACCACATAAAGCAGCAGAATCCGTGTGCGAATATCCAGAGATATGAAACAGGATAAGTACTTAAGGCTAATTCCACATACTAGGAGATAAATTGCGTTTCCGTCTTGGGAGTATTTAGCTTGGTCTGTGAAAAACTCCATGCAAAGATACATCATGCAGCAAAAGGGGATATTATCCTATCACAGAGCCAATTGATGCTGTCGTCAGATTTGTTTGTTCCTTACAGTTTCTACAACCATCCTTGGTGGATTTTGCATTGCTACCGATTGAGTCCTTGATATTCCTTAACTCTATGGATGTATTACACATGTGTAGTGTAGGTATATGTATCCGAGCGCTTTTCATCAAAGATATACTCTTGTACACACCGCACCCCGCATCCATCCGCTCAAGGAAGTAAAACAAACTAAGAAAATTTGTCTTATCTTTTGCATGTGGATGGAAAAATTGCGCATGCATGGAAATTTCTTGCGGAAGGTTATCGTAAACACCATGCTGTGTATGATGTTCTTGCGGTTGCACCACACAAAGACCAGGCAAAGGGCGTCCACCGTCCAACTGAATGCTGTTGAGACGAACGAAACGAAAGCATTGAAAATACTCGTACATACACACAGCTCAACTGTAATGGACTGATCAAAGATTTTCATATACCGGACACTAGCTTAACAGGTTTCGGAGATTGAACAAATGGATTCCTATTTCCTGGACTAGAAATTGCTTGTTTGAAACCATTTTAACATGGTTTTGAGGAGTACTTGTATTTGTTTACGTCTTTGGGTACAATTTTACTAAGGGATTGAATTAGGAGCTAAAGGGTTATTACTGCTTTCCTTGGTACGTCAAAGTCCATTCGGTAAAGTAGTTCCAAGAGAAAGCATCGACCAGACATTTTTAATCGACTACAAGCGACTGTCAAATCGTCAAAAATATCAATCGCAATCGACAATCACAGTTGTTGTCTATCGATCGACAGTGGCAAAAAAAATCAAAGAGAAAAAAAAGTTGAGAAAGCTACTTTAAATTGACTTCGGACGGACCATATGAACAAAATAGGAGAGTGAAAGAGGAGAGAATAAAAAGTGGAAAAGAAATGTCCGAGAACTTTTGTTTTCCAAGAAGGGACGGGAAGATTACCGCGAAACTATCTAAAGCCACCTACGAAAGAATCAAAAAAGCTACAATAGCATTTTATTCCTGCAGCAGAATCTTCAGGAAAACCTGGGGTCCATCTCCCAAAATTAAGCTGTGGAAGTACACGGCTATAGTAAGACCTCTATTGACGTATGGTAGTCTAGTATTGTGGCCGGCAACCAATAAGGCCGCACTTACCTAAAGGCGTTATCGAAGATTCAAAGACTAGCATGCATTGGCATCACTAGTACGATGAGGACAACTCCAACATGCATAGACGTTCTTATACAACTATCATCCGCAAAATAGTGCCATGAGAATAGGCTAATCAATAAACTGGAAATTGAACGAAACGGGTCATTCGATGATCCTACAGAAATATTTCGGCCCTGAACCTATCACGGACTACATCACGCCTTATCTAGAATTTACAAGACCTTTCTCGAGCGCCTATCCCAACAGGGAAGAATGGAGAGACGGACTCGTACCAAACATGCAAGCCGAATTTACAGACGGTTCTAAAATGGATACTAGGGCAGGGTCTGGTGTTTTCTCCGAATCGCTGGGTATATCAAAATCAATACTCTTCCCTGACCATAGTACCGTTTTCCAAGCAGGGGTCCTCGCAGTGTCAACAACAGTAGGCGAGTCTGTGGTAAGGGCAATACCACCTGGAGGCATTACCTTCTTTATCGACAGCAAGACAGCAATAAAAACCATAACTGCGCACCGGAAATAAAATCGAACCTTATGAAGTGCTGTCGCGAAGAACTCAAGGCTCTTCGTACACAGCACAAGGTATCGCTCTGCTGGGTTCCGGTACAGGAAGGCAATGACAAAGCAGATAAAATAGCAAGACAAGGTTTGACAGCTGTTTCAGAACAAGCTGATCTCTATGTGTACACCCCGCCTTGCACACCCGAGCTTGGAGCAGCGAGAAAAGCCACAAGAGAGGAGAACACTAGATAAACCACCTTAAATACTTGTAACACCACAAGAAGGCTATGGCCGTCCTTTAACGAAAACAGAACCGAGAGTATAGGTAATACGGAAGGATAGGAAATCCCTGTCCACCCTCGTAGGAATCTTAACGGGGCACAATACTCTGCGGTGCCAGTGTACCACATGAAGCAAATGGGTTTAAATGGAAGAGGAACTTTGTAGAGGCTGTAATAATGAAAGAACTCTTCTGGACACAACCCACTTCCTATGTCACACCAGGTATAAATTTCTATGGACACTATAGCGAATGCTACCACTCTGGCCTGGCCGATAATGCGAGTGGTAGCCCATAAACACCTCCTCACAAACGTTGGGCGCCATTTATTGCAAGAGAAAATCGAGCCACCAGGTACAACTTTTGAAATGAGATGATGTAAAGTCAGTAGGTATGCAAAATTTCTTCGAACGGAAAGATGTGCCTCTTTATTCTTCGGCTCTGTTGTTTTGGGGCATACAAATCGCTTCATGTTGGTCAGTGTGCGTATATTCTTCGCTAACTCGTTACACCTTCAACACTGCCTGGATGCTGGATCTGAGCCGTGTAGGTGTAGGTAAGGTACCTGCATTATATGAATTTTATTAATGCAATGGACATAATTTCAGGTCTTCCCGTACCTATCTACTGTTCTAGACTGCTCAAACATATTCCTATTTCTACTGCCGATTTCTCGACAGTTGAAGACTTTTAGTCCGACTTTTAAAATACATTTTGGACAGTATCTATCAAATATTTGCCTATCAATATCCAGTCCCTAAACATATAAAAGTTTTGAGTGAAATCACAAGCTGGCTTTGGCGGTTGTTACCATTCGCCATTTCAACATCTGTCAAGGTTCTTCAAGTATTTCAAGGACGAGCTCATCCTAAATTTAAATTCTCGTCAAAACTTAATTCTAATTCACTTACAGATATATGCAGATTTTATAGATGTATCTTCCTATCACCTAGTGACTACTTTCAAATTACCCGCACAATTATTTTACGACAATTCCCCAACTACCCACGAATACGGTGCGCAAAGGATAATAAACCAAGCTTTAAATTTATCCATTTTAAGGGTCATCACAGTGAGCATTTATCGAATAAAATTTATTTCACATAGTTAAATGGAATCATGTACGTATATAGTTCACAATTGAGGCTATTAACCACTCTACTATAGTTCAGAATGTGTAAAGTTCAGATTTGTGCTTTCGAACTTCGATGGCCTTTCTGGGTTTCACGCAGATTCTTTACAGCCAACATTCCGCATTTTACCAAAAAAGTTACAACCAACGTATTTGGGCACCGAGCAAACAGTAAATAGTTTCGAAAAGTATTGATTGTAGTTTGTGAATGCAATCGCTTAACTTTCCGCATTTAGATACAGGTGAGCCAAATGGTATTTTCGGGCTTCATTTACCAGGACGAAGGTACGTTCATTGAATTTCAGATAAATGTGCGAAGTGCCATATGTAATCAAGTCCTTCGTACAGTATTTATCGCTGTGCAGTGTATGTATATATAAATTTTGGGTGGAGAACAATTTCAACTTTATCGCATGAATTTCGGTGCTAGATGTTTACACGTTTCGTAGAGTTTCGTCAAAATGGGAATTCCGTGTTGAAAACTTTGACTCGTTCGTTTGGGTTGTAAAATTATCTTTCGAATAAATTCCCGGATGTCCGATCTTGGATATCAATAAACTAGTTTATTGTAATTTTGTGGAAATGAGGGGGACCAGTCGGTGTCGTAATATATCTTTCTGCAAAGTGTTGATGGGTATTCGTATTGGCGGGTACAAGGGATGTTGTAGTGCACACTCTCCTAAGGGGACATTCGAACTGACACCAAGAGGAAGTAAATGGCTGTTGACAGTTTTACAATTCCTTGGATGTACCTGACACCATCAAACACAAATTCAATTTCCTTTATACCGATGTGATCGCATTACATCTGTTCGAGGCAGGGAGTAAGTTCCTAAAGCATTTCTTTTTTTATGGGTCCCTAGATAGAAGTGTCAGCAGCAACTATGGGCATCCACAATTGCATTAAAAAAGGAGGAGCATCAACGAACACGAAGTGATGTAATTTGTGGATATAGGAAACGCTTGATGTGCTAACAATTTCGTGTTGTGTAACAAAATTTGAATCATTTAACTGCATTCGTGGACAGAATCAGTTTAATTAAGGGACGTTTATAATAGAGCTTAAAATCGTAAGTAATTTAGTAGGAGTCCTCATTTGAAACATAAGTTTCGTCATTTGAACTTCATTCTGAATATCGATTGCTAGACCGTATATGCATGTGACCACTCTCTGGAATCTTCAGTTTGGAACCTTCACATTCATTATCTACATCAAACCAGCCATTTTTGTCTGAAGGAAATGAAAGTAAAAAGATGTGCGGAAGAGTAAGTTCAATTATTGTTTTAAAGGAGCCTAAAGTCTGAACTACATCGAAATAAATGTGAAGTAAAATACAAAAAGGTAGTGATGCGATTATGTGAGAACACAAGCGTCCTCACACTAGCCTCTCACTATAAACTGCTATTCTTACGTTGGTGATAGCCGGGTGCTATTTTGACTGAGGCTTCGGTTCACCCCGAACCTAAGTAGATAAAGTACAAAAAAGTCAATGAAATCATTTGTACTATTTTATCATATACTATAATAACTCTGTATATTTTCTCTAAATTTAAAATTTTGTGTCTGACTAAAAGCTTGATTATGTTCCAAAAGTTCTTACAATTAATATGTACCTACACTTAAAAATAAAACCTTAAAAACTTTCCGCCAGATCACATTCAAATCACATAATTCGAGTCAGTTTCATCCCAAGCGCCATCTATGTGTGAGAGAGAGTAAAGACTACCATCAACGAGCTACGCCTACAGCATAGTGCATAGCATACGTTAACGTACATAATGTATAATTCACTTCTTTCATTAGCCGTTTTTTATTATCAGCGTGATCTGATCCGGATCAGATCATGAAAATAAAACAAACTGGATCATTGATCTTACGAGGAATTCCTTAAACAAAATCTATATAGGTATATTCCAATTCATTGATTTTTATTAGTTTTTAAATCGTATGTACTTAAACGAACATACTAAAATTACTTTTTTTCACACATTTTTTTTTCAAAGCAGAATACGTCTTGATTTTTTTTACATGAGATCAATCACCTTATCTGGATCCTTATTAATATCCGTATGAACAGATATCATAGCAAGTGAGCTTAATCTAGCATTCTCAATAACGCTTCAGGACACTGTTTTAATCCTTTTCATAGTTGAAAAGGTTTTTCCAATACTAGCTGCGGTTACTAGAAGCGTGGCCAAAACCGTAAGCAAGAAGTTTATAGCTCTAAAGTAAGTCTTGTCACATATAGTGCGGTTCACTTGTTTAGACGCACAAGAGTTACGTTTTATTTCTTGTTTTTTTTTTCGTATTACGTGGAACAAAGAGAAAAAAAAACTTGTTTGGCAGAAAGGTACATTCATACACTATAAAACGAACATAATTTCAAACTTGATGATGGTCCCATAACGGTAGCTTTACTAATTTTTTCCTATACCATGCAAAAACGTATGCATTTTTTGGTTCGCTTGAATAGACGCAGCGGTTAAATTGGTTAGTTAACCCTTTCGGTATTTTGATGCCATATGGCAACACGAATATTCATAACACCCATTCTCACTCTCTGAGTATATTTTATCTATTTTTTTTCTGATTAACTTGTTAGTGTATCTGTTTAATCATTAGAAGCAAAAAAACTGGGTGATAGTTGTCGCCATTGTGCTTTTAGCTCTCGTGAAAGATAGATCTGCAATAGAGTTCTAATTTTTTCGTCGGAAGACTATTTTTATTATTTCTTTTTTACACTGATAATTATCAAATAGATTATCAAATTTGATTTTATTTGAATGACTAATGTCAGGCGCACAATTAAAAAAATAAAATAAACATATAAGTTCCGTCTATTCAATTTGGCACAATTTTCCTTTTATGTGTTGCCATATGGCATCAATATTATCTAGAGGTGCATTTTAAGGCATCATTTCTATAAATAAAATTTTATATATACCTACATATGTATAAAAATAAATGTATTTTTATGCATTTAAAATCTTGAATATCATTACTTTTTAATTTAGTTTGAATTTAAAAAAATTACTTAAATTTTTATGAATATTTAATTTTTTTTGTTTAATATTTTTTTATTTTTTAATTATTTTTTCATATAAATACACGTGTTTATCTTGGAATATGCTTATTTTTTAATTTGTAGTACTTGTAATGTTTGAAGTAAACAAAGAAAACCGAGTACAAATGCAGAAATTTATTATTTTTTTTTAGTTTTTTATTTTTATACATATATGAAAATAGGTTTTTTTGAAATATTTTCAAAAATCCTTATTTTTTAACAATACATTTTAATTAAAAAAACTAATTATACTTTTGTCTTTACAATTTTGTCTAAAAATTAATATATAAAACTAAGAAACTAAAACAAAAATATTAATTTAGTCATTTATTTTGCTACCACTTGAGACAATTGATGCCATATGGCAACGTTGCCAAAAACCACTTTAGAACCAATATTTACCAAAAATAATGTTACAATGTTTTTAGTAGGAGTCTAAGTAGCAACAAAAAGAAATAAAATATTTTTTTTAACTTTAGAAGAAAAAAGATGTACCGAAAGGGTTAAGAACAAGTGCTCAGACAAAGAGCAGTGAAAAGTTCATTTGAAAGTAAGACAACTATTATTTAATATTAATTTTATTAAAATAGGCAGAAAAAAAGTGTTTAATTTGCAGAAAAGGCAAAAGTTAAAGCTTACCTCTCGGAAAGCTTTTCAAATTGGGAAATGGCTCATAAAATTGCTCGAAGTGAACACTTGATAAGAAACTTTGTAAAAAATAGGGTATCTTGTGGAAAAAAACTACAAAAAAAGGATCGTAAAAGTTTTAAGACCACAAAACAAGCGGAAAATTCAAAGAAGTGTCTTATGGCAGCCAATTTACAAACAAAATTATGGAATTTGCTGTGTTTTTTTTGTAGAAAATCCACTCGAGTTTTGTTGTTGTCTATGCTCTATACCCAAAGTTAACAAAACTTAAAAAAAAACACCGGCTTATTAAGCATGCAAGCAACTCACTCCTTGAATTTGCAAGGTCTCACATGGCATAGGATGGCAAATTGATTACTTACTTAAAGCGCTTCTTCACTTCTGTTTCTGTTTGCGTTGCTAGCTCGGATATACAAAACTGGAACAGATCCAAAAAACATGGCTGGGTGTCATTCTAGTTTAGTAAGTCTGACAGCTCTCTAACTTCGTGTTGCTGAGTTTTCATTGGTCTGAACCGGTCAGGTGAACAGTTTTCTCAGTTGTCGTTTATGTTCGCAACACCGACAAATCAAGTCAAGAATTGCTCGAGGCTCGACTTACTACTAAGTTGATATGTGTCTGGAGAACTCAGTTTTGACTTTCTACTTGGTTATTGAAGAGCATCGGAGAGCATGGGAGATCGCAGTTTGACATTTCGATCGGCAATCGGAATCTAACATACCGAAAATTCAAGTTAGTTTTCGCGTTCAGGTAAATTTGAATCCAGACAATTCAAGTCGACTTGACTAGATTTTAGAATGCGGCCATTTTCTGTGGCTAAATTCTGTTGCTGAAAGAGAAAATGTTTCCGCTCCTAATTCTGTTTCTGTGCTTTGTCACTTGGTGCCTTTACGGTGATCTAACAAAATTTATTGTGATGAATAAGCGAACAGTATAGGTTATCTACATTTTTGTGCTTTGGATGGAGCTTTGGCTTACTTACTTACTTATCGGGTTCCCGACCCGTGAAGAGTCTCTGCCTGAGACACTGCAGCCTTCCATCCTCTACGATCCCGGGCACGCTGCTTCCAGTTGTCGAGACCAAGCGCTCTGACATCCGCGATGGCTTGGTCTTTGAAACGGAGGTTCGGTCTTCCTTGTCTTCTCGAACCTGGGGGCTGGGATTCGAAGATCCTCTTAGCTGGAGCATTATTGTCCATTCGCTCGATGTGGCCGAGCCAATGTAGTCGACGTGTTTTGGCTTTTTGGACTACATCCACATCTTGGCACAGCTCATAGAGTTCGCGGTTGTATCTTCTCCTCCATTCGCCCTCCTCGCACACAGGACCAAAAATCCGCCGAAGTATTTTTCTTTCGAAGGAGCCCAGTATTAGCTCTCCCTTCTTGCTTGTCGTCCAGCACTCGGCGCCATAAAGCAGAACTGGCAGGATGAATGTTTTGTAGAGCACACATTTCGTCCTTCGAGTTAGGAGTTTTGAACCCAGTTGTTTTGCCAAACCGAAGTAGCAACGGTTTCCTAGGGTAATTCTTCGCCGGATCTCCACTAGGGTGTCATTCGTGGAGTTCATGTTTACTCCGAGGTAGGTGAACTCCTTAACTACCTTGAAGTTGTTGCTATCAATAGTGACGTTTTGTCCTAGGCGGTGGACAGATGCTTGTTTGTTTGTTGATAGCATGTACTTAGTACTTAGTCTTGTCCTCATTTACTTGAAGGCCAACGGACTTCGCCTGTTCTTCAATCGCCGTGAACGCTTCTACCATGATGTCAATATCGTCCGCATAGCCCAGTAGCTGTACGGATCTGTTGAAGATAGTGCCTTCCATGTTGACACCTGCCCTGCGCACTATCTGCTCCAGTACGAGATTGAAGAAGTCGCATGACAGCGCGTCTCCTTGCTGAAATCCGGTGCAAGTTTGAAATAGATCGGAGGAGCTGCTTCCAAACTGCACATTGCAGCGCGTGTTTTCCAGCGTCACGCAACACAGATGAATCAGTTTTGGCGGGATTCCGAATTCGGCCATCGCCACATAGAGCTCCTGACGATGTATGCTATCATACGCGGCTTTGAAGTCGATGAATAGGTGGTGAGTTTCGACTGGAAGTTCGTTGGTCTTTTCCAGGATTTGCCTCAGTGTGAAAATTTGGTCTATAGTCGATCTGCCGGGCCGGAAGCCACACTGGTACGTGCCGATTAGTGTGTTGCAGAACGGTTTAAGACGTTCACACAGTACGTTGGATAGGATCTTGTATGCAACATTAAGCAGGGATATGCCTCGATAGTTCTTGCAAGACATAGGATCGCCTTTTTTGTAGATGGGGCATATGGAGCTGATAGTCCAGTCATCGGGCATTTTTTCTTCCACCCATACTTGGTTGATGATTCGGTGCATGCTCCCTACCAAAACATCACCACCGTATTTAAAGAGCTCCGCTGGTAAACCATCAGAGCCTGCGGCTTTGT
Organism: Cheilosia scutellata; assembly: GCA_955612985.1. NCBI lineage: Eukaryota > Metazoa > Arthropoda > Insecta > Diptera > Syrphidae > Cheilosia > Cheilosia scutellata. The sequence continues at coordinate 21,921,877 of OY015312.1, read as the reverse complement.
TGTTCTTAAGCTTTTTTATAGCTTAGCTAGGCCAACTTCTTCTATATTAGGTGGTGGAACTAGTTCTTCATTGACTGGACGCGGGTTCTCTTCTTGCCCTATCACTCTCTCTACATGATGCCCATTTAGCAGTTGCTGGAAATGCTGCTTAAACACATCTACTATTCCCTGCGCTTCGGTGACTAGGTTTCCTTCGCTATCTCGAAGAGCCTGCGTTCCGGTTTTGTAGCCAGCAGCCAGTTGCTTGGCTTTTTTATAAAACCTCCGGGTGTTATTACGATCGCGCGACTCTTCGATCACCTTGAGCTGTGAAGCTGCGTAAGCCCTCTTCTTCCTACGCAGGATCTTCTTTTCCTCTCTTCTCCTGGCTCGATACTCTTCTCTCAATGCCCTTGTTTTGCGCTGCAGCGCTTTCTTGTGTGCATCTTCTGTCACCTTTTTCCTGCACACGCATTCATCATCATACCATGGGCTCTTTCTCTGGGGTGCTGGTACCCTACAGTGGTTTCGGCTACCTCCTTGATGATGTCGCGGTACTGGTACCACTGATTGTTGGCGTCTGTGGTAGGTGAGTGCACAGAGGAGAGTTTCATGCTCAGGCACTCGCTGTAGGCTCTGGCTACTCCAGGTGTGCTAAGGCGTCCAACGTCGAATTTCTTCTTCTGGGCGGTTCGCAGCTTCTTCTCGTTGGACAGCCGAGCTCTGAATTTTGCTGCGACAAGAAAATGGTCAGAGTCGACGTTTGCCCCTCGGAATGCCCCTCGGAATGTGTGCACGTCGAGGATGTTGGATGCGTGCCTCGCATCGATTAGCACATGGTCGATTTGGTTGGCGGTTCGACCGTCTGGAGCTTTGGCATCTGTTTTAATATAAGGATATATAGAAAAATTGCATTCTCTTCAGGGCAATTCTGCAAACTGGTTTGCTTTTTGAAGCAACTAGCTATCCCCTAGCTTGCTTAACCTTTACTCTCTAAGTGCTGCAATATTATTACAGCTCAATGCTGATCCTTAAAAAATTGGTCTTGTCACCTCCTCAAAACCTTCCCTATCATGAGTTTTTTTTCTGAGAGTCTAAGTTCGTAGATATTACAGAACTTTGGCTTAAGACTAAATCCATTGTTCACTTCGTACTAACTAAACACGACACAATAACTTTAGCAGCGACCACTAACTTAATTGAATTATGCTTCCGTCCGAATGGCCGTCAACCACACACTGCTCCACTTCGTCTAATCCTATTAATTGTTGCAAAACAAAACCGGATATCGTTCCCAAAATGCACAAACTTACCAGAAAAAAAAAATGCATCCTTCGCTGTTCTAATGTAAATTTGTTCCATACCAACTTTCGCATATTGCTACGATTTTTTTGTGCGTCAACGTTTCGTTGATCCTTGTCTCAGGGTGTGGAACAAGAATTTCTGACATGCACCAACGCCAGTTAATTATGTGTGAATTCATGAAAAGTTGGTACTTGTAGTGAAAAATGAAAATTTTCTCCCTCGCACAGCCACTAATAGAATCACGTTGTGTGTTAGCTGCAGTTTTCCTTTCATCCTTTTTACCAAACTCAGCTTTTATTATTATTTTGTCAGTCGTCGTGTTTCTTTAGTGTGCGAGAACAGCCTTTTTTCCGGGACAGCGTGAATATAAATATATTTTTTTTTTGTGTTTATGTTTGAAATTCGCAACTATCGCATCGTCAGATTGTATGGATATCCTCCATTTCGGGTTGGCATGCATCGGCAAACGCAGAAAAAAGGATATAAAAACTTCCCCAAGGATGGTAGTGACCATCTGTTGCATTAAATACTGCAGCAGATTCGTTAGAGGAAATACGATTTTTTTTTTCGTTGGTCTATTTCTGTTCGTAGTTTTGGATAAATGTTAGCCTCTCTGTGAGTGGTGAGGTGGTGCGGCAGCCGTTCGCCGAAGCGAATATGTATGCCATGAATGATATCAAGGACGAAGCGTATATTTGAATAGAAATTTAATAATTTCCAAGCTTGAGTCGTAATTTATGCGGAATACCCATATGAAGTTGATTTCGACAGTTTTTTGTTCACTTGCTGGTTTGTCTGGATGTCTGAAGTGGAGTAGAGGGTAGGATGGTGAATTTGTGTAAAACTTCTAAATGATTTATAGGAAACTGTAGAGCCTTGTAAAGTTTTTGTTTTTATGCTATTTTTTTTGGGAATTTTTTAATTTCGTGTGAATAAGTCTGTTGAAGATGTTTGACTGGCAGCGGATGCTAGTTAAATGGAATTTTTTTTTAAACGAAAGCAAGTTCACAATACGAAAATAGAAAATCAACCTAAAGTCTGATTTTAATTTTTTACTTGGTTAAATAAGAGAATTCGAACCTATAGATCAATCGCCCGCATAGCCTAATATTAAAGCCATTCCACAGTTTTTGCACTCCTAAGGGAGTTGTCCGTACTAGAACTTTGTTCTAGACGATAAGCATAAAAGAAATTTTCAGAATTAAAATAAGGTCACAAGTTTTCGCCATTCTTCGTGTCCCTTCGGATGGATGCGTTCGCTATTCAATGTAAGCGAGAATTATGTGAATAGGGTTCACGCTGTCAGCAATAATCACGCTTGTCAACGATGATCACCACATCACCAACCGCAACATTCCTAACCTATTTAAACCACTTAGTTCTTCGTGTGAGCGTAGGTACCAGATAGGTACCTAATTTCGCATCCAACGCCTCCAAAACATTTCAGATAGTTGCTGAGTGATTGTCCAGCTCTTGCGAAGAAGGTCCTTGCTGTCGAACTTTCCTGGTGGTTTCATGTTTATGCATTTCCACTTATTATTTTGGGCCTTACTGCTAGTCATAATAACGAACCCTGGAAAGGAAATAACACCCAAAATGACTACAAATTTTGCAACAACAATTTGTACGAGATGTTTTAGGGCGTTATTTCAAAATTATTGTTAGTTATTGTCTAACGCCTCTTTAGATAACGTCTTTGTTCATCTTGGATAAGCTTCCCCCAGTCCTTTTTCTGTGCTTAAGATTGGTGTCATAATCGAAGTAGAGCTCCACGTATTGTCATACGTGAATAGAACTCACCAGTGCTTCTCCGTTTTTCTTTCAGATGATACGATACATGAAGAGCCTCACATAGGTTGCCAATCTGGCCTCTGGCAATGTTGACATATCGAGAGCTGCTGTTTCCACTAGAGATATCCCACAGTATAATATCAGCGTTCGCTGTGACACCCAGAAATTTGGCTTTAGTTCATTAACAACAGTTTTGAAAGCGATGATGGAAATGAATGTGATATTCGTTTATTATTAAAATAACTTACGTGGTGGTCTTTTGGCATGATGGTCGCTTTGTGTCCTATTCGACGCACCATATGCGCTACCGATTCATCCCTTCAACCTCAAAATACCGTTCTCATCTAAATACGGCTAACATTGAAACACCTGGCTAGATTTGGGTAGAATTTTCTCCGGCTATGAACATCACCATCACCATATCTGTCCTTCAGGGCTAAACGAATGATGAGACTCTCTCCACTCGTTGATACTCCTCTGCCGTTAAGAGTTCTCCCTCGGTGACCAATTCTATGCTCCGTCTTTTGATGATGTTGACAGATCGAAGCATTCAGACTACAGATCGATGCAAGTGCCTCCATATCGAGAATCCAAGAAAAAACCCCTTAAATCGGTCGACTTCAACGACATCTCCCAGCGGCAGGAACTGTGGTCTACCCTCTTCGGTCTGAACTTCTATATCTTCATATGCGACTGGCCAGCTCTCTTCAAGAAATTGCAGGTCCGTTGAACAATCCATCCATTTTTAGGAAAGTTGGTGTTTTCGTCCACTTTTTGGCTTCGTCTGTGATATTCATCTTAGAAGGAACCAATCTCCATTCATTCCTGGAGGCAATATTTAAGATCTCTGCTACCTTTGACATGATCATTAAAAATTTGTTAAACCTTTTCGGGTCCGCCTGACTGTCAAATTTATTTCAAAATTAATTTAATACGTTACTGAGCAATGGATTTAGAAATGATGCCAAAATAAATGTGCAGAATTTCTGAACCCACTGACACTAAGCATTCCAGCACGTCCTAAAGTAGACAGTGGCCTGTTAGTATTTCGACAAGAGCTCCGATATGTGCTCTACTGACAGGCTCTTTGTCCTGCACCGACTTATCCGTGGTCATGTCTGTTTTGCATGGTTACAGTTGTTGTCAAAATCACGCCATCTTACGTTAGACTGTTTCAGCACTATATTTGAATTGGTACATGAAGATGGAGCCAATCGTCCGTCTTAGGGAATTAAATCAACTAGATAATTTTAAACAAATATTTAGTTGTCCGCGCTCGGTCAATTGAAAGTCCGCCTAAGGGAATGTAAAATGTATGAAATCGCAAACATGAAAGCTTGGTTAAAAAAAAATTCCTCCGTCTTAGAAATCTGTCCGTCCAAGGGAACTTTTCACAGTGGGAGATTTCACTGTATCCTGATATCTGAGTCTGATTCAAATACAAATTTTGTGTTCTACTACTGGCGAGTGGCGATACTGTTTTGAGAAAGCTTTTCAGTTTAGCCACTAGTAGCTGCAAGCTTGTAGTCAACTTTAGATGGAAAAATTAATGGCTGCAGGTCGTTCCATATTCGAACTGTGTGCGTCTGAAAGATGCCATCATAGTCAATCGAGTATTGTTCTCTGGTCAGTCAAATATAAGTCATTTTGTCCTACTGAAAGCCATTTTCCAGTCGTAAATGTTCAACTAACCATTGCAAAAGATACATTTTACATTACTTAGTGGATGTCGTCTTGAGGATCTGCATTCAAACAAACTAAACATCTCTCAGCGCCACTTCATATTCCATTTTAAGGCGTTCATTTGTACAAAATCCACACTTGATGGGGTTTAAAAATCCCAACACGTCCCCAACGTAATTACAGTTTAAATTAATTCCAACTATAGCTGGCATAGATCAGGAAATGCCATAACCCATCCAACAACTAGAGAGCTAATCAGAAAGCAATCTCCAGAATACGTATCATTTCCCAATTCTCATTACTGTCAACTGAAGTGTCCTTTGAGACAACAAACAAACTCATTCACTCACTCACTCACTCACTCACAAGCAAATCAAGACTTCTACTAAGAGGATATAGTGGAAAAATATGCGTATGCCAAATCGTATCCATTCTATGGGTTCTGCCACTCGGCTCCGCTGCATCGCATGCCAAAGGAAAATTATTATCCCTCCTAGCCAAACGAACTGAAATTATCCGCCTTGTGCGTTTGGGTTTCTGTGTGCAGTAGTAGCACATACAAAGTTTGTCGCCAAAAATTCCACAGGGGCCAACTACCATGCCATCAGATATCAGAATTCAGGACTTTATATATACCAAGCTGGGTCATTATAATCGTCAGCATGGTATAGCAGGCACCAAGCAGCAACCAGAGAGGCAAGAAAGGTGAGTGAGCCTGGTCCGGATTATTAAAATATGCATCAGAAATCGAATCTCGGAATTGCTGAACCGAAAACAAAGAAAATATGCCGACTGCGTCTCTGTCACATCCGTTCCTTTGCGTGTATGCAAACGAGTGAGTATCTGATGCAAGTCGGTGATTAACCCATCGATGTTTACGAGAAATGTCATAGACTCCATTACACTAGCCAGTGGTGGCTGGGATATTGATTTGAAGATAGATATTTTAGCATTTTTATAGGATTTTCAAATTATGCCATGGAAACAAGACGAGATGTCCTTAATCGAGTTATCGAACGCATACGGGCTTACCGTTTGCTACTATATAGAGTTGTTTGCTCGAGATGTTGCACTTTGGAAAAATATCCAACGCCTCCTCCTCCTCTGGTTCAAAAACAAAAAATGTCTCACCACATGAGCAGCAGGACATTCGCTGTTGCAGTTCATAGTCGTCCATCACCGCTTCAATGAGAATTTGTCGCAACATTTAATCAAAGTCGGCTGCTGCCATCGATGTCGTTCCCGAGCGTCCGAGCAGTAGGATTTCTCTGGAAAAAGCAAGAGATGGTGGACGGTGATGGAGCATGGAGGACGACGACGACAACGTCGTCTGTCCAGTGTCCTTTTGTACAACAGGTATACTCGTACTCGTATTCGTATCGCATTGGACAGCAGAACCTCTGAAATTCAATTTGAAAGTATCTAAACTTGTACCTGTGCACTCAGTGCTCGCCGCACAGTACGCCAATCATTTTTGTTTCGTGTTTTTCTGTTTAGCTGTACGGTTTTTGTGGGCATATTTCGCTTGGTCTCACCATTCACCACAGAATCTAGCCAGAGGCTGGAAATCAATTTGTAAGCTGACCTAAGCATTTTGGGAATGTTGAATTTTGGCTTTTGCGTGTATGTGCAGAACCTTCAGCCAAGTCTATGGTCACCTAATTCGCTGGTTGATTGCAGTGAGGGAAAGTAGCCATCATTCTGAAATTTATCCGCAGATGTTTGTTCAGCCAGCTTGGCTTAGTATTATATCGGGTGTGAGTGTGTACAGAGGTTTTTGTATCTGAATCTCCTTGCCGCCGCCGCTGCTGCTGCTGTTCAGAAAACTGTTCAGATTTAGATGTGTCCCATGCTGGTGACGATAATGATGACGACGACGAGGGAAGGAACTGCAAGTTGCAAGCGGTCGTCATGGAAACAAAAAAAATATATATATAGTAGATACATATACTTCATGTGACCGATGCGGAAAATGAGATAAATATCAAGGATTTAATCCGTCAGAAAGTAGAGTGGTGATGCGGATAGTCCTTGGGCGATATTTGAAGAGAATGAAGGAGGCTGGGCCAGGTAGCGGTGGTGGGGTGGGACACCAGATAGTACTGTAGGACTAAACACTGCATGTCAATGTGTGGACCGCATTGACGATGTGATTCTTTGCTTGTCAACTGACGATGATGAAGCTTTCTGCTGATGCCCTATCGCTGACGACATTTTTTTTCCTGTTCGTTCCCCAAGAGAAACAGATAAAAAAAAACGAAACGCTGTACAGCAGTGGCTATTAGTTATACGACGATGTGATGGTTGATTGTAGACGGCATCCGCAATTGCAGATGCTTTATACTAAACACACGATGTGAATAGGGGCAACGGAATCTAACCCATTCAAACGGAAAGGAAAATATAGTTTTTGGTTTGTTTGAGCACATGTACATGTACAACTATGGAATGGTCGGTTCTAGCAAAATTTAGTTAACATATACATGTGTAGTAATTTCATAACCGAAATAATTCTCATTATCTCTAACTGTATGGCACCCTCTTTGTTGGCTACATGAGTCCACTGCGTGGACCACGGCAAACGCATCTTGTAATCGGACGATCGTCCTTCTTGAATTCTGGTTAGAAAGCGAAGATAGATACAGATATGTAGGTACTCCCATTGCCATCATGTTGTATCTCAAATCCAACTTTGATCTCAGAGTTAACATCCTCCCCAAGGAGTCAGTGATCTAGTGATGAAGCTAGATATCCAACTCATGTGTCATAAGGTATCAGCAGATAAATCTAATGATAAATTCAGGTATAATCTCAAATGCTGATAAAAGTCAAGGTTTTTTTCTCACAATGATCAAGGCGCACTTGCCACGCTGTGATTATGCTTAACTGAAGTGGATGAGTAGGTACGACATGATCGATGATCCTCCAACTGACTTCTTTTTTTTGTAACGGAGCAGGTTTCTGCCATCAAACTAGAGTGCCCGGAAAGATTTGCTTCTTGCAATAACAGAAATACCCTTACCCTTCCATCTAGCTTCCTTGTTTATCAATAAGAAAATTGATTTCACTGTTGAGGAGCCTTTGATAGCAGCATTCGTCACATCTGCTTAAAGATTCACCACCTGGAAAGGTAGAAATCAAGAGTGTAGTAGAAGAGATGTTCCGCTTTATCTTCGCTTTCTTCGCAGAGCTCGCAGATTCTATAATCCTTTGATTACTGAATTGGAACGCCATCATATGATTAACAACGATTCTTCGTATAATTGAATTTCTTTTCACGGTTTCTGTTAAGAAATTATTGTCGAATTTTTCTCTAGGAATTATTGCTGTCACTTTTATAGCTATCTACATATTTGGAATTACACCACCAGGGCGAACATAGGTAAGGGTTCAGGGGTTCAAACCTCTCAAAAAAAATTTGGTACTAAAAAATAAGGAGAGTCCATTTTATAAAAAACAATACTGAGGTTTATTTCATACTTTCTTCGAACCAAATTATGGAGATGAATTGTTGAATGCTCACCATACCAAGTCGTCTCTCGATGCCTTAAATAATTCGGTCCGCAGGCTATCCAGTCCAGCATAGCCTTGACTGTCGATAGTTGATCGTTGATCGACAACTGTCAATCGATAGACAATTTTGATTGTCGATTGCGATTGATATTTGTCGATTTGACAGTCGCTTGTAGTCGATTACAAATGTCTGGTCGATGCTTTCTCTCGGAAGTGAAAAAATTTTGTGCGTACGAATAGCTAAAACCAATCGACGCAATCGACAATTGTCGTAACGATCGTTGATCGACAATCACAATAAGGGCCTATATAACGCTGTCCTTACTGCAGTTTGGTAGTGTGTACGGAAGTTTTAGCTTTTATCGTCCAGATTGAATAGTTCGTTCTGCGGAATTGTATAATGCGAGTTGATTTGCTGCCGGCACTCTCTATTAAACAAGGCTTTCAATTGCGACGTGCGTCTCTGATGGCATCTTGGCATCTGGTCTTTGTCACTTGACGGTTTGCCATTGCAACCGTTCAATATTAAATCTCTTTACAGTATTTAGGTATTAATTGTAATGGAGTCTGAGATATACACATTCTTATCTGGGCTACACCACAACAAGGTAATAGTGAGAGCCTATGTTGGTAGTTCGGAAAGATCGGAGATCTAGAACACATGTTCAATTTATCTGACAGTATTTGTGATCAGGTTGTATAGGCTTTCCAATTGTACTACCAAAGATATCCTCCTTGCCTATAATCTGGCGTTAAAATCACCGAGTATGATGTTAACGCCGTATATTAGCCTTATGTTAACGAACTTAGCTGTGTTCGGATTGTCATAAGACGCTCACTAACATTAATGAAGAATCCTCACTGAATTTAGGCCCTAGGGGCTTATGTTAGACTTCTGAAACTTTTTCAGCTAGTCAATTCCGACATCGATGGTTGGATGGGGTCGCCGGTAAATGCTCATCCAAGAAAAGCACCATTACCAGCATTGGTAGTCTGATGTTTCCGTTTCGATAAAGACCCTCGTGGGTATAATTCAGAAGTCGTCGCTGTTCTGAACTTCGCTGTTCTCGTTACCTACGACCAAAGCCAGTACCTATACAAACCGCAATGAGCCGTAAAGCCTGCTGACCGCAAATGTGTTCTCGAGTTGGAAACTGATTCCAATTTTGGTCAAAAAATCATTCATTCAGCAACCAGGCGCATTTTTGGCTGAAAAGTTATAGGTAGATACCTGAACAAAACCAAAATTGTTGATTTTTTCGAGCAGTGAAGATATCTATCTTATATGCCCACTTTTTGGCGTGGGTTATGCCATGCGTCAACATAATTGCGCAATATTTTTTTCCAAAGATGAGTGATGATGGGCGCTGTCCATGGGGGGCGATACTGGACCATATTAAACGGGTTTGTTGGGATGTAGATATTTTTTGTTAGGGTTTTGGCGACATTCGACATGTAATTTCAACAGAACGGTGCAATGTGTCACATATTGATTTAAATACTGGAGACATTACAGGCGAAGTCATCCGGACATATAATTGTATTTGCATTAAGATCCAAACAGCAGAATAAAATAGGTGATGCATTTTTAAGTTCACATGCATAAATGTAAGTCCACAATGCATAAACAGCATCCAAGGTAAAATTTCTTCTTCTGGGCTTTTTCTCACTTATAACGGCCAACAGTATCCACGTTTGGCCCATTGAGAATAGGTACTGAATGTTTTAACCAGACGCACATAGGCAAAGATGTCAATTTAAACCGAATCAATTTGGAAATAATTTCTTCTAAGACCATCTTGTAAAGGCCACTGTGGGCGATACACCCCCGCGCGAAATAAATACAAGTCATACCTCTCACTAAATTAATTAGACTGCCATGTTTTGCAGACAGTTTCATTAAATTTTCTTAGAATTACTATTAAGACATTGAAATTGAATGGCGTCGATTTTATAAAGGTATAGCTAGAGCCTTTCCACCATTTCGAATGTAACTTATAATTGCTACAATTTGTCAAGGCTTACATTTATTTTAGCAAATATTGATATACATAATCAGATATGATTATTTTCGTCTGGGAATTATAAAAAGTTGGCAGGTCTTTTCGATTTTGCATAAGTTTTAATCGACGAGGCCACCGTTTGACAATATGAAAGTTCTCGGTTAACGTTACGAATTCAATGACTTTATGGTGGTGACTTACATTTTAAATGACACCATTCTTATTTCTCTAAAGTGGGTAGAGGTGCCATAACAGAGAGCAATATTTAGTAAAGTTTAACAGCACTGAACATAGAATGACTCAATTAAGTAGGAACAAGACCCGAACAGAGGCCTGTGGAAACGAAGAACGAAATCTTGTGGTATAGAGTCACAGTCGGTGCTGAGGTCATGGAAAAACGATTTCTGCAGACTGTTAAACGGCGAAGACGACACAAATTTCAGTCAGGTACTACAGGCAGAATGAACCATTTACCCCAAACGATGAAAACCAAGATGTCCGCCCACCTGACCAAAATGAGAATAGCAATATCCTAGCTGAAGTTCAAAAAAGCTGCTGGACCGGGCGGTTTATCGGCCGAGCTTTTTAAAGCAGCGGGAGATGACTTGGTAGAGAGCATATACACCAATTCGTCTCCAAGATTTGGTCAGAGGAAAGTATGCCTGATGAATGGAAACTCAGCATCGTTTGCCCGATCCATAAGAAAGGAGACCCTCTAAACTGCGCCAATTATAGAAGTATCAGTCTCCTTAAATGCCTGAAACCATTCGTTAACGAACTGATTTATCCCTATCAGTGTCCACAACTGACCAAATATTCCCAATACGGCAGATCCTGGAGAAAACTCAAGAACTCCAAATCGACACTCACCACCCGTTTATCGACTTTAAGACCGCATATGATAGCATTTATAGAGACGAGCCATGTCTAGTTTTGCGAGTATTAGCACAGAAGCCGCAAAAATGGGTTTAGTGGTGATGGGAAATGAGGACACACAACATCGACGAATCGGGCAGAACGTCACAATAGGCAGCGATAACTTTGAAGTGGTTAGGAACTTTGTCTACCTCAGGCTTCGAAATTAACTCGGACAATGACACCACAGCGAAAAGTTACCCTTGACAACCGCTGTTTCTTTGTCATATAAGAAGGCAACTGACTAGTAAGGTCTTATCAAGAAACACTAAGGACACTCTATATAAGAGCCTCATCATCCCAGTCCTCCTGTATGGCGCAGAAGCATGGACGTTGTCAAAGGCGGATGAAGATCGCCTTGGTTGCTTCGATGTAAAGTCCTTCGAGTGATTTTCGGTCCCGTTTGCGTTGACGGGACTTGGAGGAGGAGATTTAACAGCGAATCTCCTCGAGCGGTACCGATTAACTCGATTGAGATGGCTAGGACATGTAGAGCGAATGGACACCATCTACACTAGGTGAATGTTGAATAATCCTGCCAACTTGGTAACACACGAGTGACAATAGATTTGTGAATTCTTGTTATGGAAATAAACGCACAGTAAATATTTTATAGAACTATTTAGAGTATTTAAACCCATCAGAGATCAGACAGCAATGTATTTAATGCGAATAGAAATTTACCTGCCAAAGCTGATATTTAAAAACTAAAATCAAAAACAAACTAATTTCATGAAAATGGAATCAAATGACCACTTACCACAAAATATCAAAACCCCGACAATTACAATAATATTATGTGTGCTGCCAAAATAGTATGGTCATTATGGTCACCCATCAGCAAAATGTTGAAATCCGGCGAAAAGATGAGTCTGGACTGACCACATTTTAGCCAACACCTCTCTATTCAAATCTAAATCCACTTCCGATCCGACGCCTAATTAACCCGTGACAGTTGTACGCCAGGAAATTGATGAAAACGTGCATAAAATAATCCCTACACCACTACGAATGCACATGCACAGTGCACACGTCACCAACGAATATGATAATTGACATTTAGTCATTCCAAAAATCAAAACAATTACAATTTAACCCAGACCACTCACCTCTGTGCATATAGATACATTTAATGTTGATGGTTAATGGCGGCTGCCAGTTGGTGTAGGGGTAGGCTAACAAAAAGGTCCTTTTTGCTTTTACGGCGACACTATACGCTTCTAGCTATAGGTACGCTATTAAATATATAAACGCTTCGCATCGCGGCGAGGAGAGCGAGAAAACTCCATTTGAAATTAATCAAAATTTACATCTCAAAATGGAAGGGAACGGTACTAGCTGTCACTATGCTCGTAGTCGTACTCGTATAATGTCCAATTTACAATCGTATTTCAACGCATCGTTTCAATTGAATTTTATGGAGCACTTTGATGGTGCATCCATCGCGTGTGGTGGGTGTTGGATGTGCCACATTAGACATTAGTGCGGGTCCTTCTAAAGAGCTGGGTGGTAAATAAATAAATAAGTTTACGTCACATTAGTCACGTACATCGAATGTTATTTATTGATCGTTTATTTCAAGCCACTGTAATGGACAATGGTTGTCCGTTGTCGGACCGTGCCATGGTATATATTCTAGGTACCTACTAGGGAATCCTTTAAATTTCATTTAATCGCCTTTGTTTGAATGCGAAAGGATGTTCGTAAGCACATTTTATAATTTGGCGCCGGGACTCTCTGCGTGTTGCACTAAAGCTTAATATTTAGCTCAAGTGCGTTCTATGTGGCATCCTTTAGATTTTCTGCTTAACAAAGTCTTAACACCTGTCAAAGTAGACCACGAATTCATGTCGAGGAGTGAGTATGGTCAAAAATCACGTACCTGCAGAAATATTTCATAAATTTTAAAGCGAGAAAATATGTTCGTGTTCATAAGTTGAAAACTCTTTTTAACTTTTTTAAAGTAGGTTTAGGTATTGTGCAACACTAAATGAGTCTATCAGCATGTGCCATCGAAAAGGATTTGCAGGAAAACAAAATAAATGCATTTGAAATTGGTTTCAGGTGTTTTCCTTTTCCGTGTAAGTGTTCGATTCGATTGGGGTTTCCTCTTCAGATTTAGTTTAAAATCGATGACAGTTATTTCGAATTAAATGAGTGCACGTACTTAATTGGATGAGGAGTTTTTTTCTTCCCGTTTGACATAACTTCTGCTGTTCCCGGTGTTGGGAATGTCGAACACGCAAAGAATGATGATGCGGAGAGAGGTACCTATCTGAAGTGCATTAGAAATTCTTGTGCACTCCAAGTTGGTTGAGGTCCCCTTCGACTTGTGGGCGCCACATACAGCGAGGTCTTCCACTCTACTACTACTGCGTTGTCTCTCCGGGTTGGAAACGAAGATTCTTCGGGCCGGAGCGTTTGGTGTCCATTCGCTCCACATCTCCCAGCCATCTTAGAGGACTGATGCGTACATTTCTGACCAAGTCGATGTCGCTGTACAGCTCGTAGAGTTCGCTGTTGAATCGCGTCCTCCAAAGCCCTTCAACGCAAACGGGATCACTCGAAGAATTTTGCGTTCAAAACGGCAAAGAAGATCTTCATCCGCCTTTGCTAACGTCCATGCTTCTCCGCCATAGACCAAGACTGGGATGATGAAGGTCTTGACAATGGGCTTACTATTAAGTTACCTGCTTATGCCAAAGAAACAACGGTTGGCAAGTGTAATTCTTCGCTTGATTTCTGATGTGAAGTCATTTTCAGAGTTGATAGCGGAGGTAGGGAAAGTTCCGAACTACCTCAAAGTTATAGCTATTTATCGTGACGTTCTGTCCGATTTGTCGATGTTGTGTGTCCGTTCTTTTTAACAGCATGTATTTTGTTTTGTCCTCATTCACCACTAAACCCATTTTTGCCGCTTCTGTGCTAATACTTGCAAACGCACCAGTGACAGCTCGCTGTGTTCGGGCCAATTATGTCAACGTCGTCAGCGTATGCAAGTAGTTGCACAGACTTTTGGAAAATTGTGCCCCTGGTGTTGGCTTGCGAGGTTCGCACAATTTTCTCAAGAATGATGTTGAAAAAGTCACATGATAGCGCATCACTTTGTTTAAATCCTTTTTTGACATCAGGGTTTGGCAGGGATGCCAAAACTAGACATGGCTCTGTATAGCTCGTATAAATGCCGTCATATGCGGCCTTATAATCGAAAAATAGATGGTGAATTTCGATTTGCGTTTCTTGCGATTTCTCCAGGATCTTCCGTAGTGTGAATATTTGGACGGTTGTGAACTTACCGGGCCTAAAACCACATTGATAGGGACCAATCAGTTCGTTGACAAATGTTTTTAGGCGCTCAGACAGAACGGCAGACAGGATCTAGTAGGTAAGTGATGTTAAGGAGTCTCTATAGCTGGCACAGTTTAGAGGGTCTTCTTTCTTGTGGATCGGGCAAACGATGCTGAAGTTAGAGTGTGGCTCTTAAAGGGACTTAAAAGGTGAGATGATTATATTCAAAATTGGCGCTCCAATGCTTGATATACCCTGTTTGTACCAGATGAGCCTATCGTCTAACCAATTTGACAATTTTCAAATTACTCGCCGCAATGACCTGGAAATGATGACTTTGTCCCAAAAAGCGCTGCAATAATTCAAAGAAGAAAATCATGTCCAGGTCTTCAGGGGTTAAAGTTCGGTTTTCATTTCAAAATCGGAGAGAAACGGTCACGAAAGTGTGAACTATTTCAGACTAGTTTTTGCATTGCAGACTCTTCAACGAGTCGAAAGTCTCTAAACAAGTCGACATTCCTATCTGGGAAGATGTTAGGATCTTTGACTTTTTAGTATATCAATTTCGGGCCACAAGCTACGAGTTATAGTACAACCGGAAGTGTTGTTCCATCGTTCTTTAGCCACGTTTAATGTGACATTGTCAATGACGCCCTCACCTGCGTTAAAAGCTGGCAATACTTGTCTGTCAGCTAATAGTACATCTATTTTAGAGCCGCATCTGGCCAGTCTATTTGCTGGCCCAGCACTAGCATTACGCGTGTAATGGCTTAATGCTCTCAATGCACTGACTTACGGATTTGTATTTGGAGTTTACCAGATTTCAGTTAATCGCTTTAAGTACGTCTTGGCTGTCCACGCAGAAGCTAATTTTCTGGTGGTTCCCTCGCTAAGACAGTTTGAGTCTTAACGGCGTAGATCTCTGCCTTCAAACAGGCGAAACGGTTTGTAGCATTATCGAACTAAGCACAAATTTACAAGCTTTGTTGCGATTTAGGTCTTCGATGAATTGCAGTACTGAACACTGGTGGAGAGTTTGTCCTGATGTAGGACAGCCCAGAATAGTCCGTCACTCCCCTACTACATAAAATCCTGCCAACCATTATCAAATTTCCAAGAAAAAAGAGAAAAATGCCATCCTTACAAGAAACTACTAGCTCTTCTCACTGAATTTATATGCTTACACAAATTGCAATCTTCTACCACATTACCTAGGAAAACTTTCGAAAATGACATTTTAAAAATTCATATCTGTTTACCCTGCATTATCCGCTTCACAGGCTATCATAAGGACATGCAGCCAGCACGAAAGAAACCAACCACACTCACCGACACCATTATATAGATCGACTAAGTGACCTTACAGTTGGGTTATGCCTTTTCAACTCATTCATTCTTCATACACTTACTAACAGGCTCTACCCAGGACTCGATTATCTTCTCATTTCCTTTTGAGTACATGGTATAGTATAGTGCGCCTTGCCTATGTCACTGGTCGCACAAAAAATAAATGAATATTCAGGTGAGTTCGCAAACGATGTTGGAATAATTCAGAAAAATGCTAAGAAGCAACCGTTGTTGGCTTAAGTAAACAATTCTGGGGAAAACCCGTCCTGTCATGGAGGTAACTTGACTGCTACAACAAACTTTGCATTCACATCCATACCATTGCTAAAAATAGAAAAAAAAGGATGAAATTAATTTTTAACTAGAAACATGCCGCAGTACACCACCAATCGGCGATGTGCATATGGAAAATAGAAAAAGACAGAAATAATTCTGTTTCGTAAAAAGGATGTTGATATTCTGGGAACTAGCGCGGATTTCCATGAAGAGAGAACACCAGCAAATAAAAAAAGTGCACCGCTGGCTGTAGCCACAACCCATTCCAAATGCAAGGACCAACCAACAAATTCATACAGCTTTCATTCGCAGTACAAGCTGCATACAACTGCTGCATTTGATGTATATCATACTTTGTTGCTTCCTTTTTCTCAATTTGAAATTATTATATCCTTGTATGCAGTTTGGGCCACCATCCACAGCACAACTCCGTGTGTAGTAGTTGTTATAATATTGCCGTGGGTGTGGATGTAAAAAGGAAATTTTAATGTTTGCATCGTTTTGTGTGAAATTTTCTACCGAAAAGAAACAGTTTTCTTTTTTCGATTACAGCCTTTCAAATATTTGCACAAGAAATCGGCCTGCTGGAATGTGCGATATGAAAAAGGATGCTTTTTAGAAAGATAATTAGAAAGAAGTTGGCGGGTCGGCAGATGAAGGACTTGTTTCTGTTTACGTTTATGTAAGTTGGACTTCATTTAGTATGGATGATGAATGTTTGCAGAAAGTTGAATGAATATTGGGTAAGGCTCTTTGAGTTGCTTGTCATCCTTGGGATTTGTTGTATAATACTGATAAGGAACATGTAATTAAGTATAAGAGAATTCGAATGGGAAGCAGCTCCTAACCAATATCTATGGGGACATTTCGACATTTCGACTACTTGATGGTCGATGTTGTATGTCCCTTCTTAATGTCAGCGAATAAACCTAATTTTTATGATTCTTCTCCAAAATTTTGAAACGCACCAGTCAGAGCTCATTGAGTTCTTGAGACTTGTGCAAAATTGTGCATTTGGTGTTGGCTTGTCAGTTTTAAACATTTCTCTTAAGAGTGGTGTTGAAAAAGCTACACGACAGCACAGCGCATCAACTTGTCTAAATCCTTTTTTTACATCAAATGGGTTTATGAGATTGTTTCAAACCTTAAAGCAGCAGCGAGAGTTCTCCAACATCATTCTGCACAACCGGATGCCAAAACTATAGACCAGCGGTTCCCAATCTTTTTTGGTCGCGGAGCACTTTTCTGGAGAGAAATTCCTCGCGGAGCACTTCGTTGTCCGTACGTATTCCATTTTTCGTAGTTATGGAAAACGCAATCAAAGTGCCCCAGCCAAGTTCTCTAGTAAAGGCACTTACCCTTTTTACAGGAACAAACTCAGGCGGTTTTCGACCCCCCCTCTAACTTTGGATCCAATTAAGCCAAAAACTTCAAACTTAAAACTTTTACTGTGCTCATTAAAAAGGTTCACCTCACCAAATTTCATTTCTATAGCATTAGTGGTTCTCGACATACAGGACTTCACAAATCGCAAAAACCGTAACTGACTGACTCACTCACTCACTCACTTAGATGATGATCATCAAAATTATGAAGCAGTTCCGGCCATCCTAGAATCGTGAAATTTGGCAGAATGCTAGATCCTGTGGTGCATACACTGGGAAAAGTCCAAAACTTGAGATTTTCCATTCAGGAGGCGTGGTATACGCCCACTTTTAAAAATTGGTTATTATTTATTTGGGCCACTTCCCATTGCCGTAGAATGTTGAAATTTGGTGGAGCGGTAGGACTTGCAGTGGACAGAAAGAAAAAAATCTAAAATTGTATATTCTCCATTCAGGAGGCGTGGTATCCGCCCACTTTGGAAAATCGGTTATTATTTATTTGGGCCACTTCCCATTGCCGTAGAATGTTGAAATTTGGTAGAGCAGTGAGACTTGCAGTGTGCAGAAAGAAAAAAATTAAAAATGTATTATTCTTCATTTAGGAGGCGTGGTATCCGCCCACTTTTGAAAATCGGTTATTATTTATTTGGGCCACTTACCAGTGCCGTAGAATGTTGAAATTTGGTGGAGCGGTAGGACTTGCAGTGTACAGAAAGAAAAAAATCTAAAATTTTATATTCTCTATTCAAGAGGCATAGTATCCGCCCACTTTTGAAAATCGGTCATTATTTATTTGGGTCAGTTCCCATTGCCGTAGAATGTTGAAATTTGGCGACAGGACTTGCATTGTACGAAAGGAGAAATATCAAAAATTAAAAATTTTCCATTTAAGGGGAGTGGAATCTGCCCATATGAATAGATATTAATCTACCTGCTGATTGAAATTTTAATGAATAGTTTATTAGAAAGAAAACCAAAGTGACGGTAGTGGTAGCCAGTGTCTGTTGGCATATTAAAAAATAAAGACGTTGTTTGTGAAATCAAATAAGGAAAAACTTCGCAAAAAGTAGTGAAATCACACCAAAAACATAAATGTAAAAGAAGAGCCAAGTTCTGTTATATAGAACAAAAAGTGTGTAATTCGTCAGCCACGAAAAGTAATGAGATCTAAATGTACGCCAAGTTCTTAGTTTAAGAAGGTTAAATGTTAAGCAATTGGTAGGTTTACTTGGCAAGTTTTTCGTTTATAACTTTATTATATCGTACAATATATAAGAGTTTAAAAACTTGACCAGTGGCCTACCAATTGCTTAACATTTAACCTTCTTAAACTAAGAACTTGGCGTACATTTAGATCTCATTACTTTTCGTGGCTGACGAATTACACACTTTTTGTTCTATATAACTACGGTTACCATCCGTCCCGTATTTCCCGGGACAGTCCCGTATTTCAATCGACTGCCCCGACTTTTTTTTGAAGACATACGGGACGTACAAATGTCCCGTATATCATTTTTAGTCCCGTATTAGTCTAGTGAGTCTATAAACTTTTTAAATTATTATTCAAACACTTTATTAACATTAACATACACTTCCATATAACTAAGGCCTATCGCTCAGTCTTCAACATGAAATGCAGTTTGCACACGACACAATAAAAGTATGTAGCATGTCTACGACATGTTCTGGCAATAGTCCAAATAATGTTTTTACGAAAGAAATATTGGAAAAATTTCTCGGGCAATTCTAAAATTCGAGAAAAGCGGAAAGTGTTTTTATTTTTGCTCATTTTTGTATAAACTCGCGACTTCACGGTAGATTTGCGTTCACAAAACGATCATAAACAAATTGAAATTTAGGCAAGGCAACTATCGAGTAAAGTTTACTAATTATGAAGCATGTGATTGTATCCTGTTTTCATTTAAAGCTACGACGTGAATACCGATGCTTTCCCTTGAGAAGTAAAAATTAAGCTAAAGAATATGAAGGTACATTTGGATGGGAGCTTATATTTAGTGCAGATAGCGCACCTACCAGACCTAAAAGAAAATCGATTTTAGGGCCTGGGGGTTAGTCTTCTTTTTTTTCTGTACATACATATTTACAATTTAACATGGAATCACCATAGCTTGATTTTGAAGGACACGTCTCATTTAAAAAATCGATAAGTCACTGAAAGACAGTTTTCAAGTTGGGTTTCAACGGGTGCGGAGCATTTGTCTTAGACATGTGTACGACAAATGAGTGTAACATGTTTTGTCCCTATTGTGTTGTTTTTACGTCATGACTCATGAAGTCATGAAGGAATCAAGTTTGTAGATTATGTCTTCCCTTCAAAAAGTAATAATTTATGGAATAATCCAATACAAGAGTTTTTTTTCTGTTCGTTGCTATAATTTTAATATTTCTTTTTGTCCCGGGTTTGGCTTTAAAAAATATGGTCACCGTATATATAACAGAACTTGGCTCTTCTTTTACATTTATGTTTTTGGTGTGATTTCTTTTACCTTTAGCATTTTTTAAAATATATAAATCTAGTAGATATTTAAAAAAAAAAAAATAATTCAAAAACATTTTAACTCATATTCAAGTTTGCCACAGAATAACAAAAAATTTAAAATTCCCGTTTCCAAAACTTATAAAAATTACCAATATTTAGTGGAATCCTTTACACAGCAGTCAATCTTTTCTTAAGATTTTCCCATAAAATCCGGCATCTTATAAATAAATGAATATAAATTTGGCGCAGCAGGTCTGCACCTTAGGATTAGCTTCTCACAACACAACCATTTATTTTTGGGACGAATGGAAGGGACCTACAATTTTCTGCCGAGTCAAACGGCTGATTTGAGAAGCTTTTTCAGGACAGTTAGAGTCTCGGATGTTTGGCAGACGTTCGCGCAGTGGAAAAAACCTTAAGACGTAATTTGTGTTTTCCGGGGATCGAACCTGGGACCCCTCGGACAGTAGTGCAGC
Source organism: Cheilosia scutellata (assembly GCA_955612985.1). NCBI lineage: Eukaryota > Metazoa > Arthropoda > Insecta > Diptera > Syrphidae > Cheilosia > Cheilosia scutellata. The sequence goes on along the minus strand of OY015312.1, from coordinate 21,901,416 downwards.
ACACTGACAGACCTCCTTAATGTTTTCGAAAAGCTCTTCAGCATATTTCTTGATTTTTTGGCTTTTAATGATCTTTCGATGTCGGCCCACAAGTTTCCAATTGGGTTCAAATCGGGACTTTGCGCGGGTCATTCCAAAATATTAATTTTGTTATCTGTAAGCTATTGCTTCACTCCCCGCGAAGTATGCTAAGGATCGTTGTAAAGTTAGAAATCATATGTTACTGGTTTGTATGAGAATGCACCGCAGACCATTACTATCTCTCCTCCATGCCTTATGATCTGAAGCGTGTACTTTGGCTGCAATTCTTTGATTGGAGGACGCCTTACATACACTTTTTCATCGGGTCCAAATAAATTAAACTTGCATTTGGCACTCCAAAGAACTTTTGTCCAAAATTGCTATGGTTTTTGTAAGTGGAGTCTTTCGAAATTCCGGCTCTTCCTTAGGTTTTTTTTGACATAGCGTGTTTTTTCTGGAATATGCATCCACGAGGATTTTGTTCTACGACACAGCGACAAGGCAGTGAGTTCTTGATGGCGTTTAGGTGCAATAATCTCCCTAATTTTTATGACATTAAAAATGGATTGGCTCTACTTGTCTGGCAAACCTCTCTTTGGAGTAGTGTTGAGTCCAATCTCCTTTCTTTTGCGGTTCTCAAAACTTCTAGTATTTCCCGAAAACAAGCTTCGTAGAATAACCAAATTTTTTCGCTATCAACGCCATGGATTCATTTCCATTTTGATAGCTCTGAAGTTCTGGAGTAGGTACACGATTTATTTTTACGCATTTTTCGCATCTTTCCCATCTCGCGGAGCACTTGGATTTTCATGGCGGAGCACACTTTGGGAAACTCGGCTATAGACTATACTATAACTCGTCTCTATAAATGTTGTCGTATTTGACCTTGAAGTCGATAAAAAGTTGACGGGTACCTATATTGACATTTTCGGGTTTTATCCCATATCTGAAACAGACTGAATTTGTGGTCGATTTTGGATTTACCTACTGGACTCAAAACCGCACTAGGAGCCAATCAGTTCGTTGATAAAATATTTTAATCGGTTACACAGTTAGGGAATCGGGATCTTAAGAAGACTGTTGCCTCTATAGTTGGCGTAGTTTAAATCAGGATCCACTTTTTTTGTGGACCGGCCAAACGATGCTGAAGTTCTTCCCATTTTTTTTCCACATTTTCTTCCCGGTCAAATCTGGGAGATGAGTTGACTTCAATGATGAGAACCACTTAAGTGGTATTTCTACCACTTTTTGCTCAACCCAAAATTCTACCACCCTCAAATCCAAATCTACCACATTTTCAGATGGGAAAAAATACCCATGCACTATAAAACTGATTTTCCATCATCCACACAGTAGAAACCGAGTGGGTGAATAATTTTAGATTTTTGTGCACCAGAAAATTGGTACTGGTACTGAACTTTGGAAAAAAAATCGGTGATGCTTTGAGTTGGCGTTTATAGTGCTCAAGAAAATTTGTTCTGAATGTTTGCAAATAATTATTCATCCTATTTTGGGTAATGAGAGCATGATAGCAGGATTTATGGTGTGTTTTAAAATTCTACCACTTTTTGGTTTCCCAATATACCACCTTTTGCCTACACTCAAGTCCGAACACTGGTTGACTTATGCTCTCCATCCCCACCAATTATCCAGTCTCCCGCTGGTGTAAAGAGTTCGGCCGGCCATATGGGCCAACAGCCTTGTTAGACTTATGCTTAGATATTAATACCCTCGCTGTATTTCTCCGCATATCATCAACATCGACTGTGACTCTACTACAATGTTTCATTTTGATCCATAAATAAAGAATTTGTTAATAACTTGACTACGGCGCCACCTATCGGATGAATACACAATTGTGTTTACCATTGGAATTATTTATGCAACGCTGCGGTGGGATTCTGAAACGAAAACCGCTTTCGCTTTTCAAAAAAATCGAAAAATTGTATTGCTTCATGTAACTCCTTAAAAGCAAAAAATACGTTTAGGTACTGCTCAAAAACTAAAGTTTCTATAATTGTGAAAATTTCAATTTCAAATAGACCACACATCTTAAATGTTTGCGAAGAGGAAACAAAATACGAAAGGAAACACGAAACAAGTGTTCGCTTAACTTGAAATGTCTAGACCGATTTGGCATTTTTTTTAAATCAAAAAAAGGGCGTGGCACCTCCCATACAACAACAAAAATTAAAAATCTTTATATCTTGAAAGCCACCGATAGAGCTTATATTTTCAGAATTGGATAATGATGGTTACGCCTCCAATGCAAAATAATTAAATAGAAGCTCCTTGATAATTGAACCAACCTCACCACCAATTCCAATGGTCACCACTAATTTAAACGCGCCTTATTTTATACCAACTTGCAAAAAAAATCTGAAATTGTTGATTACGACATGACAGTAGTAGGGTTTTTCGAGCGCCAGATGCGGCAATTTTGTTAGTTAACGTAGGCGGCGAAATGAAAATGCGCCTCGTCAGAAAAGATGATTTGTCACCCAAAATCTTTGTCCAATTCAAGCTGTTCTAAGAAGACCCAAACTGCAAAGCGATAAGGAAGTGGATCGTGCGCCTTCCATTGCTGAGTCAATTGGACCTTGTATAAGTTGTAAGCAAATAATCCAAGATCTTTGTGGAGATTTCTCCTCAGGCTAGTGCGTGAAATGTTGAGCTGTTGAGATCGATGGCGATGATGTTCATATTCATGAATTTAGTCTCACACTCTCGGCTACAGCAGCCACATTCTCGTCTGTGCGCTGCGACAGCGGGGACCATGAGTGTTGTCCACTAGCATACCAGTCTCACGAACTTTCTGCACAAACTTGCGTACAGCAAGAGCGGTGGGTGCTTCATTTCGACCAAAACTTCTTTTCAAAAAACCCTCTGTTTGGGCTTCATAGCACTCATTTTGGAAATAAGTTTTCAATATTTCCCAACGTATGATACTGACTTTCTGTCTAAATTTCGAGCGGAAAACAGCTGTCAGTGTCAAAATAAGCTATGATTTGAAAAGAAACCACTAGATAGTCCAATCTGTATGTGCACTGTATAGGCTTAATCGATTGGGACGATTCTTCTTTTGTTTTGTTCAGGGGTAGTTTAGTAAAAGATAAATCCGAAAAATGTCACATGAAAATTTGGAAAATCGAAAAAGTCTAAATTTCCATATTTCCAATTTCCAATAATCGCACAATTCGAAAACCACCAAACCGGTTGCGCTCAAATTAGATTTTTGATTGACCCAGAGGAGTGTCTGTGAAGTTTGGTCAAAATTGGCGTGGCACCGCCCATATAAACAAATTCATTTCAAATACTATTTCTCGATACTCATGCGGGAGCTAAAGTTTTAAAATTGTAAATATTGAGGTGTATTGTCCAAACAAACTTATTTAGATTGCGATAGAGACAAGCTCATAGTCATAACTATCGGTGCTCAGGGGGCTTATTCCCAAATGCGCGGCGGATCGTTTTTAATGGCGGATTTGTGTTTTCTTATTCCCAAATGCGATTCGCTTTCCATTCGCCCAAATGGAAAGCGATAGCGCTTTCCAATGTCATTTTACTCTTGTATTGAAAGCGATAGGTGCATAGGTGACGTAAATGTAAAAAAAATGTAAATATTTACTAAAAACAATAAGTTAAAAATTGCTGAAACATTCAGTTGTGTAGTTAAAAATATCTTTTGAAATAAATTAATTATATTTTGATGATTTTTTTTCTCAAATAAAGGACTCAAAAACACACTTCAGTGCAACAATTTGCTGCACTCGTTGACTTTTTGAAAGAAAACAGTGGACTGGCTAAGGGCATTCTTAATGCTCCTGAATATAAAGCCAAGAGTTTGGAGCTTTGGGATGGCATTTCTAATGTATTAAATGGTCTTGGGCCTCCAATTAAAACACGCGATGGCTGGAAAAAAGTAAGTGAAATATATTTTGGTTCTCATTATAATAAAACAATATTTTTATTTGCACTCAAGGTATGGAAGGACTTCAAATACCATGTCAAAACAAAATTGCGGCAAAACCATAAGGCTATTCATGGCACAGGTGGAGGACCCAGCAAACAATACGTGTTTTCTTCCCTCGAAGAGGAGGTCACTGTTTTGTTGGACTTAAGGACTCAAGAATCTGGCCTTCAAGTCCGTAAATTTGGAGTTCATTTTGTTGAGACCGAAAAAAATGAACCAAAAAGGCAGCCCTTAGTAGAAAAGAATCAATTTCGTATACGCCTTTCTCCGGAAACAACAGCATTGATTCTTGAATCCGAATTCCGAACAACTAGTAGGTACTTGAATGTCAAGAAGGCTCCTATAATGAAAATGGTTCGAAAGAAGTTGAACAAACAGAAGTGCAGGAAAATGTGCCAGCGTACGAACCAACAAAAATGATAACATCTAAAACAGCAAAAAAACTTTTGGAGCTTCAAGTGGAACAACAAAGAGCATTTCAAGAAAAATCTGTGCAGCTACTTGAAGACCAAAACAAGCTTTTGCAAAAACAAAATAGAGAACTAAGAGTGCAATCGGATGAGTTGAAAAAAATTAGAAGACTCAAAGAAGAAAAACTAAAAAAAAAAAGAAGAAAAACTGGTACTTTTAAAAAGAAACAATGAACAAATGCTAAATGAAAGTATAGAGAATAGAAAACTTAGAGTGATGGAGCTGGAAATCAAAAAGAAAAAAATAGATTTACTACAAATGAATCTAAAAAATTAAAATGCAAATCAGTTCCTTTTATAGTATTTAAGTATATACCAAAAATGAAGTGCTATTTTTTTTAACTTTATATTCCTACACATAGTTGCTATTATTATTATTATTATTTAAGTATACCAAAAATGAAGTCCTAGTTTTTTAACTGTATATAAGTATTTATTTATTTAATTTTGATGTTACTACTGAATTAGTTCAAAAATATCTGTTTATATAGTTTATATTTTCTTTATTAAGAATAAATGAAGAATACTATTTACAGAGCACCTCTTATATTATCTCTTATTTGTTTAGCAATACTTTTAAAATTACCAACGTTTTGTGGTGATGGAAGTTCGCTGTTCTCATCTTCTTCCACTAGAAGTTGATAGTCAAAGTCCACTTTGAACTTTATACAAACATTGTGCAACATAGCGCACACGTTTGTAATCAATGCCGCCTTTTCTGGTTTATAGTGAAGCTCTCTCGCATGAAGCAGGCATCTAAATCTTCCTTTGAGTGTACCGAAACATCTCTCACTCTCTATGATGCTTCTACATTTAGAGTGCACGGTGTTGTACTTAGCCTCACGACTGTTTGGTGCAGCTGATCTGTATGGGGTCATCAACCATGGCTCAAGACCATAGCCAACATCACCTTTAATTGAAATGTTACGTGTTACAAATTAGTGTTGTAAATTAGAGTTTATATACTGTACCAAGAATTTTGCTGTTGTCTCCTCTCTTGAATTTTTCTTCTAAAAAGTTTCTCTCGGAACTCATTGACCATACGACCGAGTCATGAGAACTCCCACCATAGCTTGCATTGACGCAGGTTATCTTTTGATTATGGTCACAGACCTGTTGGTTGATAACAAAAGCATTAAATAATAGACCATATGGGTAAATACGTACATACATACCATCATTACGTTTAAGCTGTGGTATCCTTTTCTATTAAAAAATGATGTTCGTTCTTTGAGGGACGAACAATGCTAACATGCGTTCCATCAACGCACATTATAACACCAGGGAAACCACTTTTTTCAAAAAAATATGCCTTTGCTGCCGTTTTCTCCTCTTCGGCCATTTTAAACGTTATTAATTTTGGGCACAGCTTTTTCTCCATAATGTCTAGCGTTTCACTCATAATCTTAGAGACGGTGGATTGAGCAGTAGCTATATTGTAATCCTGCCCAACACTCTTTTGGTATGATCCCTGTGCCAAAAATCTAAGCGTAGCGGCAACTTTCAAAATGGGAGGTACTGAGCTGCCGTTTTGGCGTTTGAAATCATCTTTAATTTCCTCCAATATATAAATAAAAGCGTCCTTGGACAGCCGAAACAATTTAACAAACCTAATTAAACAACATAATTTTATTAAATGCATTTATATTGAGAAAGAAAATTTAATACTCACTCTGTGTGAGGAATATCGAGCGGGGAAGATCCACTTCTCAACAATCTTCTTTGAACATTTAAGTCTACATTTTCTTCCCTTCCTTCCTCAATTTCAGCATACAAAAATAAACTTATTGAATCTATTTGACCATTTCTCGTAAATTAAAACAAAAAATTTAAAATGTTCACTTTCGCAAACAAGAAGGAAACAATTGTGATGACAGGAAACAGCTGTTTGATGTTTGGAAGTCAGAATGGAAAGCACTGGAAGTATCGCTTTAGCCTTCGTTCGCATTTGAGAATAACCAAAAGCGAAGAAGGTCGAAATGGAGGTATCGCTTTCAATACGATCCGCCGCGCATTTGGGAATAAGCCCCCAGTATTGGAGGTTTTACCCTATATCCATATGCGTTTCAAAACTAATACCCACATCCCATATAGAATGGCAAAAAGTTGCACAACCACAATAGATATATTTTGTTTTATTTTTTGTTTTACTAACCACCAAGATTGCATCTAAATCAGTTTTCTTTCGTATTATTTAAACAATACCTTCCGCATTCACCTAAAGGAATTGAAACTTTTCAGATAAACCGAACGCTAGCCAAACAAAACTGGACGTGATCCGAACCAAGACTCCGTCAATATTTCATATCAATCCAAACTTTCACATTCAAAAAGTTTCTATATACCCTCGAAAGAGCTCACCCCTCTCCCTCTTTGCACCAGTGCATTTGGACTTTCCTGTGGGGCTAATTAGAAATTAATTTGAATCTAAAGAAGCCTTAGAGTGCAAGACTTCCATCAACGAACAAAGTACACAGTCCAACTTCAGAAAATTTCATTATATTGTCTGGCCTCAGTGCTTTTGTATTGTTTGGCTGCAACTATGCATCACTTAACCCAACACCACCAAAGGGGTGCAGGACTCCATATCGCCTCCCGCATTTAATGCAATATATATCTACCTATTTATATAGGAAGGTATAGGTTGAAACACCGCCGCAATGTAAATTATTAATTCCGCTATGTTCCGGGTAAGTGGATGATTTATGGGGTAAGATAAACACTCCGTAGTCCGTATGCGCTGTATTTGCCGTTCGGTGGTCATCTTGAATTTGACGCGGTTGTTAGTCTGCGGGCGAACATCCAGCCGGCCATCATCTGAATACGTATGTGTACCGCAGCAATTTGGTTTCTTCATTGCGTTGTGTACCTGCGTCACATCCGAGCGTATGTCCTTTGACAACGGATTTAAGCTGATTGATTAAGACCAGAACTGGTGACTTTGGGGTTGACCGGCCTGTGTTTTCCTACACATGGTGTTTATTTTCCTTCAAATTGATGGCGGGATAAACGGGAAGCCGACCACAATAAAACTTAACCTATAGTAATGCGTTTTACAATAGTTGATACATTTCTTCTGAATTCCCAAAAAAGAATAATAAAAATTTCTACAACAATGTCCGACATTAAATCCTTTCCAATTCTGTCCACTGGTAGATATATAGGGTAGGTTCACCTCAAAAAGCGTCTGCAATTTTCTGAATGTGAAGGCTCCTTCCTATACAATATACGAAACTCACAACTGACACGCTGTGAAACAATTTTAATTTTCAATTTGAATTCGCGTCGTGCCGTGCGTCCGTTGGTGGTTGTCCATTTGTGTCCTCCATGAGCGCGAGGAGACTCAATCAATTGACAAATTGATATTGTAACAGACAATGACGAAAATTGTGTGGTGCTTTCCTTTAGCTTTACATTTCTACTGTGTCCTTAAAAAAAAAAAAACGCTTCCGTGGTCGCTGGTATACATATATTTGCGATTGCGATGGTATGACGGCCGGCCGGCGTGAAAGGAGAGTTTGTAATTTCGATTCGGCATTGATTGAAATGTCACCTACAATATTGTTATTCGTTGTAAATTGATTTGCACTTTTAATTAGTGTTGACTGTTCGCTGAGATTTTAATTAAGGGTGTTGTTGTTGTTGTTATCTTTAAATGAGATCCAATGCGTATATGGTTTATATGGTTTCCTTAGTTGTTTGTATAGTAGTGTAAAGGATTTTAATACATATATAGAGGGTCATTCATTTCGTGGTTTCAAGTGGGTAGTTGGCTTTTGACACCTGTCAAATGCAGCTTAGATATCATAATTTTAGTTGAATGTTTGGCATTTATGATAATGGATCGCTTAACAATCGAACAACGCGTTAAAATTATTAAAACTTACTACAAAAGTGGTATTCAAACGTAGCCACTTTTCTCGCATTATGCGATGATTATGGTCGTCATAATCGACCGAATAGGTACACAAGCAATCAGTAAAATTGTGAAGAAATTGAAGAGAGTGGAAGCGATACTGATGTCGTAAGGACTGTGCATCATCGTAATGCACGGTCAGTCGAAAATATTCCTGGTGCAAGTGCAAGTGTTGCTGATGATCCGAATTTATCGATTTCGGATATCGGAGCGATATGGTCGAATGATAACTGATTTTTTTTTTTTTTTTGCCCAGCGATTGAAGATCATGACTTGGACGTAGACGAGGCAACAAGCCACACAACACTACCAATTATAGCTTTATTGCGTGAGAAGCTTCCTGGTCGATTTCACGTTTTGGCGACGTCAATTGGCCACCAAGATCATGCGATTTGACACGGTTAGATTTTTTTCTGTGTGGCTACGCAAAAGACCGTGTTTACGCGAATAATCCCCGAACTCTAGACGCATTAAAAACCAACATTACTCAAGTTATAGCAGAGCAGAGATACGGCCGAAATGTGCGAAAAGTGATTAAAAATTACCTAAAAGAGTCGCAGGCTGCGAATCTTCCCGAGGCGGCCATTTGAATGATATTGTTTTTCACAATTAATGGCAAAGTCCAAACTATAATAATGAAATAAAATGTTCATCGAAAATATATCGCTGTGTATGTTTTATTTAGCTTTACTTTCGAAACCGAAAAATGAATGACCCGTTATGCAATAAAACTGCCGTCGCGTCGTAAGAAGAGAGGGAGCATATTCATTTTAGGAGTTTTGATATAAATGAATTTTACTGTTTTTGATTTTCGCGCCTTCAAATTAAAAGGTTTCGAACATTAAAAAAAAAATGATATGTGACAGTCCATCCTCAAGAAGAGAGACTGATGGTGCGTAGCAGAAAAGCTTGATTGAATCAATACACTTTGCTCCTTGACACCGAAAGTCACTGTGACAGATTGTATTTTAGAAAAGACAAAGGGTAGCCGTTGCAGTCTGCCCTCCGTTAATATCCTTTGACCAACCCGTCCACAAGAGAGAGCTTGATTGAAGCAATCTATCCTACTGCTTGGTACCGAGATGGGGGTTGTGGTTTGCCTTCGGGGAAAATACGAAGGGTAACCGAAACAGTTAATCCCCCGCCTATTGCCCCTGACGGAATGTTCGAAGTTTCAAGATGAAGCTGACTGATGTATTAATCTTCAGAACCTTAAGCTGGCTGCATGTAGGACTTCTCGATAGGTTGAGGGTTATACCATCGGCAGAGGTTTTGGCGGTTTGTTGCTATTGAAACATACTTTATTTTACTTCAGATGACGTTTATAGTAGGTATGGGATGGACTAGAGGTAGAACATCAAATAACAAGCTTCAGCCAGCACGCTCCCTAGCTAACGTGTCACTTTGTCTTAAACAATTTTTGGCATCAAAGAGTTCGGTGGTTTTCTTTCCAATTTTTATCCTTTTTAAAAATTTATCAACGAGCATTTTCCACCATCATCCTGCACAGACGGATATGTTTTTGGAAGAATTCCAATATTCAACATGGCTTTTTATAATTCATCTCTACATACGCTATCATAGGCGACCTTGAAGTCGATATGGAGGTGGTGTGTATTGATCTGGATTTCCTGACTTTTTGCTAAGATCTGCCAGAGTGTGAAGATTGCATCGATGATTGACTTTCCTGATGGCCTAAAACCGGACTGATATGCACCAATCAAGTTACTAGCGAAACGTTTTAGACCAGTTTTACAAAGTATAGAGTCGAAAGGATATTCTACGAGACATTGAGGAGGCTTATTTCTCTGTAATTGGCGTAGTTGAGAGTAGATGGCCACACAATACTCATGATTTCATTCATTGGACGAACTTTCTGCCGACCAAATTTTGCAGATCTTTTTGGTATGAAATTTTGACATGTTGAACCGAAATTGTTGGCTCCCTCCGCGAGCCGTTTCTCTGTCTGCAGAAGAGTTACTTCCAAATCCTCCAGCATCGACTGTGGATCTACCTCTACTACCTCTATTTCCATGATTATCTTTCCTTTTGTTCGGCTTCTGTTCGCGCCTTGTATCCTTGGTAAGATATTTTTAACCTCTGGTAGAACTTTCAAAAATTGCCTCTACTACAATACATAAACATTCCCCCTCCCTGGCGCCTTCGAAATCTGCATTCATATCGTGTGTACAATAAGGCCTATAAGTATCGAATTTGACAGCTTGGTATCTGTAGTGTTCGGACATCTATATTACTGACGAAGTGCCTTATATCGCTCCCAACATAATCGATTTGATTGACGGATTGATGATCTGGTGACAGCCATGAAGTCTGTATTTGTGTAACCGACTGCTGTAGGTATAGTAATGGTCAAGTGTGAATTTTATAAAGTGTATTTTCGGCACGATTCAAACATTTGTCAAGGCTGAGAGCAGGATGAATCTTTTGGAAGAAAGTCTCCTGTAGGAAATATAAAAAAAAAACTTTTCAAGAAACTCTTAAACCATCTGCTTCTGCATATACAAAGAAATAAGATGTCCTAGGTTTAGGTTCTTAGCTCGCCGCGAAGTTCTATTGTTTTCGTCTATAAGTAACCCACTCAGATAAAGAGGTCTAATGTACTCGTACTACTAATATTAATATACCAAAATTTATATTCAATGTCACTTATTAATCGGAGACTGTTTAGAGCTAGATACCTACTTTGAATTGAATGGAAAGAAACGCTAGTTTTGTGGCAACTATTTTCTTTTCACTTTTGGGAAGTTGTTGTAAATATGTGAGACGACTTCTAGCAAGAATAAAAAAATCTTCTAGGAGTGGTAAAGGTGCAAGTTCTTGTGCACCGATTTTAACTATACCTACTGCTACTATTGCTGGAATTCGGTAAGGTCCCGTACTCCCGCTGTCTTTATTGATGCTTTTTAATCGTTACTCGTGGTCGAGGACTAGACCTATATACTGGTGGTGGCTCCAGTTATGCCGAATCTAGATTAGAGTAGTTTCAAGACATCCAACCAAAAAGATCTGTATTTTCTCTTGAGGTGGTAATAGCTTACAAGTCGTCTTCTCTTTAAAAAGCTGGAAAGAAAGACTGACCGAAGTTTATTTCCATTACCGTTGCCATAGTCCAGCAACGTCCTATAAACTTTTTAGTGATACTTTTGTTGTAAATTGTCTTCGCAATGGGGAGTAGTTGCTTCTATTTCGGTGACTTATAAAATTTGGCATCTTTTTGTCGAGTTGACGAAAAAGCTTGTGCTTGTTGAACGAGAGCTTTCCAGCAAGCTAGTTCTTTTAAGAAATTTATTAGAAACAGCTTTGCACGGAGTTATATTATTTCGGTATTTGTGTCTGTTTGCTTAAAAACGTTGGTCTCCCTAGTCTCCTCTAAAAACGCAATTCTATTGAAGAAGGCCGTCTCGCCCTCGTGTCTTTGCTTTTGTTTGGACGTTAAAATGCTTTCCTTCTTGGAAATAGTTCGCTCAATAGGTACTCTCAGTTGGATAGATCGCCTCGCTTTTCTACTACATATTTGGCTCGGAGGATTACCTACTTGCAAATTGTGCTCTATCGTCTATCCCAACGGAAATTAAACGAAACCCAATAACTCAAGTAGGCTGTGAAAAAAAAAAAAACGAATTGAAAAATAAGTCGTTTTTGAATTTAATTTCTATTTCTAGACTCGAGCAGGTAGCAACACAACAAGTTTGTATAATGCCACGAAGTATTTTTTCACAGCGCTACAATATGGAAAAAATTAAAATGAATGCGGCTTTCGACGGTAAGGCTCTATAGTATGGTATACAAAAAATCTCTAAATCCTCCCATTTATCACACAGATGCCTTCAGAAGTATTTCGAGTTTTCCGAAAATCGTTAAAATTCCTACGAAGAAAAAACAGTTTCAAATGCCACAAGCTGAGAAGAATGCTGGCAAGGAGAAGAAACTTTTAAGATCTTGTGATTGGTTTGTTCTTTCCCTTATATTCCAAATAATTGGTACCAGATACTTGTGTTTTTTCCAGGTACGACAGTGACCGCATTCCAATAACAACTCGCTACCATCTGGAATCGTTGCTAGGCTGCATTTTGATGGATAGATACTCTGAAACGGAAAATAAAAAAAAATCCATCGTCAAAGAGTCCTCGAAGCTTAGCACTATAAACACGACATCCGCTGTTGTAGCAGTTCCTCTAACTAAGCCTGAAGAAGTGAAAGCTAAAAAAGAGCCACCAAAAATTATTCAAGAGCCTTTTAAGGAGAAATCAGACGAAATCGATTCCGATTTGGAGAACTGCCCGCTGGATTTGAGATTTTTTTCGGACAACACTAAGAAGAGACATCGCACAAAGCAGCGAAAGGTATATGAGTGCGAACACTGCAAAAAGACTTTCGATCGTCCATGGGTGTTGCATGGACACTTGCGTTTACATACGGGCGAGAAACCGTTTGTATGTCCCAAAGAATCGTGCCAAAAGAGTTTTGCAGATAGGTAATGGCTAAACCGGTTAGTCTATATTTTACTGAAGTCAATCTCTTTAATTTTAGGTCAAACCTGCGAGCACATCAGCGCAGTAAAGGACATCACAATTGGCTGTTTCAGTGTCCTCAGTGTACCAAGTCGTTTAGTCAGCAGAGCTATTTGAATCGCCACAGTTTGCAAGCATGTAGAAAATTTTTAGCTCACCATAAGAAATAGTTTAATATTTTGTTTATACTTACATCGAATAAATCGGTTAATTTTGTTTTAAGTCTCTCTATCATTCAGGATTAGGATACTAAAGGGTTAAAGTGGTATTTAGCTGACAGTTAAATGTTCGTTCGTTTACACAGTGTCAATCGTGAAGCTCGTGTCATTGTGGGCCAAAATCCATGGCATGTTTGCTTTGTCATAATAAGACAGACCTAAATGACAGCAGCGAGGCGATTTCACAGCGTGACACGGGGACATGATTGACACGATCGTAGAATTCACATAGTTTTGGAACTTTTGTGGACATTTCTCTTGATTGCTGATTAAAGTTTTGGTATGTAGTATGTACCAATTGACTGGAGTCTGGACACAAAAAAGCTGTTAAGAGCCCTTGAAATTGATATTATGTACTTAGATATAAATAGCGGACTTTTGTGCTGCAATGAACAGGGGTTTAATTTCGTATCATATAAAGGGTTCCGCCATCTAACGTTTTTTTTTTCAACTAGTGCTTATTTCGTGAATGGTAACACTTAGCTCATTTCTGATTTGACAGATAATTAGTTTTATCCTTCCGCTGAACGAAACGCTTGAACAACGCTGGGAAATATTGCGATATTACTTTGAAAATCATGGTAATGTTGCAGAATGTGTGCGAAAATTGCGTACGGATTTTGGAAGAAGAGAAGCACCGTCAGCTCCGTATGTTCGTTATCTTGTGAAAAAAGTGAAAGAAACTGGCATCCTCATCGATAAACCAAAGCGTGAAAAGCCAAAAACAGTGCGTACACCCGAGAAAATTGCTGCTGTGGCAGAAAGTGTGCGTGAAGCGCCATCAACATGAATTCACCGTCGTTCTCAACAAGTGAACATTTCGGAGACATCATTGAGACGAATTTTGCATAAAGACCTTGGTATGACGCCATACAAAGTCCAATTGGTTCAGGAGTCGAAGCCAACTGACCATCCAATGCGTTTTCGCTTCGCTAAGTGGGCCTGCGATCGAAGATCGCATTATCAGCCGCAGAGCTGATGTCGTTTGGCCACCGCGGAGCTGCGATTTGACACCGTTGGACTATTATTTGTGGGGTGCCGTAAAAGATAAGTGTTACGCCGACATGCCAGAGACAATTGACGCTTTAAAGGACAATATTCGTGAAGCCATTGGTGAAATACAGCTGCACACAATCGATAATGTGCTTAAAAATTGGACCGATCATGTAGGCTACTGCATGGCAAGCCGAGGCAGCCATTTGAATGAAATCCTTTTCCATTATTAACCGGAAGGATTGTACTTTCAAATAAAAAAAGAAATTTGAAATTGGACCCTTTACATGTAATGGACGTTTTACTACAAATGGGTAGGTACAATGGACCTAACTGATGGTCCATAATATGTAGTTTTTTTACTGTCTTCACTCTTCAGTGCTACCGCGAATTGCTGCAAATGTATGTCGCGTTGAGCAATATGCTTGTGGGTGCATAGTTCAAAAATGATCTCCGATTACATATAGAAGAAGGCATATAACTTCATGTAATGACTTGTCCAAAATCATAAATCCAGTGTCCTGAACGCACTCATAAAAGTCATAAGTGTAGGTACTCTGACATTACAACTCCAGATGCATTCAGTGGCTCAATTTTTTAGTATGGCGAACTACAGAGAGAGTCTCAGGTTCAAACCCTTGAAAAACGCAAACCACACCTTAGAATTTTTTATTCTCGAGAAGCTCTAAAAAAAACTTATCCTGAAAAAGCTTCTTAAAAATAAAAACTCACACACAAAATAAATGGCTGAATTTAGGCCTAAGCCCCAATACACACGAAGCAACTGGAAAAAAACTGATCAGCGATGCCAGTTGGCAACTAATTTGCTTTGAATCATTCATAACCTGTGTAATCAAATGGATAGAAGTCCATGTCGGAAATGTCGTAAAATTGACAGGTATGTTTCGTTTTAGACTTGAACATTCACCGTTATAGTCTTGTTGGTCTACACGATAAATTGTTAAACAAATAGTTGGTGTGAACAATAATAACAAATTCCATTTAGAAATGTTTTGTTTGTAGGTAATACAATTTTGAAAATTACAAAATTATGTGAAAAGTTCCAATCTACTGTGTCATGTATTTCCACTGCTAGGGCAGAGAAGCTTGTGGGGATAGAAAATAGTTGGCTAAATAGCCTCTGAGATCACCTGCAGGACATTTCACGCCCGGTATCCATGACGACACTGAACGAACTAGAGATTTTGATTGGTGATGAGTTTCCTCGTGTGTGGAGTCAAGTCACCGCTGAGTCCGTAACTGGTCTCCAACCCAAGTTAAGTACCAACCGGTATAGTTTTTTTTCCAGTTGCTCCATGTGCATTGGGCCTAAGTTCCATGCGAACCATCCGGCTTTGAGTGGATGTAAAGGCTCTTTCATGTTGATTTTCATCACAAAATCTTCCTCAACGTTGTTGGTATTGAGGATGGCTTGACAGTAAATCAGACGCGACTGACGCGACGGTCAGCAGGCATTAACTGATTATGATGCACTGTTTGCACTTTGTACGGGAACATGTGTAAGTTTTTCACTTAAATTCCCTGTAGGATCCGTCTGGTGATGTCCAGTTGCGTGGCACGTCGGCTGGTTAATGTTTCTTCATTCTCAGCGACATCTGCATTCGGCAGCCATAGCCGCGATATTCTCGGACGAACGACCAGTCCTGTGGCGGCCACGCCCTGCATGGTCTCCTGTTCCAGTCTGTTTGAGTCGAGTAGCTAAGCGCCGGAATGTTTGTCCCGTTGCCACGACACGATTACGAAATCGATGTCGAAATTCACGCTGCGCTAACACCACCGACCGATTGGACAAAAAAATCGACACAATTATTCCACGCTCTTGCGGAGTATAACGCTCCATTACTTGTCTGTTATGATTGACGTATACCTACATTTTGCCATTTGCAAAAATGATAACGTCTTCCGATATGGTGACTAATTTTGCGCCACCTGGTATCTAAAAGCCATTTTCTGCATTTTCTGGTCTAAGTTGCGAAGACAGCCACCTAATTCAACCGAACCTAACCCAAGGAAACAAGGAAACATTGGGGAGCTCCAGTATCCTATTCAATTCATGGGGTAAGCAATTTATATCATTATCATGGCTACAAGTCCCTCTGAGTAAGCCGGTATCATCAAAATCAAAAAGAAAAAACGATCGTGCATTGTTATACACAGTAGTCTACATAAGTATAACAATAAAAATTCAGAACTATGATGAGTTGAAAAATTTATTCAGAATCACAAGAACTGCCTTACAGCACATTGCATACGAATGACAGCCAACGTCAGCGACATTCGCGTTATCTGAGTATTATTATGACAACTCATACAAGGCGATAACAAAAATGTTTGCTTTTGACAGAAAGAAAAAAAGAAAAAAAAAAACTTACAAGGACTTCGGAAGGAAATTCATCATTCTGGTGATAAAGACGCAACCCAACCATGCAAAACAGAAAACCCATTCAAGTCATTAATGATGACAATAAGAAGAAGTTGCGTATCCATAACCGAAAACCAACCAACATTCGCAAAAGAAACTAGACAAATTTCCAAAGTCACAATTCAAGAGCTCGTTTGTCGACGTCTTGTTCTTCTTCGTCGTCCTCATCGCCTTTGCAAACGCTCTAATTCCTTTATGAAGGATAATTTCCAATTTCTCGCTGAGTCTGCAATCTTGGCTTTTTTTCCCCACCCCCAACCCCGACCTCACCGTTTTTTGTCTTCCTTGCCCGCGAACATGATTATCGTGTTGATGAGGGTGTTGTCACATAGTGCACGCGAAAGGACAATATGATGATGATGTCGATTCCCGTCGTTGCGATGATGAATGATGCACCGCAAGTCATTGTCGACGTCTCGTCGACATTATTATTACGTTTTGATTCCTTGTTTTCCACCCCAAGTCCTTCGTTTCTTCGTGAAAGTTTTTCTTGCTCTGGCACATGGTGTGCGTGCGTTTTCAATTCGCTTTCGAGAAAATTAGCTGTTGAAATTGATATTGGAGACACTTTTGTCAAAGGAGAGAAAAAACGTGATGCGACTCTCCATCTTTGGTCATTAACGCCAAGTAGACGCAAGAAGAAGAGGTCCATGCATGTCTCGCAATTACCAACCCAGGCATATAGTCTCCCCACTCCCATTCCCACTCCGAGGACTGTGTTTCATTGCTTTAATAATTAAAGGATACAACCAAACAAAATTGCAACTTTTTTGCGGTCCATCCCTTATGCCACACACGCTATGTCGCGTTTTCGAAAGTGTTGCATTCAACACCCTTAGCGTTGGTAAGGGAGTCCTTGTATCGCGGGCGCGAAAACATTTTCTATGATTTTTCTATTTTTTTTAAATTTTTGACACCCTCCTCTGTTAACTCAGCCGAGAAAAAGTTGACGTTATAGGCTTGACGCTCCGTTTGTTGCATTCGCGAAGAATGCATCCCGGCGAATTAATATCCACATCGCTTAGATGTAGGCACCTATACGAGTATAGCAGCAGCCAGCCATAACTCAAACCAATCCTTGACGATTATTCGACGGTAGGTATTATTATTTTGTTGTTTATCTTTTATTTTTGGGAATCCGTGCAATTCCTTGCACACACGTCGTCAGCGTCGTGCATATATAGAAATTTTCATTAAATGCATTGCAGTGCCGCAAAACATGCAACCGAAACATTTTTTTTCCCATCAAGACACACACACGAGTCGGACGGGGGGGAGGTTTTGAATTTTGATACTCGAAAATCTCCAACACGAACTTGGTCTGTGCGGTTCGCATAGAATTAGGATATATGACTCTCTGATTGCCAAAATTGGAAGAAGGTTCTTCTCTCTTTTTTTTTTTTTTTTTGAGTGTGTTCCTAGCTGCTGTTGTTTTAGTCTGGTTTGATGATGATTTTTGGACGAAATATGCCTTTAAGCAGATTTTTCTTATTTCGCGCTGCAGAAATATTGAGGTTGCCACTGGCATAGATTTTTATGGTAGTGGGAGAGTGTGCAATAGAATAGTAGACCATTTACGAGGTCCTTGTGAGGATAATATTCTATCATCATCATCATCATCAGAGAATCTCTATATGCAACTGCAGCAAGGAGCTTTAGCCTACACTATGCACAGACAATATTTATGCAGTGTTCCGAAAAAAAAGGATACAAAATAATTTATTCCGCTAGACCAGTGCGCTGATGAGTGAGAATTATAGTAGAATTTTGGCCGAACTTTTTTTCAAGAGTGCAAATAGAAAAGTTGTAAATTTTTTTTTTAGAAATGCAAAATTTTGTTTTTTCTATTTGGGCAAAATGGTACATTTTGATGGCGTCCTTATGTGCATCGTTAATTGCGCATTTGCTTTACTTGTCCTATTTGCTGTGAAATGTGAGTTGAAAGAGGGTCGGATGTGTTTTTATTTTTTTATGCAATAATGTTGCAGATACGTTGCAATTTTTATTTTCTTTTCGTTGTTTTTTTTTTTTGTGATTTTATTTGAGTTGTTATTTTTTCGGCGGAATTTTTATTAATAACGCTTTGGCTAGTTGTATAGGCATCGGTGGATGCACATTCAAATCGAAGGAGTGGGAGGATGGGGATGATGGATCTGGAAAAGATTACATAAAATGATGATTGGAATATTGTAAAAACGAAATAAGACTTTGCTAAGTGAAAGGTTGAACTTTAAAGTTTGCAAATTTTCAATAGAAATGGAGCAACTACAAAAGTAATTTGCTGGATCAGGTAAACTAGTAGTATACCAAAGTAGTCATTGTGATGGACCTTTCAAACCACTGCGAAATCTATATAAAAATGACAAGTGTGTCGGCGCACGAGCATAGCTTGGCTGAACATCATTTGATTTGAATTATGCACCAGGTAAACAGACTACGAAGCCGAAAATTGAAAATTTAAGGGGCGTGGCACATTATAAATAAAGCATTCAAAATCTTATATGTTGAAAACCGGACCGATCCAATTTAGCTCAAATTTTCAGACAATCTAAGTTATTAACACGGGAGTTTTCCTGCGAAGACTGGTCTATATTGAAAAAATGGGCGTGGCACCTCGCATGCATAAACAGAATATTGCAAACACAATTCTTTGACAGCCATTGGAGTCAAATTTTGTAAAATTTGTAATATTGATATACATTGTCCTAATACATAAGAATACATCTTTAGACAATACAATTCCTGGCCACGAGCAAAGCCGAGCGGGTACAGCTGGTAGAAACATTATTTTTGTAATGAAAATGACTAGAGTCAGATTAATTTCACTGTTGACGACTAATGCAAATAAATATTACGAAAATGGCATGCAGATACGCAAATGATGTCTCCTAAAGTCCTAATAAGCCACATAACTGAAATATTTTATTCGGACAGACATCGTAGCGAAAGCAATAAGGTTCCTCCACATGGAAACGGAACCTTAAAAAGAGCTGACGAAACTGACGGAATACGAGTAAACGAGTAAACGGAATGCGAGGAATAGTGACGGCGATTGCTAAAGGGAGCAGAAACAGTATTGATTTGAATGACATGCTGAAAAAATCTTGCGCTGTAGACATCTTAGCAGGGGCGTAGCTTTTCAAGAGTCGGCAAATCAAGGAAGCTATATTTATTAACTTGAGCATCTAAAAAAAATCGACAAAAACGAGCAATTTTCAGAAATCAGCTCAGAAATAATAAGAAGTGAGTTTGGATTTTCATTAGGTATAGGTTTTCAATCATGTAAATGTATACAAGTCCGCATTTTCAATGATTCCATCTTTCGGAAATGCCAATTTATATTTGTTTATCTTTATGTATCTTCTCCGAGCTTCGATTTTAAAAGGCCGGTCGGCATCGATGAATTTGCCGACTGAAATCCTTAAAATTTAGCAAGTTTCGATTCGGTTTAAAAAAGGACGGTCGGCATCGTCTTGCAATTTTATATAGGTATTGGCCCGGGATAGTTTCAGTGAAAATTGGTCGAAATTGGACAAAGGGACGTGGTACCACCCATACAAAAGACATCTTCTCTGGGGTGAAACTCGATGACATTAATAACTCGATAACCGCTAGCTGGACCGATTTTCATTATTTATACAGTCGCAAAGTTCCTAAAATAAGTCGGCATTTCAATGAAAGTAACCCCCCACAGCTTTTGTAGACAATTCTTCGACGAACTCAGGGATACCAACAACTTTTTTGGATTCCGACGAACATAATCCAAAGAGTCTTCATTTTCAATATTTCGCCATTTTAGAGACATTTTCATCAACACAATTATCTGAATTTGGAAAACCAGATAAGCCACCAATAAGTTGTTAATATCCCTGAGTTTAACTTTCATTTAGAGGTGGAATTTAATGGTTCAATACTTGGCATATTATGGCACGCGCACAGCAATCTTCATCAAAAATTCTCCCAAAATATTGTTTACTAATCCTACAGATATAGGTGTCAAATGTCTTTGGACTATTCCACTTGAGAGGTATTTATCTAATGGTGCAGGGAAATAAGTCCCCGGGAACGAGGTCCACTGAGAGAATCAGTTCCCACATAGTGGTAAATAAAACCACTTTTGTGAAGTGGACTTAGTTAGTGTTTTTTAAGCCATAATATGGACCCTCCCTTTGTGGCATGTATCTAAACCTTGCGCTTGCACTGACCGATTAATGTCAAAACTGGACAAAACTGACGCAAAGGTGTTCATGCTGTCAAACACTACTTCTATAGAATATTTTGAACAACTCTTTATTTTTTACATGCGAGAAACGTCCCCAATCGAATTGCATATCTTGTATCCAGAATCCAGATCTTATAGCCCATCATGCGTAGCGTAGCTCTCATCTTTTCATAAAACAAAAACATCCGTGTCTTCCATCAGCTGGAGGGAATATTTTCCTTTGACTATAGTCAAGCATTTCACTAGTCACTGTTTCGTTTTTGATGCACCACCAACACGAGTATGTAAGCCATATTCCCATGGTATAGACGGAACATTATATAGGAGGCAATACGGCGGCGGCGGTAGCGATTTATTAAAGATGAAGACGACTGATGTGCGTATACGCTCCTTTATGTGACTTCTATAAGATGACGCACAAAAAATGATATTCCCTTCACAAAAATATATATCACGAGGGATGCACTTGCACTATACGTATACACAACCATAAGCGGACCCATCTAAAGGGCAATGATACGTTAGATACTTCAAAGGGTATAGCGTCTATACACATGCACTTGACTGGATAATTCCGCATATACGGGCTTTTGTAAGACTCACTGCCTGCGCCTGACTTCATCACATCCAGCGATGGGTGTTAGCACATATTGTCGAAAGATAATTGAAGTGTTTTCGCAAGGAAGCCAATAGATGTAAACTTAAGAAGTCTTCCGTGGATTAATTGGCTTAAGGGCGTTGATGCCTTATGCCACCCTTCGTCATCAGAGGCTAATTGACTTCCTTCAATATTATATAGGAGGGTGCTTATAATGGGTTGCTGACTTGTATCTTTAAAAAAATTATAATGACTGTGCTACTCCAGCACTGATTCGACAGGGAATAATATCGTGCATGCAAGAATGGTGGCACACCCTTACCAACGACACCGACAAGCAAATATTTATTCGATTTGGGGCGGTGATGTTTATATCAATTCAATTCAATAATCGTGTTTGTCTAATCGAGTTGCATGCATCGCTTAAGTTGGTATTTACATCGCGTGTTTGGAGGCAATATTATGGCTTTAAATTATATGGTCGATGGGAAAATGATAGACGCCAATTCGCAGCCTATAAACTTCAGATTCTACAAGTGAACTCGTCACTCTGAAGCTATAAATATTTTTGAGCGATGGCATTAGTTTTGTTGACTCAAAGGCGCTCGTCTTTTGCGGCTTTAGAAAAGTCTCATAGGGTCAAATCGCACGATCTCAGTGGCCCATTTTGGTCCCCTCTATATACATGAGATAACCATGTCCTCAAATCGCTCGTGCAGAAAGCTCATTGTAGCATGAGCTGTGTGACAAGTAGCCTGTTCTTTTCTAACCATAGATATGTCGTTCACATCTAAACCCAAAATAAATTGCTCATCATCGATGGGTAGCACTCTCTGTTGCTGGTATTTGCAATATTATCGTCGTTTTCGAAGGACTATAGACCGCAATCATTTGGACGTGTTGTAGCTTCCCTCGGTGATTTGTCTTTAGAGTTTTAAAAATTAAAAAAGACTGGAAAACTTAAAACCGTCAAAATCTGCCTATTGGAAAATGTTTATAAAGTCAGCACATTTAGAATCAGATCTTATACAACTCATACTTTACTTGGAATGGCGCTTACACTCCGGAGTGAACCACGGACTCAACCAACAAGCCCCTCTAGCCAGCTCGGTTAATATAGCTAACTGACTTCGTTCAGTTACGTAGGTATACCTAGTTTGTTGAGGTTATAATCCAATTGTGAGCGCCGCACCTGACATATGAGGTTTTCCCCTGCTTCATTCACATTGACTCTCAGGGGTGGTCTGACGGACTTGATGGAAATGGAATAGAATGCCTGGCCAGTCATATAGGATCCACGTGAAATAACCACTTCAAACGCTGAATTAACAGCTTTTTGGACAGTGAAGCTAGTCGTTAAATTTTGTCCTCCACACTCCGGCGATAAAAATCGGAACAAAAATCACTCGAAGAATCTTTTCCTCAAAGCGTAGCAAAAAATTTTCATAGGCTTTCAATAAAGTCCATGCAACCATCAAAACCAGGATGAAAAAGGTCTTTTACAATATCTCCTTGGTTCTATCACAGATGGCTCTACTTAAATGCCTTCTTAGCCCGAAGAAATAGCAATTGGCCAGAGTGATTCTTCGCTTGATCTCTACGCCGGCCGATGACATTTTGCGCGGTAATTTTGGAGTCCATAGGTAGACAAAGTCCTTGACTCTTGAGTTCCTCTGAGTATCAAGTTTATAGGAATTGCTCTTACTGTTTGAAACTTGCCAGTCTTGCCCACATTTTGCGTACTGCTTTTAACAGCCAATATATACATCCATATACGCTTTTTCAAAATATATCATTTTAAAACTTTTGGTTTGGAAGGTGCCACGCCTCGTTGCCAGTGACGCCCTTAGCCATCATTAGTGTTCCATAATATATAGAACTTTAAATATTTGTTGTTTAAGCAACGGTTTGAAATCCTTGAAATAAGCAACATCCTCCAAATTACAAAGGATGTTCCTACACCAGTCTGTAGACATAAGATCGGGTCAAGCTATTTAGCAGAAGAGGATATTTTTTATAAATAAGCAACATTTATATTAGGAGATTTTTTTTAATTAATAAGTTAAAAGAAAACTTTAGTTCTTCTTTAGACCAAACCACAGATCAGCCACGTCTAGAAAGTAAATCATTTGAATGATGCCAGAGATTGGTGCGATTACAGCCACACGACAAGTCCCACCCAAGAATAAAGCCCTCAGCCCGTTCTGCCGCAGTATTTTTGAAATACACCCTCCAATACCCATCACGTGTTCCGTCCTTTTCGCTGATTGAAGACGAGTTTTAACCACATCGAATGGATTGACAACCAAAGCAGCCACGCAACCAGCAGTGCATCCGGATAGAAAAGAACACCAAAATACGGGCTGTCCCGATCCATTCAGCCTTCGGGGACCGAGTCCGTTTAGCTTTGCAAAAAGCGGATAATAAACAACAGTGAATGTGACATCTCGCAAGGCTGTAGCTCCAATACCCTTATACAGTCCAGAGATACCCTTTTCCTTGACCACCTGCCCGGCAATTTGTATTGCTGAAGTTTTGGGTACTGGTGCATTTTGCATTCGAATTTTCAACAACTCCATTGGTGTGGTTACAATAACTTGAAAGGCACCAGCTAGCCCTGCAGCTGTCATCTGATGAGTAATCGGAAGTGTGCCGTCTTCTTGGGTAAGATAATGACGAAAGGTATCATTGGCAACCAATTCGATTGCCGTTGCCGGTGTGATCAGCAATATGTTGACAGCTGAGCCGCGATACATGCCAAAGTAGCCTTCTGCACGATATGTCTTGAGAAGGCAGTCGAGCATATTTTTGTACTTTTTCTGGCCATTGGGTCCGATTGGTTGATTCTGCAGGCGAGTCTTGACCAAATCGAGTGGAAACATACTCGATACACCAATTATGCCGGCGATTCCACCATTTACGATTCTAGGTAGGATCGCGAAGTGTTGCTGTTTTGGCGGGACCGTACTTTCCGTGGGCATGATTCATTTAGAAGAGGTACCTAAAGTGATAGGGATTAATTTAATAATTAATGACAATAATGGGATTGACACAAACGTTTTGTTAGCCAAACGACTGACTTGTTAGACGAATATATTTTTTATTTGATTGACAGATGACAGGCGTTTACTGAGGTATTCGATTTATATTCATCTGAGCGGGACTCTTCAACAGTTTCAGATATGTATAGATATGTAAATTGTGTGAAAGATAAAAATGCTTTTGTATGAACTTGTCCTTACCATGACCATGAGCTGGTTTTCGAAGCGCATTCTGAGTGATTTAAAACAGAATCCTGTCACTTAAATTTTCCAAGAATTTGTTGATGGTTTCGGAGGTTTCGGGCTGTAGCTCACGGATTGCTTGGATGATATTGGCCTTATGTGGTTGAATCGTTTCCGGATTGTTGGCACAACACCCTTCCTTCACGGTTCCCCAACAAAAAAAAGTCCAAAGGGGTCAAATCGCAGCTGTCAATTGGCCACCATCGCCAAGACGGCTGATAACACGATTTGGGAATTTGTTGCGCAAAAGATCGATTGTGGCATGGGCTATGTCATGTGGCATGGCGCGCCGTCCTGCATGAACTAGAGGTCGCCCAAATCCATGTCATAAAGAAAAAGTCGGTTAACATGGCTCCGTAACGCCCATCGTTGACCGAAACGTTCTTCCCAGCCTCATTTTCGAAGAAAAATCGTCCAATGATGCCAACACTCCACAATCAGCACCAAACTGTCACTCTCTGTCTATATGTAACGTACGACCGACGACGGGGACCATGAGTGTTGTCCACTAGCATACCAGTATCACGAAGTTTTTGCACAAACTTGCTTACAGCAGGCGCAGTGGGTGCTTCATTTCGGCCAAAACTTCTTTTCAAAAAACGCACTGTTTGGACTACACCAGCACTCCCTATAGAAATGAGTTTTCAATATTTTCCAAATTTGTTCAAGTGTAAAGTGACTCATTTCGTTCCGCGGAGGTATGATACTGACTTTCGGTCAAGATTTCGAGCGGGAAACAGCTGTCAGTGTCAAAATAACCTATGATTTTAAAAGTAAACAGTAACAGATGGCCCAGCCTTTAGAGGTCTAAACCTAGAGCCATCTTATTTTGTATACAATGTACAACGCACTGGATAAAGCGGTCTTCCTTGGAATAACCTAGAAGTTCCTGACAAGCATAACCTCTGAAAAATAGTTCAATATTCCACTAGTTCATTACGAGGGCCACATTTTTCAAAAACCGGTTGAAAACTTTGTAGTGAACTACCGCAAGGGTGAGTCTGAGTACCGTTACCGACTTGGATTACCATGAGATTTGTCACATCGTTGAAGCAACCGAAAGTTACCTACCTATAAGTACTTACGAAGTTTCTTATGTCTCGCAACAATTGATGCGGAAATCCAGACAGCGCGGTCTTTGCTTAACTGCCACTAGCTTCGAACTGAAAGTTAGTTTAGGTCTGTGCGCGCCATCTACAGCGTGATCTGCCTCTATTGCGTTGTCCTTCCCGTTTTGAATCGAATAAATACACATACTTTTCGGGCAGCGACTCTACAAGTCCTATATAGACACCCTAGGGCCCTTAGGCGACTGTTACCCATTTTGCTGGCCTGATGATGGTGGATTTCAACGTATAGGCCTTCTATAAATCTTCCCTTGCATAAAGCTGGTCAACGCAATCGGGAAAAACAACTCAAATGTTTACTTTTGAAATGACTACAGATATCGCCATTACGCTATGAGAAAGATCGGAGCTGGAATGTGGCAAGGTTTTTTTTTTTAATGAACCTTCTTAGTGTTCCTGATGACAAGACCCTGCTAATCAATTGCATTCTTTCGTCAATTATTTTTTTGTTACATCGGAACCAAGGAAAGCAAAGCCCCTTACAATCTCAAAGTTAAAGCTGTGTGTTGTTACGTTCTTTGGCTATTTGCCGATGTTGGGTGCTGAACTTAGGTAGGGTAGGTAGGTAATTGGGTGCTCTTGTGGCGGCTGCCACAGCTTCACATAGACCATCTGTTGGGTCCATTGTGTCCAGTCACGGGAAACTTCCATTTCATATCTGTTATGGAGACAAAGGAAATACAGCTTTTATTGAGTCACCTATAGATTTGGTATTAATCTCAGGCATTCACAAGCTCTTATGTCCGGATTTCCAGCTTGTCCTAGGAGCAACCTAATGGATGTGGAGTTTGTTGACCTACTGGAACCAACCCGATTTGAGTATGAATCTCAGGAGTTCCTTAAGATCAACATTCTCCAAATCCTCTAGTTTATCGAAGAAGAAGCTGTTGAGGATCCTCTGTCTACTGTTTTTAAGGGCTGGGCATTCGCAAAGCAGATGACGAACAGATTCTATTTCTTCAACGTCTCTGCAGCTTCTGCAAAAGGGTGCTGAGCTTACTTCGTTCCAGCTTCGTTTCTGTCCGAATATTTACAAGCTCAATGACAGCTATAGCCCCTGGTGTTAGCTTGTGACGCATGTCGGTGAGATTGTTTGTTTCCAAGCTTTTTGGATCAGTGAACCCGAGCATTCTCCTTCTCCTTCGTCATTGAGTACAATATGACAAGTTTCGAAGTGATGTCAAAACAAGATATGGGTTTAAATAGCTCTTTCTGTCATTTGTGGTCTTAAAACAGAAGAATGTGGTGAATAGGTATATCGGTCTGCGACCAGGGTTCCCAGGTCTTAAGAAAAAAATCCCCTTTTCTTAACACCAAAATGACTTTTTTTCCCCTTTGAAAATCAAAAAAATCCCTTTTTTGTCCCCGAAGAAAAAATCTTTGCGTAACCAGCTTTTGAACTCGGGCAATGCTTCCTATTGCGTGAGATATTTTTATTTTTTTTGTTTGGTTCTTCCTTCATTTGAAAATCCTAAATAAAATGAGAATTATTTTCACTTACCCATTAAGTTGTACCGTCGTTGTTTAGAAATTCGTGTAATATTTTGAATCTAGACATAGTGCAAGGACACACTATGTGATGGGCCACGATTGCCTTCCCATGAAAGTCGTGTCGTTAGGTTAGTTGAGAAAATCGCTTCTCTCTTTTCTACTCACTTAAAATCGACCTGTCTTGCCCAAAACAACTTTCATAGGAAGGAATGTGTGGCCCAGTACACGGGCATGACTTTCATTCACATGAACGACTTGGCTATACTCAAAAACAACGCCTCACTGCAATGAAATAAAGTTTGACAGGAATAATGAAATCGAAAATACAAAAATTGTATGGTAAAGCCAAAGCGGACTCCCGCTTTTTACGTCCTCACTCTTCCAATGCAAATACCAAAGGAAGATTTGTATCTAAAGCGCTATGGTTTCGAAAAAGAATCTTCATGCGTCATGTCATGCCCATGCGAGAATTATTTCTGAAAGTGGATTTTTGGTCCATTTTCTGTATGATCTACCTATCTCCTTTCTATACTCACTCAAAATCTACCTGTCTCTGACACGTTGTTCATGGTAAGGAGTGTATAGCTAGGCCATGGTAATTAGGCCTATTCGGCAAAATCTGTTATTCTGTTATGAATTTTCTGTTATGAATCATAAAAGATCTCGACCATAAAAGATCTTTTATAAATCGTATTCAGGGTTTCGAACTTTTATGAAAATCTGTTATGGAAGTTCGAAACTTGAAAATCTGTTACGAAGCTGTCAAAACAAACCGCAGAGTTTTTTTTATGCATAGACGTTAGGCACCTGATCAGATTTGCGCAAAAAAACATATTAAAATGCAGTCTGAAAAGAGTATATTTTGAATTATTACAAACTAAATAATTGTGTTATAAATACTGGAACATCTTTTTAGGAAAAAGCCTGATATGAATTGTATCCGTAAAAATGTAGTGTCGCGAGAAACTTGAAATAAATATCCAACTATACATCGTCATCATTAGAAATACAATTTACCTGAATTTGAAATTAAATGGTTGTATTCGTGTTTTGTAAATTGTTCCAATCCAATCTAAAGAGCTGAATAAAACTCATACATTAGGAAGATCAAATGGATTACTATTTATTCTTAGTTACAGCAAAAGTGATCGGTGTCTTCGTCTAAACAAAAAATATTCATTCAATCATTTTCAATGGTCCGCTTATCCATTAAGTGGGTTGCGGGTATAGGTTGCTCAAGTGGACCCTCCATAGCTCTCGATTCTCCGACATCGTCTCTAAATCATCAAGGGCAATCCTCATACGGGTGTAGAGGAGAGATTATGAACTTGATATAACCATCTCATACTGGGTCTACCTAGGGGACGCCTGCCTAATGATGGTACGGATTCCACAGGACGTCGTGCGATCCTGGTTGGGGACATGCGTTTAACATGACCAAACCACCGAAGCATGGATCGCTCCGTCCGGAGAAGTAGCTATCGACATTGAGATCCTCGCGAATTAAAGCAAAAGTAGGTACAAATTTCCAAATTATTTTCGATTACATACCCACTAGTTTATGCACAATATTACATTTGTCTTCTTTTGTAAACATTTCGTTGACGATAAATTATATAGATATCCATTTCAATTCAAAACTTTGTAATTAATAAAAATCTTTTATGATAAAAGTCACAAAATTCTGTCTTTTATTCTGTTATGAATTATAACAGATTTTATAAAAGATTTTTGCACGCAGAATACCAATTCTGGAGATCGTAAAAGATTTTTTGACAGTTCGAACTTTTGTATGGAAATTCCATAACAGAATAACAGGAAAAATGGATAAAAGATTTTGCCGAATAGGCCTAAATAGTTTTACGAAATGTGAAAAGAATGAATGCATTCAGAAACCAAACAAAAAAGTGAGATGTTGCATGGGCACGTTTCTTGAGCATGGTTGTTTTTGTAGGTTGTTAACATTTATTTATTCTAAAAAATTCCCTTACAAACTGTTTTTGATAGGATTTTAAGATTTTTCCCCTTTTTGGATTTGTTTCCCCGTTTTTATCCCTGTCCCCTTTTTTTCCCCTTTCGCCTTAAAAAATCGGCAAAAATGGCGATTTTCCCCTCAACCTGGGAACACTGTCTGCGACTACCAGTGGCGTAACTATACCATGACCATCTGATGCCCGTGGCAAATTCTTTGGATGGGGCCCTCCCAGTAAAAATCGTCACGTTGTAATTTAATTTTAATAGACCATTTAAGTAGTTACCCAACACTATTAAGCAGCCTCCCACAGAGTTTCTTATGTAAATAGGTTTTTATTAATTTTAGCTTCGAAAATAAGTCACAGGAAGTGTAATAACATTATTGCAGCACATACTTCAGGAAAGCTGCACGACATAAAATGATTCGTTATTAATAATAAATCAGCAAGTTATCTACTACACGAAGACTTTTCTATTTCGTATCTGAAAGTGGACCGAAAACTGAGAATTTCCCTGGAAAACGATTCAGATATACATATGTATTTTTTATATATATCAACAAGCTTGATATCTAGAGCTTTTTTTGGAAAGGTGGAAGGTAGCAAAACACTGAAATTGGAAACACTGCATCTGCTATAGCTATACTATACTCTGTTGCTTTTAGTTAGGTCCACTTGTCACTCGCGTTTTCATCAATAAAGTCATCACTCATCATTCTTAAAGGACTGGCTAATTTTAGGTAACTTTATCCTTTTTTCTTCAGTCCACCTCATTCTCTTTCGTTTTTCGCCCTCATTTATATGTTTTCTAGAACTAGATATGTTGATATTAAACGTTCACAATTAACTTTACTTTGCCTCCATTTGCTGGCTCCATAAAACAAAAACTATGAAAAACTAAAGATACAAATGATCAATTGCTATAACAATCAAACAAAAAATACGCAGTAGAGCTCTCCGTAAATGAAAAATAGAAATCGGGTATTCCCCTAACACTGAGAGCATTGCTAGCTAGCCCCAGCGGCAGCGCTACGAAAAAAGTACTTTCTTGGTTAACAAAATGAGGGAACCGACCGTCACTAGCTTAAACGCGCCACCAATGCGTTCTAAAATTGATTGACATCTTTTTGTTTTGAATGTGTTCAAATCTTAATGATTACTAGTTTGAATTTGTATATGGTCCTTAGTAAAGACTCACTTTAACTGACTTTAAGTACTTAAAAAAAAAATATAATTTTTAAGTAGACCTAGGTACAAAATTTTGTTAAAAATGTTAGGTTATTTCTGAGCTCACGGCCTCTTCGCATGGGGCCTCTCGGGTAGAGGGCTCGTAGCATTTTGCCAGCCCTGCCACCCTATAGTTACGCCACTAGCCTCTATTTTTCTGTCCGTCGCATCCGTTGACAGTTGGCACAGCGTGAGAGGCAGCTTTTTCATTGGCGGAAATATGAGAGACAATTCAATAAAAATAATTTTTTCCAATTTAATAAATTGCAAATTGTTTTAAAGATTCCAAGTGTGGACTACAATATTGACGGATCCGTCGACGCGACTGAAGCAACGAATAATGCTGTGCCCTTGCATTCACAGAATTAAATCGAGTTTACATGATTAATGCTTTCGACTGATGTCGCAGTTCTGACGGTATTCGTTTTTGTCGACCGGCCAAACGATGTTAAGTTTTCCCGACTAAATCTTGAAAATAAGCTGTTGTAGCTCTCCACTAAATCATTTTCCATTTAAGCCTAAATATTGCTTGCTCCACTTGTTTTTGGTTTGACGAATAGTCTTGGCTTTTTCAGCTCGCTCATTCAGATTTAAAGATCGGTGCTGCCTCATAGCAGAGCCACCCGCTTAAGTATATCAAAAGACTAGACCCTGGCGAAGACGTCTCTAAATACGAAGTTTAGTTGATGCCAATCTTATATGCGGATATTAGTAGCTCAGCTGAGTGCTTAAGAGTCAATAGGATTATGTTGGCCTAAGCCACAGTGTCAAAAAAAGGCAGAATCCACTTAAGACGTTTGGTCACTTGCAACCAATTTCTATATGTGATCGCACAGCTGAATTGTTCTCCCAGAAATCCACTTTTGATCCTCACCTTAAGCTTGCTCTGTAGGTCTATAAATTGGGAATCCCTACGTTATCAAGCAAACTAAACTTTGCATAAATACCCAACCTTGCACCTACTCCAAATCCTTTTTTAACACCATTTTTAGGTGACAGAATTAATAACACCAAATGGGGGATTTTGTCCCTGGGGATTTTCTTTTAGGGTCTTTTGGATTTTGGGAATTGAATTTGGATGGAGTGGGCTGTGGTTGGGTAGGGAGAACCCTGACACTCGTCCGATATCCACCTTCTTAATTTTTCCATGTTGCAAAAGTAATTTTTGATTCGACAGGCCATATGGGCAAAACATATCCTTTTAGCGTTGGTCTTCGATATTTGTTCAAAGACTTATGATACAAGGACCATTTTTAAAGAAATACATATCTGGTAAACATTGCGTCGTCAAACATTTCGTAAATTTTTGACAAATAAAAGAATATACCTTAAAAAGCAACCCTTCTTTGACAATGCAAATTAAAATGCAAAAAACCTCAGTTACACCACTAACTAAACCTACTCGTCCAGGTGAAACAGACCAACACAAACGACTCGATTTCTGTCTATCATCTCTGTCATCATTGTCATCGTCATCGCAAGGAGCCAGCCTACTAATTGAGTCAACCAAGGTAAAACAAAATTTTCGGTAGTTGAGGTGAAAATTATGGTCCAACACTTAAACCAAACACCCAACATGTAGTCGAGAGCTCCTGTACCACAGGAGCTGCTGGCAACTCAGAACAGGATAGCTGCGTGGTAGCAGTCCCCAACAACCATCCAAAGAGAAACCAATTGGAACCGCATACCTTGGTTTGGTTTTTCATGCAAACAATAAAATGGGAATTGAAACCAACACTCGATTCGTTATAACCATATAGAAGAGGAAGAGGTATAGGGATCGGCTCTATGTGTTGTTGTATAGCATTTTTCGTCATGCTCCAACACCATGGAATGTTTTTGTCGCCAGATTGTCACACACATATATAGGCTAGAGGTGGACGGAACGTAGTGCTTGCTGTCCATTGGAGCTGGAGTCCAGGACCAGGCCTAGAACTTATTTAGGAATTCAGGTAATGTCGGTCTCATGTAAATTGATTTAATTTGGTTTGTCCTCGTCAGGGATGCTGCTTCTACTTGCAGCTCAACACACACACATACACAACTTGGTTGGGTTATGAATTATGGAGCTCGGTCGAACGGTGAGAGAGGATATATGATTGTGGTTGCGGTGTGGACCGTAAAAATAGGCTCTTATGCTAGAAGAAATGTTGTGTGCTTTTTTTTCGTCCTGACCACACTCTGTGGTGATTTAGAAATATTTCATTGTTATAGAGGTGCACACACAAGGATGCAGTGCTACTAATTTCGTTATAGTGCTTGTCTACGAATTGAGTGAGGTTTTCCTGTAATTAGAGGCTTAAAGAGCTCAAATTAAACCGCACATTGTTGAGAACTTTCTCAGTCACTATAATTTATGCTGCAAAAAAAGGAGACTAAAATGCATTCTAGAGTGAAAGGAACAAAAAGCCATACACTATCGCATATTGTTGTCGGAATTGAATTGCAAATTTTTACTCTGCATAAAAACAATCTACAAATTTAATTAGACAGGGGAGCAATTCGCGCGTGCAATTTTAACAAAAAAAAAATATAAAACCCACGAGTAGGTCTAGATATGAATTGTGTTGGCTTCAATCAGAGCTTCGACAAAAAGGCGATAACGAAGGGAATGAGTTTTACAATTTACAATAAACCATGGATGCTTCTCGGAATAAATTCAATCAGTGATGGGTATATTTCTACCCAGATACAAATAAATAAGTGAGGAAATATCCGATGACAGGATTCGGGGCTTACATCAATCCCAGGGCCTGGTCCACTCCGACAGGAGAGTCGCTGGCCCATTGGTATATTGAAAGTGAGTACAATAACAAACAGTTCTTTGCGCGGAAAACTTGATTAAACAATCACATATGCAAATTAATAATCATGACACCACTTTTTTATGGTTAATGAAATTCGTATGTGCAAAAGTAAAGCGATTTCAGTGGCGATAAAAAAAGGCCACCCGCTGAAAGGATATAGAGCCCCAGTGTAATCAACTATTGCGAAAAGGTTTTGTTGTGGTGATGGTGACATTAAAATAACGAAGTGCGTGTTTTTGTTTTATTTTAAAACTGTAATTAATCCCAGTTGTGGGATGAGGGGGTGGACACTGTATATATATTATATATAGGCTGCGGAATGTTCGGGCTGTATAGCTGGTTGACCTTATACTTACTGTAGATTTGAAGAGAATGTTAAAAGAAATGGTACAACGCGAGTAAGGTTTGAGTGGGGACCGAAGAATGCGCCAGGTTTGAGCTCTATGTGAGTCGAATGCCCATCACACATGAAATTACTGCTTATCAAGAATTTAGAAAATGTCTTCGTGGACCACCTGTCACCTCAACCCAGTGATCCCTTGAGTCGTGGACTATACTACGAATATTCATCCAAAGTTGGGCGTTCCTCGTAAACATGGTTTGCATTTTTGCAATGATGCGATGGTTATATTAGGTTAAATTAGGTGGCTGTCTTGCGATACACTTAGACCAAAGTTGTACATTTGTGATACTGTACAGTAGGTAGGTACATGAATATGAGAGGGTGGCCAGAAATACTGGTCCGAATATACTAATGGGAACCTTTGGTTTTGTGTACACATAATCAAGCAGTAAATGTTTTTTTTTTTGTATAATTTACTTGTGCTCAGGGGGTTTTTGTTGCCTTAAAATTTTTAAATAATTAAGGTAGTTGGTGGGTGAAGAAGGGTGTTTTCGTAAATGTCATCTGCATCAAATTGCTTTTGCAGCATGTTCGAAAACGCAAGTTGCCATAGTCATGTGTTCGGAAACGTCACACAGCAAAACTGCATTAGCATGTGTTCGGTAATGCAGTTCTGCAAAGGTCAGATGTTCGTAAACGTCATTTGCGTGCCATCTGCCGTGCAAAAAAGCAGACAACAAATGGCCGTGCATTTGCTCGTGAAAAATAAA
Source organism: Cheilosia scutellata (assembly GCA_955612985.1). NCBI lineage: Eukaryota > Metazoa > Arthropoda > Insecta > Diptera > Syrphidae > Cheilosia > Cheilosia scutellata. The sequence continues at coordinate 21,867,008 of OY015312.1, read as the reverse complement.
ATACAAATTAAAGGAAAGTGCATGCTGCGTGATATCTTGGAATGGATTCATCGTCATCATCATCATGCTCAGAGGAGTTTTCTCGGTCCTGGTCTCGGTCTAGATCTAGGTCACCTGAGCGGTAAGCATGTGTTTCTTTTTTATTAGAAATAAATCTAATGCAAATAAATTATTGTAGACCCCCCAAATCAAGCTCAAGAGGGGATTATTGAACGTTGGACCAGGAACAGAATTAAGTTGCTTCTTTCTATTAGACTGGAATTCGAAGAATCTTTCCAAAATGGAAAAAAGTCAAAAAGATCTGTGTGGAGTGGTGTACTTCGCGAAATTTTATTGCACGACGAAAACTTTCCTTTTAGTTGTGACGAAATAATAAAAAAATTTACCAATTTGTTCACCTCGTATAAACGTATAAAAAAGCGAACCAACAAGACCGGAAGAGGGGCATCAAATTGGGAATACTTTCAAGAATTCGATGCAGTTTACGGAACAAGGCATTTCCTTAATGCACCGCCTTCAAATCTGGGAGATTCCATGTTAGTCGCTGATATATTCGAAAACAATAATGAAAATGTCACTGCTTCTACGATGGATAAACTTTCGAGCACAGGACGCAAAGAGAAGAAGAAGAATGAAGTATTGGAATACTTGAAGGAACAGGAAAAAGTTGAAGCTAAGCGCCACGAAGAATACGTGTCTCTTGAACGGGATAAGCTTAAAATATAAAAAGAAAAAATCTCAGTTCTACGGGAGCTCCAATCACTTTTACAAAGGGATACGGATAATTAGAATTTCGAATATAATCTACCTATTTCTGAAGTACCTACATATGCTACCCTTACCTTTTTTTGTTTTTGTTATTGAGATTCTGTTATTTTAGTTTTATTTTAATTATGAATAAAGAAGTTTTTGTTAGCAGATGTTTTTAATTTATTGAAAAAATGTTTATGCATACAGCAAACTTGCAATAAGATCTCTTTTAGAACGTCCTGCTGATAAACTGGTAGTGGCGGTCAAGTTTTCCATGGCGTATGATGCAGATTCAGTTCTGTCCTGAAAAATTAGTGGTTCTCCTTTGAAAATAATGAAGTTGTGTAACACTACACATGCCAAGACAATGTATCTTATGTTTTCAATCTTTTTGAAGTTTAAACTTTCAAGAATTCTAAACTTCGCTTTTAAAGTACCAAACGCTTGTTCAATTATAACTCTTGAAGAGCTTAGACGATAGTTGAATTGTTTTTGCATTTCACTTAAACTGCCGTTATCTTTGTAGGGTACCAACAGGTAGGTAGATAATGGATATGCCGAGTCACCGATTAAATGAATATCAGGGGGCAGTTTCAAAGCTCCATTAATTAGTTTTTTTCCGAGTTCACTTTCTTTAAAAACGTAAGCATCGTGACATCTACCAATGCTTGTGAAAGCTCTATCGCTATCGCATGTCGCCTAAAACATATATATAAATTTGCTTTGTAAGAAATGATAAAAAATGTTTGGAGTTAGATATGACTAACCTGAAGTGCCATGGAAGCAAAGCCTTTCCGATTGTAGTAGCTTGAGCTGTCTTTCGATGGGCTCGGTATTTTTATGTGCGTGGAATCAATGGCGCCTACAACATTTGGAAAACTATTACGCCCACGTAAATAATTGAATTTGGTGACTATTGAGTCGATCGCTTCATTTGACGAAGGGCATTTCACAAATTTAGACAAAAGTTCGACAATTTTCTTGCAGGTTTTAATAAGGATATCAAATACAGTGCTGATGGACTTATTGAATCGGTCACCAATTTCCCTGTAGGAGTTTTTGTTTCCTAAAGCCCAAAGAGTTATGTATAAACCTTCTTCTAAATGAATTCCTGGACGTCCTCTTTTTGCATTTTTCCATAAAGGATTCAATTCTTCTTTTAATTCCTGCAATGCATCTTTCAAAATTATTATTATAGCCTGAAAATAGGTATACTTAACTTATGTACATTAAAAACACTTTTAGACATTCTGAAGTGGCTGTGAAAAGTTTCGTCCGTAAATTCAAGGATTGTTAGCAAATAGTTTTCCATTTTTGGAATTTTCGGGATATAAACACTTTGCATACTTAAAATAATTTTCTTTCTTTTCTGTGATAATTTTTTGAGATGTAAATACTGTTTATCATTATTAAAATTTTGCATTAAGTTGTCCAACAACATTTTTTTTATATAAGGGTTGAATTTGTTCATGATGTTCATGTTCGGAAATATCAGGCTGCACTAGCAAAAAAAAAAAGTTGACCCGACACAAGTCAGCTGCACAAAATGGCATTTGTAAACAGATGACCGATTGATTTCTGTCATGCATTGACGGTCATTTGCAATTGCAGATGACTTTTTTTTGACATTTCCGAAAACACCCGAAGAATCGCCTTTTTTAGGAACGGGCTGAGCAAATGCAATTTTCCATCTACTCGGAAAGAGACCACAAGAGTAGGATAAGTGAAAAAGCTTATGCAGTGGTTTTACCCGCGTTGAAGAACACCTCTTCAGAATTATGGGGGATATTTAGATACCTATACCATCTGGACCATCGGATTTGTAAATGTTATAAGATCTTTTAATACCCTTGGTACTATGCGAGTGCGAAAATGTATTTGCCCCATGAAGTATTCGACGCTCTCGAGAACATGATGAAATCTGGAATGTTGGAGCTAGCGGCAAGTTTCGCAGCCAGTAGGTTTGCTTTGTCCAAAGAGCTGACGCCCAAATTAATATGGAAATAACGCCCTAAAAAGACTCGTACAATTTGTTGTTGCAAAATTTTTCGTCATTTTGGGTGTTATTTTCGTTCCAGGGTTCGTTTTTTTTGGCAAGCAGTAAAACCCTGCTTGGGTTTTCTGTTGGATTTGGAAGCAGGTGGGAGTTTGTATAGCAAAAAAAACCTTAAATATATCCACATTCGCACATACTCCAAGTCTGACAGTAACCTCTAGCAGGGAGGCAGCATGCCCTCCCCATACTTATTGTTATTAAACTGCAAACTATTTTTGGGCTTTATTTCCATCTTGTTGTTTGTTTTTGGGCGCTATGCATTTTTTGGGGCGTTATTTCCAAATCGATATGGGTGCTATTTCATTGGGAGTTATTGCCTAACGCCCTCTCAACCTGATAGCCTATTTCACCAAGATGTAAATGGTGGGGATATTGCCTCATTTACAGGCCCAAAGGCGGCCGGAACAGTCAACGCCGATTGCTTACATATTCTGAATTGTATAGGAGCTAGGAGGACCAAGGTGGAGGCGATAAAGCTGGCAACCGGAAGACGAAGTCTTCTAATGCCACCTATAGCCCCTGAGTGTACGAAGTAACTTATTAAGACGCTGAGTGTGCGTTCCCGCCCAATGAAACCAATCGGCCTTGGTAAGGCCTTCACTTATAACGAAAATGTTAGTTCGAAACTGAAAGTTCAGGCATTCGAAGAAGTAATCCACTTGCCGAATGTGGCAAGGAATAAAAAAATTTAAATGCCGAGGAGGTGAAGAATATTTTCCTCTTCTCCTTCGTTGCAGTAGAGTAGAGAAGCGTTGTAGGGGACACCCATTCGGCGGGCATGCTTGTTTCTATTTATAGAGAGAATTCAGCGAGTTTCGGCCAAATTTTTCCGGAGGTTGTAAAGGTGTTCAAACTATTCCCCTTAGTGCAAATACCTCATTCCGCAGAAGTTAGAATGCAGGTTGCTGGACTGCAACCAACGAGATGTACAAATTTCCACGAGTGACACGAGAGGTTAAACGAACTCCCTCTTTACCAATGACGTTGAGCATTCTTATCAAGATTTAGTCCATACTCTCATAGATTTGCCATTTTTGCCCACATTTAGTGATTTGACCGCAAAAGTGACTTCCTCAATCATGGAAATATTCTGCAGCCTTTTCAAAGCAAAGGATTTTTTGTCCTACTTTCCATGTTTTATATTGAGCAACTTAAAGAATTCCTACGAATGTTCTATTCGAAAAGAAGTGCAAGTGAATTTTACAATGCAGACTCCTTGTTTGCAGATCCCTTTTCGCAATCTTAATTTTCGTGAAACACCTTCCAAGGCTGTCTCTTTTATGCATAATCAGCCAATCTACAAGTTCTTAACGTCTCCGTGTACTGGTTTCGAGAAGCCAAGTTCCTCCAAAATCACATATTAGGCCTTCTTCATATGCGAACATCGCAAATAATTTTTTTAATACATATGACGGCACTACAAACGAATCTATTAGCGGCTTCAGATGGAGACTTTGACGGTCCTATTGTGCATTTGTGCACAGCAAAAGTCCTACATCTTTCCTCCAGTATCTAATCGGGATAATCGTTACTCCCAATTACGCTGACCCACATAATTATCTGCCGGACAGACGGTAGCCTGCGTACATATATTCTCCCGCATTAGCATTCATTGAAGCTGGTGCTCCTGAAATGAAAAGTTTCTTTCTATTTAACTTGTACAGACGCTAGCAAACTGCTACCCTTCAGCTCTCGCTCTAAAGGACTCTCCATAGCTCTCGATCTTCCGCCATTGACTCTAAATTCTCAAAGGCCCAATCCCAAGCGCTTATACGATAGATTTCAGACTTGATCCAACCACCTCATCCTGGGATTATCGAATGTCTTATTGCTATCCACTGTCCATAGCCCAAACCCAGTATAGAACAAGCGTTCAACTTAACCAAAACCACTGAAAATTGGACCGTTTCGTTCGGAGAAGTACCTGCTCGACATTGAGTGCCCTACGTATTCATTATAGAACCCCTGCGAATCACTCCAACAAAACAACGAAGGCATCTCATTTTGGCAGCTTGTATATCCGCGTATTTATAACAAATATCATTAAAGCCACTCCATTGCATTTGGTTTTCTTTGAACACTATCCCTGCATAGGACTATCTGTCATCGTCCTTACTTTGTAAAGTGAATTGGCATCCACAAAACGCTGATATGCCGTGGCATTAATTTCAGCGCACACTTCTTAGGAAGACCCAACTTTCTTGGCACTAATTTGATTCAATTTACTTTCCTCCAGCCTTCATCGGACCATTATGCAAGGAATTAGAAACATCGAAAGCGCTAAAACTACAAAGGATATAGGATGCCGTCACAAGTTCCGTGCGCGCGAGAATACTTCCCCAAAAGTAAGACAATTTTGTTGCTGACGCGCTATGCAGCAACCAAACCAAAGGATCATAATTGTTCCGGCAAATTGCTAATTAAGCCGATAAGGATACCTCGCCCAAAGTTAATTTGATTAACTAGATGACGAGGACCCAGTATACCATACCAGTGCCAGAGCTGACGGAGTGGGACCGTCGTCGTTCCTTTTGTTTTAGCACAGTAGATTGAAAATTGAATAATTGAAAAACTTAAATTCTTTTACTAACGGAAAACTTTTCCAGGGAATTAGGGTCTGTTCCCGTTTCTTGCGCGCTCGAACAACTCGACAAAGGCCGTCCGGTGTGAGCAATAATTGCAGCAAAACTTTGAGCGGTCCTAGGCGCTGCTATATACAGTCGACTGACACAACGAAAGGCTTTTAGTAATTCCTATGCCTGCCTTGTGCGAAATTAATGCATCTCCTGCAACAAGGACCTAATTTAATATGCGTGTGCTTAGTTCATCTGCAAATTGCATACCTCCGTGTCCTACTGGCCGAACGATGACGATGATGATGATGTGTCCATGACGATGACAACGACAACGACGACCGTGTCCTGTAATCACATTAGAGAGTGACCGCCACAATATTCCAGATATTGTTCTCGGAGTTTCCTTTGTTTCGGAACGGCCGGTGCGCTGTGTATCGGGAATTAAACATGTCCACTGCGTGCATATATATAGCGTGTAGTTCATAATCGTCTACACATCATAATGGCGTTACGCCATTAGTGACAGAGAGTCTGGTTGTTCGGTTGTTCAGATTCGAGGATATACAAGCTTCGTCCCAAAAGGTTGCGAGACCGACTCGCTTTGCAAGTTTTATCGCCGGCATTAACGGTAAATCTTCTCGCTTAATAACTGCTCATTTATTAACTAATTGGTCACTAATCTGTAAATTATCACCAATTAGTTATGCACAATCGGTGGGGCGCTGCGCATCTGAATTGGTGGCGTGTAGTGTCTTCACCTATACGGCTCAATGATATTGATGGACCGCTCAGATTGTCCGAATGTAATGAATCATTTGGTTGTGTATTGCTTAATTAGGAGAAAATTCGATTAATCATGCGATGCGGAGGTACATAAGGCGCGTCTATATATATGTCCCACTTCTGGAGATGGTGGCAGTCAGTTTGTGTGTCTTCGAAGGAGGATGGCGGCGGACCAAATTCCGATTTATGTCTATAATCAAATATTTGGACAGATGGGGATTTATTCGGGCAACCAAAGGGTGAACAAAGTGTATTCATATCCTTACGCAACACTAATGAAGTGTTTGTGCGCGGCCAATGCGCTGGTGAGCGTGTGCTCTTGTGGGAACGACGCGCTTCGAGGATTAGATAGTTTGCAATTTTAATTGGGGCACATGCATTTCAGGGGATTACCTAATGATGCAAGGTGACAGATATCGGTTGGGATATGTAAACTATAATTGTGGGGTAAGACACTGCAGGAGAATGCGGAATAAATTGGAATCATATTGGGGGCCTAGGTGAATCTCAGTCTAGGATGTAGATTCACTTTAAGGAGAGGGTAGAGAGGAATGCCGAATGTAGCAGCTGGAACTGCAAGGCGAACGAACTATAGCCAGGCAGGTTATGTATGACTGACATCATCCGTACGCTCCATTGCAATCAGTAAAATGTTTGCTTCTCGAGAAAGCATTAAAAATCACTAGGATAGAACAGTATTAGCACCTGCAGCTGCAGAACATCCAGGCAAATTTGGTCAGAAGAACTGGAAAACTTCTTTGTACATATTAACAGAAACAAAATTAGCTCCGTTGTGGGAACGTTAACCGGATACTGTGTGATAGGCAAGCATGCCCGCAGAATGGGAGTAAACGATTTCTGTAGGATATGCATATGCATGGACGAGTAGGAGGAAACCACGGTTCACCTCCTTTGCTCCTGTCCAGTTCTTGCCACCTTTCGTAGGGCTACCTTAGGGGCTTATTCCGAGGACCTGAGCGACTTGTCTCGAACCGATATCTGCTGCATCAGCAAGTTCGTTACAAAGTCCAACTGGTTTCACTGAAACATCAACACGCAATTACCTATTGAAACAAAAAAAAAAATCAATCATTCCCGAAGACAAACAATGTCAAAGTTGTAGAGCAGATCTGTACCAGCCACACTCCCTACAAGAGGACTGTCAGAAGTTACAAGCGGAGGTTACACTGTTTCGGTCACCTTCCTTTTTCCAGAAGACATAACGCCACCGGGAGAAGCTGAGTACATCAGCCAACTTCGTTTCGACATTTTAAACATAATCGTCAGAGGGAATAGATAGGAGGATAGACTGTTTCGGTCACTCCTACGCTTTTTTCGGTTCCAAGCAGTATGATGGTTTGCTTCAATCAAGCTCTTCTGGTCAGCACCAGTCTTATGTCTCGTGGACGAGTTGTTAAATGAAATAAACGCGGGCAGACTGTTACGGTTACCCTCCATCCCTTTTCCAGTAGACAATCCCTCCACTGACTTTTTGGTCAAGCAGAAGAACGGATTGATTCAACCATCCATTTCTGCCATGTACCAGTCTCTCTCCTCAGTGATATACGGTTACCCTCCGTGCTCCGTCCCTCCACTTACTTACTTACTGAAGGCGGCGCTACAGTCCGGCGTGGACCTGGGCCTCAAAAAACAAGCACGATCAGCGCATGACCCAACCACCTCAGTCGTTGGACCTTCACTCTTCTGGCTAGGCCGAAGTCGCTGTATTCATTCATTCACCGACTATGCAGACGCGACCGTAAATTATTCGAAGAATTTTTCTCTCGAAACAGCCAAAAGTGGCCTCATCCGCTAAGTCCGCTCAGTGGACTTTGTTCCCTGGGACTTATTTTCCTGCACTGAGTTATTCTTCATTTAATCTTAGCGCTGGTGTCATCGTTCATTGCGGAGCCTAGGTAGACAAAGTCCTTAACTACCTCAAAGTTATATCTGTTATATCTATAGTGACAAATGAATATTACAGCCATCATTATTACCTCCTGCAGGACCATGCTTTTTCGAGCAGCTTGATACACTACACGCACCAAATCATTTCCAAAATTTTGTCTGAATGAAAAATACGCCTGAAGCACGCGACCTCATCAGTATCGTTTTCACAGTCCACAAGAAATCTGAAAAAATCCTTCGTTTTAATCTGAAAAGGACTTCACATTTGGAATCAAACTGAGAATAACTTTTGTCAAGCGAGATTTTTTTATAATCTGAGAGAAAAGATAAGACACTGGTGTTTACGAAGCTGTTATTTTAAATTCTTACTGACCGCCCGCCCCCCCTTGCCATCGGGACTGCCTTTAAAGCATCGCGAGGGGGTTACCGATTTAATTGTTCGGCACATTTATCTGTGGCAACAAGGAATAACATCATAAGTCGACTTATGTCGAAATTGAGATTTTTACGCAATCTGATGCGCAGTAAGCGATTCTATCTGTCATATTTTTTTCGTATTTTTATCTCTTTCGGTTTATGAACTACACACAAAAGAAAAAGGAAAGGAGTCTATGTCTACACAGCTTGCACAAGGAAAAACAACATAAGTATAAATTTTCTAAAACTTTTTTTACTTATGCGGTTATGCTACACCGGTAAATCAAAATAACGCAAGCACAAGTAGATTTATGCCCTTTTTCCAAAATTTATAATTTCAATACTAGAAACATAAGTAGACTTATGTTGTTTTTCCAAATCGAAAATTGTATCTGGCACAAAAATAACACGACTTGTGCTGTTATTCCAAACTGTTTTTTGCAGGACAACTGAACATAAGTGTACTTGTGTTGTTATTCCAAAAGACGTTAACAAAATTATGAAGAAATATGTATACTTGTGTTTTTCTTCCCGAATCAAAACATAATTCATTAAGTGACTTGTGTTGTTTTGTGGTGCACGCATTCAGTTCAGTTAAGTGTTTTTGTGTTAATAAGTGTTTCAAAAGTAAAAGCAAATATTGTATTTTTGGACTCCTACATTTTTTAGTGTCAGTGTTGTACTTTTAGCAAAAAAAAAATAACGGTAGTTAGCCATAATATCTCGCACAAGCAAAATTTTGGCTTTAGCAATTAAGAAAAGTACTAATGAAAGTGGTTTTGAACGCCCCCAACCTATGTCTCCTGAGAATATTGAAGGTATGTTAATCTAAATTTTTTTTTATTCAATTAGTTTATTTCGTGAATTTCATGTCTTTAGCTACATTTACGCGCCACTAAAAAGACATTTTAAAGCTCTAAACATTTATCTAAACTCGGTTTTGTCTGCGTAACTACCTAATTTAGAATTATTATGAAATAACTGCACGTTATTTCATCATAAAACTTATTTTAAAACTTCTACTAACATGAGTTGTGTAGACTTTTTGTTTTTTTTTTCTTTTATCATTTATCTGGACACTCTTATGTTCTTTTAAAGATTAAATCTAGCAAATAATCTCAGAAAATTACTATATACCTACTATTAAAAGGAACAAACCCTACCTATCTTCATAGCCAATTTTTAAAAATTCAATACAATTCCAAAGGACTTACAGAATGTAACTTAAGTTTAGAGCGTCAAAATTGGCAGGATTCGGATGACTCGATCAATGATCCAGATTTCCAAATCAGTTCGAGTAGTGACAATGAAAGCACGGAATTTTAGGATAAGGTTATTGAGGAGTCCATAAATGACGTTTCGCGTAAATCAGGCGAGCTAGAAATGGTTCTTGATGGTACAAGCAATTCCGAAGGTAATAACGTATCTGATTCTCAAGAAAATAAAAATATAGCTGGTTCTTCAAACAACAAAGCAAAATAGAGGCTAAAAAATATCGCCAACGATAAAGAAATACGAGCATGCCTTACAAAACAAAAAAGAAAAAAGTGTTGAAGCAAGAAAATCGAAACCATTGTTGTCGTGTTGAAACGAATGCAGAAGTAAATTATCTGAACATAACCAAATCAGTTTATTTACTCAGTACTGCGCGTTAGGAAACTATAATGCAAGTGTTCTTTATATAAGTAGGTATAATTAGCAAGAAAAGAAAGGCACCATGTACAACTATAATAGACAGAAGGGGATGTTCGAAACCCCCAAATGTATGTTCCAAGTCGAAACTACAGGAGATAAAAGCACAGATTAACCAAATTTCCAGTCTACCATAGCCATTATACTAGACAAGAGACTTTTTAAAAATGCTTACAATCTGGCTTAACAATAGCAAGAATGTATGACTATGAGCTGTATTGCTTAGAAACATCAGAACCAGTTAGCTTGACCAAGTGCTTACAGGCCTTTCATGGTCTTAACTTAAAAATTAAATCTCCACAGCTAGACACTTGTGGAACCTGCGACAAACTCCATAATAAAATAGCCAGCTACTGAAAACTCAGAGGAGAAATTACAGTTAATAGACGAACTCAGAATACACCAGGACAAAGCTGATTTTGCCTAATGTAAAAGAGTGGACAAAGAGTCCGCCAAAATCGGTCCTAGTGTAGCAGCCTATGCATTCGTTATAAAATTCTATATTATTTTTATTTATTAACCAAAGGAACGAGAAGTTGTAATGAAATAGAAAAAAGAAAAGTTTGTTTTTTAATAATTATTATCTTTTTTTGTCTCTTCGGGCGTGTTGTTGAACTTTTTGAAATGCAGAATGTAGTTTGAAAGACGAACATAAGTATACCTAAACCAATTTTCCATTTCAATGTCATTTTGGAAAAACAACGTAAGTCTACTTATCAAGCTAATTTAAAAAAACAAAAAATAAGGAAAAATGACATAAGTCGACTTAACTCACGAATAGTGCTAAATTTGAATGAGGAAAAACGACACAAGTCCTTTTTAATTCAAAAAAGGATGCAAATGAATTAAAAATTAATAAAAAATTAATTATATAAAATTGAACATTTTACTATCTTTGTTTGTGCATCACAACTTTTCCCATCCCATGCGCAGTTTTTTTGTAACCTGAAGTCAAACCTTTAACCTGCGCTCCTGAAAAGTTGCTAAAAATGACTTATGCCGTTTTTCCTTGTTGCCACAGTTATACTTGCATCCAACTGCATTTAATTTGTCGGTCTTTGATGTCTGCTAAATGCCGATTGGGCGTGGTTGTCCTCTGTCTATAGCTGCCGAAGTTTATCCATCGTTGCTACCTACATACACATTTTCTCACCGTCTCATATTGCAATCTCGGGGTTTGGTTTCTGCTCTAGTTCTTTGCGCTCTAGGTATACGAAAACCTATAGGCACTGAAAAAATACGTGCTGCGCATCTTCCCTGACATCTCCGCAAAATAGACAGATATGAGATTCATGGACCTAAAACCTGTACACCAGCTATGTCCGGCTAGGAGCTGGCTAAGGTATAGAAATTTACTCCTTCCTGTGGCCTCCCCATTGATTTCTGGATCTACAGAACAGAACGATTGGCTAATGAATTTTCAGATTGTAGGTCCCTTGTAGTTCTGTGGCTAAGATGGCATTCCCACGATGATACATATAGCATCATCTAAAACCGTCTCGATGGTCTATTGAGAGAGTTTATCCTTCTTGCGTTAGACTTAGTTGTCATTGCTTGGCCCTTAGTCTCCTATAATGAGTTCTCCCCCAAAATTCGCCATTATTCTGGATAAAGCACGACTCACCCGATCAGCTTTGTCGCAAGTACCTACCTTAGTCTCCTTAGAAGTGAGCCTAGCGTCGATCATCACTCCTAGGTATACCTATTTGATTGCCTGCTTCATATTATTTTATGCCCAGGCTCACCTGGTAGTGATTGTCTCTCTTGTCTTGTGATTCCAGGGTAGAGTTGGGTATGGTCTCGCATAAAGTGACAGTTTATCTAATTACTGGACTTACTTTTAGGATAAGGAATCACCTATACAGTGCACAAGGCTCTCAGTATTTATGTTGCATACTTACGGACTGTTATGGCTTTTGCATATAAAACTTGCTAAAGGAAATGCGTCTCTTGACTTGTGCTGCCAAAACTAACATCATTTGCTATTAACCATGGCATAAGATCTAAGTGCCATTGGTCCTACCACACACATTTATTGATTTACATGTCCATATTATACTTGCGTCCAACTGGTAGCGCTGTCAATAAATTAGAAATGATTCCGAGTAATATCTCCCCCGGTAACCATAACCTTTCACAGTTTCGATAACTTGTAGAACTTAATCGGTAAGCTCTTACAAGAACTTCTATCCGCATAAATAAAGATTACCCCATATTGAGCTCATATTGCACTTGCGATCCATTCAGGATATAAATTCGTTTTAACCCTAACTAATTGCAGCATGCCTTGCTCTGCGAGTGCCTTGTGGCACCATTTGTTGAAACTTTAGCAAATTCCAAAGGCAACTTTCTATAATAGCAAACGCCACAAAAGGATACCACTTTAAATATTAAAAACTAATAATTTCCCCAAGATAAATACCGAAACTAATTTTCCATTCAGATTAGCGGCGCCCGACCCGATACACCAACCCTCACCCACCCACCAGCTATTCGCGCGCCGCCTTTATTATCGTCCGTCTTTACTTAAGAGTTCGTTTTACAAAAGAAACAATTCTCGACGTCTAAATTCAAAGGAGTATTTCGAATTACTTAAATTGCAACCAGCTCTCGGCTTCCTTTTTTTCTATACAACTTCCTCTTTCTTATAAGCATCCTGGCAGTGCGCCTTAAGCCTGCTAGCACATCTTTAAAATTGTAAGATATGCAATTATTTCTCAAGTTTTTCTTATAAATATTCCAACTGCACACACACACACTGCTCCATGGAAAAGGACCTCACAAGGAATTTCACTATTTCGACACAAAACCCAACGTCTTAGTCGGTACGGTACTCTGAGAACAGGCGCCACCTAATCCCGAAAAATTATAACAATGCACATCGCTGCTGGAGTTGGTCTATGTGTACACGCTTCCTCATCCGAGACAAGTCATTACTATGCAAACAATAAAATTACCTCTCATTGTGTTTCGGCGTTCAGTATTCACTATTCAGTGTTCAGTGTTCAGTGTTCAGTGTTAACCGTAAAATATGAAACTAACTGGCAATACATAATTTATGATAAAATTTTAGCGCGTGTTCGCGTGTGTATACAAGGCGCTAAAGAGGAGCACACGCAGCTTGATTGTTGGGAACTTTGTCCGCACCGAATTATACTCGAGTGGCAACCAGCAGGTGCTTGAGTGACTATATGGATGATAGCTTTGCCTATACTCCTTACAGAGCCAAGGAGTGGATTTAACACTCCTTCAAGTGAATAGGAGAAATTTATTATTTTAAATCGCATTTTAAATATTCAGAGCCCGATTTTCGTTATCTTGGTGGGCATTGTAGGCATAGGCAGGCAACACCTTTAGAGGAAGACTGCATGTAGCTCACGAGTTGGCTGGGCAAACATCTTTCTCTATACTCGTTGGGGTTATTCGTTTTTAGGGGATGATTGGTCAACACTAGGTATACAACTTGTTGGTTATGGTTCAAGTTTTTTTTTTTTTTTTTTAAATAAAAGGCCTTCTATTGAAAAAAGGTTCAAGCACAAATTCACCTTACTTTTTAACTTTTAGAAAAATCCGACCATTAGTAACCTGTAAATTGTCTTTATTGAAAAGAATCATTCAAATGACTTGGCTGGCTTTTCGATGGTTTCGGAATATCTTGACCAATATTGTTCTTGACTGCCTGAATCGTCTTTGGATTGTTCGCATAGCATCGGTCCCTAATGATAGGTACTACATGAAAAATAGTTCAACTAGCCTAACAAACTTTTTTCTCAAACTTGCCTACACCAACTGCAGGTGGGGCAGCATTTTGACCGAAATGCTAGCCTCTGTTTCGGCTAGCACTTTGGAAGCAACTTTGCAACATTTTGCCAAAACTGATCAAGCAAATTTTGAAGAATTTTGAAAAGCTGAATTTTGAAAAAAAGAATTCTGAAAAGCCGTATTTTGAAAGCAGAATTTTGTAAAACAGAATTTTGAAAGCAGAATTTTGAAAAAATAATTTTGACCTCGCCAGAATTTCGACCCCAACCCGCGTCATACACTTGTGAACATTTTCTATTGTTTTTTTTTTAAGATATTATTTATAAATATGTATTAACTAATATTGCTTTAAGTGAATGATTGCCGTCAAGTAATAAACAAAAGAAAAAGAGACAGAAACAAAATTTAGAATCATTTTTTCCAGCAATAGAATTTAGCGACAGAAAATTGTTATCTGGCGACATAATGTAAACAAAAACAAGTCTGTACTCTATATAGATTGAATAGACGGCAGTCATGTTTTATTTGGATAAGTTCCAGTTTTGTGTTGAGCAAACTAAAAAAAAAAGAAATAGAATTTACTCAAGAACGAAAGAGCTTTCTGTTCTGTTTCTGTTCCTATTTCCTGTTCATTGTCACTTGATGCCTTAAGCTAACAAATTCAAACTACATACGAAGTTTGAAGCAAATTCGTCTAACCGTTTAGCCTGACAGAAGGAATTGCGAGACCCTAGTTTTTGAGTTTTCCTATTATCGTATTGTCAAAATTGATTATAACCACGAGTTCGAAATATTTCACTAAGACAATATCTTTTCTTAGCGACTGGGTCTTTCTGCTTTATACCTTAATCAATCAAGTATCAAAAATTAGAACTTTAGGGGTATCAATCTAAGGTAATTAACGGAGTTATATACAATATTTACCAAAAACAATATAAGCCCCTTTATGAGCAATTTAAAACGTAAAAATAAATTGTTTTGTTTGTCTGTCTAGTACAGTCCATAGTAGACTGAATGGCAAACTAATATGTGCATTCCTATAGCATGGGGTGGGGAGTATTGTGGTTGAATTGTTAAAGGGTGGAATGTAACTGTTGGTTTCGTTAGAGCACTGTTTGTAAGAGAATCGATAGAACAAAAAGGGATTTTCTAGCAAATTCATATAGAACTCGCGATATTCGTTTTATAACGATGGGTTACAAATCGGTCACAGATCTACATGAACAAATCCCTTCACAGCCACTGATTGCCACAGCTGAGGAAGCCGTGTTTATGTAGATACTTCCACGTCACCACCAGTATCACACCACCGTCACCATTAAAAGCACGAAGTCAACCAACTAACTATAGCTATACCTACTGATCGCCACCACTGAACAAATCTGCCTGGGGGCGCGGCGGGTGCTTCTATCCCAACCAACACTATGCCAAGTATACATATTCCAAACCAGCCGCGGAGACACCATTTCACAACCACCAAATAGGTGCCCTTGTTTTTATTAGGAAGTTATTTAGTACCGGTTGGGTGAAATCGTATCAGAACATTCAAGAGGATATAGTACCTACACCAGGTCTGTTTGCAGTATATGAACTATGTATACATGTACAATCAGTTCTGTATAATTCTCTAGAGATTTGCACTATTCTCTAACCGTATTTCTGCTTGCAGAATTGGTCGTATTTATGTGGTTTGGTATTGTAAGTAATGTGCGATCTATCTCTCTATCTTTCCTTCTTGTGGCTTGTATTGTGAGCATTTTCCGACCCGCCAACGTAGTTAGCAACCCTGGTTAGCCACCCAGGTTAAGTATTAAGCATTCGCTTTAAGCCCGAGCCCCGAAGTTGTGAAGGAATAGAAATAAAATGCTCCTAAGTCCGTGTTTACTTTTGGGCAACCTTGGATCCGACGATTAGGATACCCTAGTCTTCGATAAAAAGCTTTTAGTTTTAAGTTCCATTCCACTAATTTTGGATCCTATCTATAGAAGACGCAATGTGGCTTTCGGCGCATCAAACCAGATATGAGAGTTGTAGTGAGGTTTGGGGCGAATAGCCAGAAAAAAAGTATATTATCGCACGATTGGCAAATTGGCAAATTATTCTGCGGTTTGGTTCCCAATTTGCCAGAAGATTTGAGTCAATTATTAGCAGCAGCTTTATATAAAATATTCATTAGCTGATAAGTGACTATCTCCACAGATCTGTAAAACACCATTTACCCAAAAAACACTCAGTATAAGCTTTTGATTTTTTTATACTTCCTGTTTGCCATAGACCTAGATAGGTGTAGGTATAGGTACCTACATTTCCTAACAGGACAGCATTCTCGTATATAGAACATTTTCTCCAACGAGTTGTTTTTGAGTTGCGTCTGTTAAGTCATCTCCGCCAAGACCCAGAGCCAAAATCTTAACATGGCTGTTTTAATTCCTAAAATCTAATACATGCCAACAGACACACGAATTTAATTACACATTTCGTTAAGGTATCGTGTATATAGATGTTATCACCCGAAACTTTCAGCAAATCGCGGAAAAGGATCCAAGGGTCATCTGTTGGTAATTTACTGCAGTTGCACAAGTTGCGAATCCCAAATGCACCTACGGGACCACAAACATCGATCTAAACTCAGCCCCCTCAGCTTACATTTCCATTCGACGATTCGCTTTAGTTTTGAGCATCGCGATGTTGTTTATCCGTTCTCTGCTTAGATGGGGAGCAAAAAGAGGACGAGCTGGGTCCTTTTATTGCTAATTTTCATATCCCTTAGCTGCTGTTTTGCAAACTTAAACCCGTTGAATTTGAATGCATACATATAATAGTCGTTTGGCGGTGGCGGTGAGTGTAGTGGTTGATGTTGCTGCTGCTGTTCGCTGCACGTTATTATTTTAACAAAATTGTTCAGCTGAGCAATTTAAATGGTCACCGGGGAACATAAATAAATCGCACAATAAAGGTGGTACAAAAATGTGCGTGAATCTCGTAAATTTGAAATGTTGCCATCATAAATTTCAGCAGGTTACCACCATTGCCGGTGTGTTACGCTGCAATTAATTGTTAGCTGAAAAATAGACACACATATGCTCGAATTCAGGTGGCAAAATTGGAGCGCGTTTAGCGCTGATTTACTACAGTGCAAAGTAATTTCCATTTGGTATATGCTAGGAATGCAGAGTTGTACTAGACAGAAGACTCATGAGTGTCATTAGAGTGCCCCAGTGCCTTTAAGGTGCCTGTCCATTTGAGAGTAAAAATGCTGCGAGCAGCTCTCAAGCAGCTCTCGATAGCAAACTCGCAAGTGGACATAGTCTTGAGAGTAGTTCGCGGAGAGTTAACTTTTTACTCTCGAGATTCGAGCCTTTTGAAAGTCACTCGCAAGTGAACACATGTTCTGCTTCTGATCACTATCGGAGATTAGCTCTCAAAATTCCAACACGGTTCATATTTTGCGAGTAGCTGTAGAGTCGACATGGCAGAACAATGGATATCGGAGGAAATAAATCAACTCATAGCGTTACCAATACACACTCTCGTACTGGTATGGCTTCCCTTCACGCTGGTTGGAACATAGTTAGAATACCTACATTTTAACTAGTAAAATAAATATCAAGTGGACACGGTTATGAGAGTACTCTCAGGGAATCTACTCTCAAAATGTTATCGAAGAACTCGCGAGATTAAAATCTCGAAATTATTACTCTCAAATGGACAGCCACCCGAGAGTAACTCTCGAGAGTTTACTAGTGAAAGTACTCTCAAATGGCCTGTCCATTTAGGTTTCCCGTTATTGATCAGAATACTGGTAATGAAATAAGCTTAGGTTGATATTACTGACCAGTAACTGATTTCTAATCGAATATAGACCGAGTTTTAATGAAAATAAGAATGAAAAAAACGGCCGAGTGCGAGTCACTCGCTCACCGAAGTTTCCGTATTTACATTTACATCATCTGTTAGTTCATATAGGGGTGCAGTACATGCATAGTTAAGAACGCCCGCCGTCATCGTCACTCGTCAGTTTGAATGTAGATCTATACCTACATACTTCGATATTCGATACATAATTATACATATTACATACCTACAATCTACATACACTCTCCACTCTCCTACTAGACTGACCTACCCCCTACAAACACAAGCAAGAAATTTCTTTGTAAAATCCACCGACTCGGCTCCCGCTCCACCCAACTAGCAATAACAATAATACAAATGTAAAGAGCACCCATGAGAAAAAAATGAGGAGAGCACCATCAACCAATAATGGTGAATGGGTAATAGATATGCAAAGGAAGTGAAACATGGAAGTTCCAATTAGAGCGTTATTTTATTTAACATTTCGGCAAAATATGATCTACATAAAGTTAGTATGTACCAGTGGCGTGGCGTCCATATAACCCGATTCCTACCGAGTTACCTTTTAAAAGTTTCAGTTTCAGCTACACAACAATGTTTACTTAAAAACGAGCAACATAAAACCCACGGGATAAACTTAATAATATCATTTGCGAAGGCTACACCTACACACCCCGACCCGACCCCACTTCCAACCAGCAACTCAATTATTGTCAAGCACTCACGGAAACACACACCCTTCGCCTTCTTTATCATTAGTATTAGAACTGCCCACACTCTCTGAGCATAACCCAAAGGCAAAGCTAAAATAACCCGAAATAAGTCGGGTTCGGGTATCGGCCCGGGTTATAAAATCTATCACTTGATAGAACAAATTTGTCTCCTTTCTCTTTTGTATACCTGCGATTATCTGAGTTTGGTCCTCTCTGTTCAACGCCCGCTTTCTTATGCAAAAAAATAACCCGCTTTTCTTCGGGTTATTTGGTGGGTTTTGTGTGTATCTTTTTCCGCTGCGCTGTGGTGGAATTATGAGTATTTCTGGAAAATAACACGCTTTTCTCCTACATATTTGGTGAATTTGAATTGTGTGTGTATCTCCTATGTCCTATCGCTGCGCTGTGATGTAGTCACTTAGTCATAATCAATGATTTTCTGAGTTTTTCTGAGGGAACTCAAGAGAAGTATCCTCTGTTCTTCAAAGGTCGCTTTCTTATGCAATAAAATAACACGCTTTTCTCCGAGTTATTTGGTGAATTTTGTAAGCATCTTTTACAAAATAAACAAACTGATGTGTTTATAAAGTTTATAAACAAGTCGCTAAGTGAGAAATCAAGTGTTTTGAGTCTTGGCTATGATCTTCGTACCTAAATACGTTTGAAGAAATGTTTCAAAGAGTAAGTAGATGATTTTGCTGAACCTCCACAAAACCCCCCAATTTCCGATTTAACATTTAAAGAACCTTTATGTAGAAATAAAGGACAATATTATAAGACATGATATAAATCACGTTTACACGAAATATGAAAGTTTTGCACTCAAGATGGAAAAATATTTTCATTAATTTATGCCCCTAACCCAACTCAACTTTCACACATCCCAAACTAACTAGCAACTTATAGACAACCACTACCATCTTTGTTGTGTTTTGACAGACAACTTTTCTATCAAGGTTGTGTATTACAATACGGACAATACCGAATTTTGAATTAAATAAAACCAAGAGACAACTCAACTCAACTCAACTGTAGTTACACAATAGGGGCATTAATTTCTTCCTGGAGTTTTCGATTGTGTGGCTTTAAAAAATTAACTGAAGGTTTTGTATACATAGATAGGTACTACCTACATCTTCCCTTCGACATTTTGATATTTTTCAACTTCGACTTAAAAAAAAATAAATAGGTGGCGCAACAGGCGGTATAAAGGCCTAGCTTCTCGCAACCATTCGTTTGTGTGAGTTTCTATTTTTGGGACGAACGGAAGGGACCTACAATTTTATGCCGAGTCCGAACGGCTGAATTGAGAAGCTTTTTCAGGACAGTTATACTCTCGGATTTTTGTCATACGTTCGCGAGAGGTGGTGCAGTAGAAAAAACCTTAAGATGTAATTTGTGTCTCTCCGGGGATCGAACCACTGCGCTACTGCGCCCACCAACTTCGACTTACCATTTAAAATTATTCACGCCACGCCACTGGTATGTACATAATAAGTATTTTTTGTAAATCAAGAAATAAAATAAACAGCGAAATTCAAAAAACGCGCAGAAATAAATGGAGCTGGCCGATCGCGAGAGAAGAAACAAAAGTGTGTATGTGTTCAAGAGAATGAGTATCTAATCTATAGAAGTTCCAAATCCAATTGGAAACGAATAAGTTTAAGCACGATACAACGATCGTACCGACTTGAGCTGTACCGATATCGGTACAACGTTTTGTATGAAGCACACACACCATTTTGTATGCCATTTTGTTTTGTTCTCATTGTCAATTTATTCGTTCATGACTTAACAACTTATCACTTATAGACACCATTGTCATATTTTCACTATGAATATCAGAAATACCTAAAAGAAATGAAATCGGTACAACAATTGCACGGACGCAAACAAACGGTACGATTTTCATACAATCTGTCGCATACGACCGTTGGTTTTCGGTCGACAGCGTTCGACCATGCGATGTCGGTACAACCGCAAATTTCATGCACACACACGATAGACCATACAATCATCGCATACGACCACATGTTGGTACCGGTACGATAATTGTATCGTGCACAGCGATGCCAAACCTAGCCCAATTGTGAAATTCTAGCACTTTCTGATTCGATCTAGCCCTGAAAATTTGGTGTCTGGCCCTGTGTATTTTTTTTTAACAAATACATTTTCATTTAAAAATATATTTTGTTCTATCGCAAATGTGAACATCTTTTAATGACTAGTTTTTATAAATCTTTGAATCTGAACGCATTCATTTGTATTAGCTACTAGCCGTAAGGCACGCCATTTTGAATTTGTATTGTAGAAAGTAGAAGCGTCATCGTCATGGGCTCACAGCCTGTGGTGGTTGTGCTGTACTGCTGTGCTTTTGCGCATTTGCATTTTTTAACTACAGTACCGTTACCGTTGGCCCGCCATAAAATTTTGTTCTTATAATCGTATCTCGTTTTTTACGCAAAACAAACTTCAAGCTGCTTTAAATACAAAAAAAATATATTTGGCTTTGGCTAAAATAAAATCTTATAGCAGTGAAGCCAATGATGGTGATGACAATGAGCGTTGCTCAAATATTTTATATTTGGATTAAATATAGTGTGATACAAGACATCATCTGCAATTTTATTACTAATAATAATTAATTACTAATTACCTACTATAATACATATAAAAACACCTAACCAATACATTTTATTATTTTTTTAATTTGGAATTTAATCTAGCCCTAATCTAGCCCTGAAAAAAATTTTTTAGCTCTAAATCACATTTTCGAATTGGCATCACTGATCGTGCATTCCATTTCCATGCTTTGAGAACAGCCGAAGTGCCGATGCCATGCCCAGCCCATACCCCACCCCCGGCCGACACACACCGAGCGAACCAAGGCCGAGAGCGAAAGTAGAAACAATAATATTCTTTATGTGTATGAAAATGAGTATTTCTTGGGAGTTTCCAAAAGTTTACGAAAGAATTATTGGAAATATTTCCCGGACAATTCGAAAATTCGAGGAAAGCGGAAAGTGGTTTTATTTTTGCTCAGTTTTGTATAAACTCGCGACTTCACGGTAGATTTGACATTTGAGTTCACAAACGATCATAAACAAATTGAAATTTAGACAAGGCAGCTATCGAGGCAGCTAGTAAAGATTACTAATTATGAAGCATGTGATTGTATCCTGTATTGATTTAAAGCTACGACGTGAATGCCGATGCTTTCCCTTGAGATGTAAAAATTAAGCTTAGGAATATGAAGGACATTTGGATGGGAGCTTAATTTTAGTGCAGACAGCGTACCTACCAGACATAAAAGAAAATCGATTTTAGGGCCTTATACTGGGGGGTTAGTCTTCTTTTTTTCTGTACATACAGTCATATTACACATTTACAATTTAACATGGAATCATCATAGCTTAGGTTAAGTTAGGTTAGGTTGAGTAGAGTGTGAGTTCATCACATTGGACTAGGCACCATATTGGGCCCATCGCCATCCCTGGGGAACCTTAACGGTCAACAAACCTAAACCACATCGCCCAAACAATTAATTTCCATACAAAACCTGAAAATTGTTTCAATCAATCTTCACCATAGCTTGATTCAGGAGAAATACTTTTGAAGGACATGTCTCATTTAAAAAATCAATAAGTTACTGAAAGTCAGTTTTCAATGGGTGAGAGGCATTTGTCTTAGACATGTGTACGACAAATGGGTGCAACATGTTTTGTCCCTATTGTGTTGTCTTTACGTCATACATAACGCATGAAATAATGAAGGAATGAAGGAATCAAGTTTGTGGTCCCTGGAAGTATCCGAAGTGGTCCGCGAATAGGGTTACCAGACGTCAGGATTTGGCCTGACGCCTCAGGCTTTTAAGGTCTCAGGCCAGGCCTCACGCTCTGTCAGGCTTTTTAAATTGTTGTTGTTAAATTGTTGCTGAATGCATCAAAATATGGATCCAACTAGATCATTTTGAATGGTTTCATTGATCTTTGTTCAGTAAAAGAGACAATACCTACTATTATTATAAATTTCTTTGTAAAATAGTAAAAAGTAAAAAGTAAACTTAATACTTCAAAGAAATAATATGAACAGTAACCATAAAGATAACAACATACCTATTCTAAATAGATACAAATATTAAAAATATTAATTCTTTTTTTTTTTAAGGCAACCGCTAAAGGTAAAGCTTTGATTGCAGTTGCAAAATTCTAAAGGTATTCATCACATTACTTTTTCATAAATAAATAAAGTGCGCACTTTTTATATTATCAAAACCATTTTTTTTTAATACAGAATTTTGAAAACAGAATTTTGACCTACAGAATTTCAATCCCAACCCAACGTTTTTGTGTGGATGCAATTGTCAAAAGATATGGATTCTTTTGATTCTGAAAGTATAGTATTTTAAAAGAATACAATATAACACTTAATGATTCCTATTTCTTTAAACCATAGATATGTACCATGATTTGAAAAAAAAATTGCCAACAAGATAATTGTAGATATAGTAATTTATATTAGTATTTTTTGTTACTGTTCGTTAGTAGATAGATATATATTAATAAAAAGAAATTTATTAAAAAAATGAAGTAAAACATCAAAGAAGCTCTTTTGTTTTATAAAGAAACTGTCTAAATTACCAGTTTGTAAAAACAATTCCTTGACAAACTGTATATACTTAATCAGGATCAAATTCTGAATCGATTTAGTTATGTTCATGTTCATCTGTCTGTCTGTTGTAAACACGGTAGCGTAGAAACGAATCGACCTAGGCGAATGAAAGCTGTGGCGTTGTTCGTTGCGAATCAGGCTTGCGTTTGAGTCCAGACGTTGATGGCTACTGCATTTCCGGTACACCCGACCCATGCCAATCAAAATTGACTTGTAACCAGAGCTCGAAAATAACTCTCAACGTTTATTTTCTCTTTGGTTGATTTTTATTTTTAAATTTTAGATTTATCACTCCTTAGTTAACTTTTTCCATAAAAATTAAATGGAAATGATCAACCAAAGACCTCATTCTTCGAAAGTAAGTTAAACAAGTCAAAACTGTATTGAATTCAGTGTTGTCGTTCTTATTTAACACATATACCTATTGTCGATTGGGGAAAAAATTCTGTTGAGTAGATACTCAACTATACTAGTTTCGATGACTTTTAGCAGGAAAGACAATGTCCGAAATTTCATTAGGCTATCGAGGCAGCACCCACATATGCTTTTAGAGAACGCAGAAACAGGATCGTAGTAACGCAGACTTTAGACATAACCTAATTACCTAATTTTTTAAATTATTCCAGAGTTATTTCCCAGGAGTGAAAGAACTGAATTTGTTTTCATAGAACTAGGTTTTTGCTGTTCTAATTTTCATAACGACTTGACATATACATAAACTATGAATAAAGAAAATGGCTTTATACGGGATATCATCTATCATCTGAATGGGTAATAAGAAATATTTTAAGAATTTTAGAATTAAGTTGGACATGACTACAAGTAAACTCGCAAGGGTTTTAGCAATACCTTTTCTCATTACCTAATACCTACTTGTGTAGTCGGGATACTTTCACTTGCACTGAGCTTCCTTAGACGAGTGTTAACCAATGACTATTCAAATCACTAATGCAATTCCGCATGCGCTGCTAACTAATGTCAATAGTTATACAGCCCTATTATGGCTATCAAATATCAACACGATATTTGATAATAATTGATACGTATCAACAAAATGAATGAATCGGTATTATGGTTATCAACCCATCAACATTTTTGATGAATTGTGAATTGTATTAGATTTAAGATCTATTGTGAATAGTTTTATCGATAAACTTGGTATTACGGTTATCAAAAAATTTGATATTCATCAAATTTTCGATCAACCACAAATTTCTCGTTGATACGTATCAAATATTCGGTGCATCAAATTAAAAAATGTATATCCTCGTTTTTATTGTTAAATAACGACTTTAGAGCGAAATGTCTTCGGTAGACATCCCAAATGTACTCAAACCACGAGTAGCAGCGATTTTAAAATTATTTACTCAATAAGGAAACTATCAACTGAGCGTTGGGAATAACTTTAGCATTTGCATTGCACAATCAACAGTGTTGTTCGTTATTTTGATTTGCG
This sequence comes from Cheilosia scutellata, assembly GCA_955612985.1. Classification (NCBI taxonomy): domain Eukaryota; kingdom Metazoa; phylum Arthropoda; class Insecta; order Diptera; family Syrphidae; genus Cheilosia; species Cheilosia scutellata. Next base: position 21,842,369 of record OY015312.1, on the reverse strand, counting down.
AAAAAAACAACTTTTGTTTACAAAAAACAACAAAATATTTAACCAAAACTAGTAGTCAGCCATACAACAAAAACCAACTACAAATCAGAAACGTCAAACGTCAAAACAGAACCCATTCTCAATGAAATTTCGATAAGTATTCACAATGAGGTAAAATCTATCAATTGATACTCATAATACCAAACTATCAATGAATTGATAGATCTTATCAAGTATCAACTAATTGATATTTGATAGCCATAATAGGGCTGATAGTGAAAACTGTACAAATTTTGTTTTGTTTTGTTTTGTTTTGTTTTGTTTTGTTTTGTTTTGTTTTGTTTTGTTTTGTTTTGTTTTGTTTTGTTTTGTTTTGTTTTGTTTTGTTTTGTTTTGTTTTGTTTTGTTTTGTTTTGTTTTGTTTTGTTTTGTTTTGTTTTGTTTTGTTTTGTTTTGTTTTGTTTTGTTTTGTTTTGTTTTGTTTTGTTTTGTTTTGTTTTGTTTTGTTTTGTTTTGTTTTGTTTTGTTTTGTTTTGTTTTGTTTTGTTTTGTTTTGTTTTGTTTTGTTTTGTTTTGTTTTGTTTTGTTTTGTTTTGTTTTGTTTTGTTTTGTTTTGTTTTGTTTTGTTTTGTTTTGTTTTGTTTTGTTTTGTTTTGTTTTGTTTTGTTTTGTTTTGTTTTGTTTTGTTTTGTTTTGTTTTGTTTTGTTTTGTTTTGTTTTGTTTTGTTTTGTTTTGTTTTGTTTTGTTTTGTTTTGTTTTGTTTTGTTTTGTTTTGTTTTGTTTTGTTTTGTTTTGTTTTGTTTTGTTTTGTTTTGTTTTGTTTTGTTTTGTTTTGTTTTGTTTTGTTTTGTTTTGTTTTGTTTTGTTTTGTTTTGTTTTGTTTTGTTTTGTTTTGTTTTGTTTTGTTTTGTTTTGTTTTGTTTTGTTTTGTTTTGTTTTGTTTTGTTTTGTTTTGTTTTGTTTTGTTTTGTTTTGTTTTGTTTTGTTTTGTTTTGTTTTGTTTTGTTTTGTTTTGTTTTGTTTTGTTTTGTTTTGTTTTGTTTTGTTTTGTTTTGTTTTGTTTTGTTTTGTTTTGTTTTGTTTTGTTTTGTTTTGTTTTGTTTTGTTTTGTTTTGTTTTGTTTTGTTTTGTTTTGTTTTGTTTTGTTTTGTTTTGTTTTGTTTTGTTTTGTTTTGTTTTGTTTTGTTTTGTTTTGTTTTGTTTTGTTTTGTTTTGTTTTGTTTTGTTTTGTTTTGTTTTGTTTTGTTTTGTTTTGTTTTGTTTTGTTTTGTTTTGTTTTGTTTTGTTTTGTTTTGTTTTGTTTTGTTTTGTTTTGTTTTGTTTTGTTTTGTTTTGTTTTGTTTTGTTTTGTTTTGTTTTGTTTTGTTTTGTTTTGTTTTGTTTTGTTTTGTTTTGTTTTGTTTTGTTTTGTTTTGTTTTGTTTTGTTTTGTTTTGTTTTGTTTTGTTTTGTTTTGTTTTGTTTTGTTTTGTTTTGTTTTGTTTTGTTTTGTTTTGTTTTGTTTTGTTTTGTTTTGTTTTGTTTTGTTTTGTTTTGTTTTGTTTTGTTTTGTTTTGTTTTGTTTTGTTTTGTTTTGTTTTGTTTTGTTTTGTTTTGTTTTGTTTTGTTTTGTTTTGTTTTGTTTTGTTTTGTTTTGTTTTGTTTTGTTTTGTTTTGTTTTGTTTTGTTTTGTTTTGTTTTGTTTTGTTTTGTTTTGTTTTGTTTTGTTTTGTTTTGTTTTGTTTTGTTTTGTTTTGTTTTGTTTTGTTTTGTTTTGTTTTGTTTTGTTTTGTTTTGTTTTGTTTTGTTTTGTTTTGTTTTGTTTTGTTTTGTTTTGTTTTGTTTTGTTTTGTTTTGTTTTGTTTTGTTTTGTTTTGTTTTGTTTTGTTTTGTTTTGTTTTGTTTTGTTTTGTTTTGTTTTGTTTTGTTTTGTTTTGTTTTGTTTTGTTTTGTTTTGTTTTGTTTTGTTTTGTTTTGTTTTGTTTTGTTTTGTTTTGTTTTGTTTTGTTTTGTTTTGTTTTGTTTTGTTTTGTTTTGTTTTGTTTTGTTTTGTTTTGTTTTGTTTTGTTTTGTTTTGTTTTGTTTTGTTTTGTTTTGTTTTGTTTTGTTTTGTTTTGTTTTGTTTTGTTTTGTTTTGTTTTGTTTTGTTTTGTTTTGTTTTGTTTTGTTTAAACGTGTTTTGTTCTGTTTCACTATACTCACTGATTTTATCCGGTGATCGGCAGCAGCTAGATGCACTCGGCTCCACATTTCAGAATTGACTGACAGCAGAAATGCGGATCAAGCTCTTTAATAGAGAGACAGATGTTAAGCGGCCCATAGACACCACACTTGTGTCTGCACCGGTGTCGGTACTCGGTGTACGAAAATGAGTGCTGTGTGTGGGCTGGTGCGCACACCGATTTTGGTGTCAGACACGGTGCGAGTAAAATCAAAAGTTTTTGATTTTTGGGGTAGGTGTCTCGATCGGTGTGATGTGTATGGTGGAATGCCACACCGGTCTCAGTACACCTGTGCAGACACAAGTGTGGTGTCTATGGGCCGCTTTACTCTTTGTCACGTAATTGACTTATGTGATCATGTTCTAAGCATAGGCAGGGCCGGCCTTAGCAACCTAGGCGTCCCGGGCGAGTCATGTATTTGGCGCCCTTTTATATTGTATTAAAATTAAAAAAAAAAAAACATTTTTAATTTATTATTGAATTTAGGTGTTTCTGTTAGTCACTCTGATAAGACTGTCAAAATCTAGGTTTTCTGCAATTTGATTTTCATAATGGACAGTGAAGCCAAACTAGTTAATCTTGTTTGGGGCATTGTAGACCGCAAGTACGTTCTTATCAACTTTAGTTTAGAAAAACTGCGTTCGCCACTTGCAACGACCACTATTCTCAAAAATGCTCGCATACGTTGTTTATCTGTCAAAATCTCCAATTTCATGCGAAAGACTGAAATTTGCAATTCTCAAAATTCGCTTATGTACAAGAATTTCTCTTCGAATGTATTTCTCAAGTGGCCCATAGACACAAGTGTAGTGTCTATGGGCCACTTGAGATGTCCTACCTGTGTGTCTGCTTCGTGCGACATCGCAGCATCGCTTTGTTGGGTAACATCGGTTAAGGAAACCAAACCATTACTAAACTAATGAATTAAAATTCCGAACAGAAAAATAATTATTGGGACTTCCCCCAAAATAAAATATCTGAAGCGCTTCGGAAATGTTGCACGCTATTCTAAGCTCATTCACTCTATATCTATAGGGACTTATCTGATCACAAAATATAAAGGGTTTTTAAACTAGACTAAATGGGCTTTATGGTCGCTGACTGCTTCTCTCTTTCGACCTACATAAGTTAGAGAGGAATACGACAAGACAAGCAACAAAATGACAGGTCGTGGAAGATAAATTCTGCCACTCCTACAAGATCATTCATAAAATGTAATACGCTGAATTTAGTTTTTCTTTATATCGATAGAGATAGTTACTCAAATTCAGTGAAGTTAAGCTGTCGCCAGCATAGCGCCTTACACCTCGGCGCCCTCCAGTTGCCGGCGCCCCCGGGCGTCCGCCCAAGTCGCCCACCCATAAAGCCGGCACTGAGCATAGGTCACTACAGCGCGAATTTTCTGAACCTCCCCAGCCAGCAGTTCATTTAGACAATTATTGCCAGCTAGCTGAAGCCCGCCGAAATTTTATATCGCCAAGTTGATAAACATGATTTCCTTGTGCATGGACACACAGAGTTCAATATTCCTTTACCTGCCAAAATTTATTTCATTGTAGGTCGCAAAAACGTCAGTGTCAAATGAGAAAAAAAAAATATAGAAACAAAAACAAATGACTGCCAAAAAACGAAATTTTATATGGCGGCAAATAAGTTTTACCTAGTTTATTAGTGAAAAAAAATTTTAACATGAATGATATGGAACATTATAGATTATAGTCGTACAGAATGTAACATTGAAGAAAGAAAGAACGAACAAAATATAAGAGCGGCAGGGCGAGAAAAAAAACAGCAATAATCAAAGGAAAATTAACGTGAAACTAAATTCAACTCTCTGAGCTGAAAAAAGATCATTCGTTCAGCCACTAAAAACTAAGTCAGTGCCCAGTGGGACTTCTACCACTTAAATGATATTTCTACCACTTTTTGCTCAACCCAAAACTCTACCACCCTCAAATCCAAATCTACCACTTTTTCAGATGGGGAAGAAAATGGAACAATAACTACCGATTTTCCATCATCCACACACCACACAATAGAAGCCGAGTGGTTGAATTTTTGTGCACTGGAAAACTGGTAGTACTACATACTGAACTTTGAAAAAAAAAAAATCTGTGATACTTTGTGAGGTGACGTTTATAGAACTCGAAGAACATTTCTTCTGAATGTTTGCAAAAAATTATTCATCCTATTTTGCATTACCCAAAATAGGATGAATAATTTATATAGCATGATGGCAGCATTTGTGATATGTTTTAAAAATCTACCACTTTCTACCACTTTTTGGCTTCCGAATATACATACCACCTTTTGTCTACACTCAAGTCCCAACATTGCTCACAGCGTCTTACGGAGAATCGAGTGAATTGGAAATTGCGTTTAAGGGTCGTGACCGTGAGGGTGAGTTTTGCATTTTTCTATCTGTGTGCATATGGGTGAAATATGCACGCTTGCGGAATTAGGTGACCTCAGTACAGCCAGCAATAACTCATAGTAAGATCGTCCAGGAATTTCCACCGATCGCATCCATAGTCAAATAGTACATAGGTCGAAAATTGACACCGATTGCCAAAAACCCCAGGGACAGAAGCGGCCGATATCTAACGCTGCTTACCTAATTCTTAATTCCTAATAACATGTTTATGTTTGTAATAGTTTTTCGATGCGCAACTTTACTAAACCAAGTAAATATAGGTAATTAAATCTATTGGCGGATATACGAACGAAGCCGCTATGTAATTCTGGATCAAGGCCATACAATTTTAGCAAATATTTTTCCCAAAAACCTTCAGTCTCGTGATGTTGCAGTGAATAATCTATCCCTATTGTCTATGATATCTAAGGCCAAAATAGCAATAGCAAGCAGCCCACCCTTTTGTCCGCCGAATATGTTTGAGCCGAATATGTTTGTGCAGGTAACAGTGGATAAGCTGGCCTTAACATTCGATTTCTCCCCAATTTTAGCTGCCGATAAAGCTGAATTTAACGCTATTCTAAGGATACTTCGCGTTTCGCGAAGTGTTAAGGCAGAAGAAGTGGTTCCTTTATAATTGTTTGAGTAATACGAAGGGTTTTTTTAAATAACGCTTTATTTTTCGGGCTATAACACGGCATGAAAGACCTACAGAGCAATAAACATCTATCCTTGCCCTTTCCTCCACTGTTAAACATTTTTTCTTGCCCATTTTTATTAACACTCAATCAAGAACAATTACTTTATAAAATGTACCGTTTAAACCGAAAAAAAAATTATTCACTTCTAAAAAAAACCGTTGATTTGCTAACTGATGCTTCTAATCTAATGACCCGAATTATTTCCGCATATTCTTTACTCAATTTACAATTTGTCTTCAAAGTTCCGTTAACTAAATCTCTCCAATACACAAATTTTATATTTTGTTGTTAACAAAATAGTCTCTCATTTACCAGAGTCGTTTTTTTCTAATCCATCATGTAACGGGAGAAATATCGATTTTACTTTTCGAAAATGCCTGCTTCTAATCTTATGACTTGCAGTGTATTTGACGTAGGTACAGTTTGTTAAGGAATTGTTTTTATACAAAGGAAAACAACTGGTAATTTAAACAGTTTCTTTATAAAACAAAAGAGCTTCTTTGATGTTTTACTTCATTTTTTTAATAAATTTATTTTTATTAATATATCTACTAACGAACAGTAACAAAAAATACTACACTATGAAAGTAATAAAAAATACGCAAAAATTAGCTTGTAAAGAAATTTGTAAAAACAATTTCGTGACAGACTGTATGTTATGGGTCCATATTACGTATAAGGTCCAAGCTTTCCGAAACCAATGATGAGTACGCGATTTTTGGCACAAATTGAAAGAACTTATGTAAAATTTTTCGTATTGTACTCGTATTATATTCTCTTATGTTTCTCAGTAGCTGAAAAAACTGATTTGAATTTTTCTCAAGGATTGGTTGTATGTATTTGAAATCGGTAGCACTAATTCAGTATAGATCAAAACACTATCCACTGAAATACCTACTGCTTCCACAAGAGGTATTGCTGGCTCTCTCGAAAGTCTGGTATCTTAGCATTTTTACCATCAGATGATCAAAATGTCACATCACGGAGCTGAAAATGGAAGTAATGATCCATTTTCGTGAGCTCTTGCATGAAACTACATTAAACATAATTTAATTCATCCCCAAAAAAACGAAGCCTTACATCTCTGATCGTCTTGTCTTTCTCTTTTGAACTCAATTTTGCATAATTCAAACTCATATCGTAGATTATACGCAGTAAAAAGGAACAAATTGTTTGCACAGTCGGACGCAACCCTCAACCAGAACCTTGTCTAAAATACCTATGTCATAAAATGCTCAAAAAAAAAAGTCCCCGTTTCACCGCATTTAACTGCAAGGTATGGTCCAGTGCATTGGTCGCGAGACTCTATGTCGCCCACAACATATTCGCTTATTTTTTTATCCCCAGAACGATGCTCTTGTGAAGTCCTTTCTTCTTTCATTTTGCCGCATCGTGCTGCACCACGTCCTCCAGCTCCAAGCATATGGTTTTATATTTTTCTGTGCAGTTAATATGGCATGTAAACGATGCCTCTACTCAACGATTACACTGTCGTCTGTGTGCTCGTTCGTTAAGTGGCACTATGAATAGGGATTAAGTTAATCAGGATGCAATTTCCATGGAGAAATTTTATTCTTCGTTTGTTTGCGTCCATATAGGTTAGGTTACATCTACAATTCTACATGTATGCACCTTTTAGTCTGTCCGGTCTGCTTGCATCATGGCTGACTTTTTGAATGCCATCAGTGTCGGAGGCAACAACACTGGACATTCTTACAATGTCCTGACGGGAATCCATTGTTACATGGTTATGAAATTTTAACGCCGGATACTTGAATGGCATTTTTTTTATGGCTTGCATTAAGCCACCTGGGCTTCGGCTTTTTTGATCGTTGTTTGATGGCTTCATGGATGTAGGATGTGGCATGTATACAGACTGTTTTGTGTTGAAAATTAAAGAAAATATTTACATACCAGCTTCATAAGCGACTGGGGTGATTCTGTACATGTTTGATGGGTGATGGGATTTATAATGCTCTTTACTTTTTACTGTGGGGTTGCATTATGAGACGGACCTGAACTTTTATTGTGTTCAGACGAATGGAAGGGGCCTACAATTTTATGCCGAGTCTGTGACCCCTCGCCCAGTAGTCCAGCAAACTAACCACTTAGCTACTGCACTCACAAAGAAGCAGAATGACCTAGCTATATTAACCCTAGAACACTAACCATAATTGTTAGTACGTTATTACTAACCATGAGTCAAATCGACTCACCCATGTCAAAAACGAGTGTAATTGCGTAAATAAAAGGCATTTTTGTTCAATATTAAATTTTTTATTTAAACAAAGTAAAACAGTAACCCCCAGTTTCACACTGAAAGTTTAAACTAAAGTTCAACTGAACCTGAACGTGAGTTTAAATTTGAAGTTCAACTCGTCCGGTTTCACAATATAATCTAAACTTCAGTTCAATTGAACTCAGTTCAACTAAATTTAATGAATGAATTTGATAGTATTGTACAGTACTTAGCTTTTATACGACTTTTCTAAAATCGTTCCTTGTCTTTGCTTTCAAAGAATACGAAAAATAACGTCAAATATTTGTGTTTTTGACAATCGGCTGATCTGAGGTTTAAACGGCAGATTACTGTAGTTTAACTTAAACTATAGAATGAACTCTTTTCAAGGTTTAAACGAAATTCTGAAACAGAATTAATTGTTGAACTAAAGTTTAAACTAAAAGTGTAGTTTAAACTCCTACTGTGAAACTGGGGGTAAAAGAAACTTTAATCATTTTTGATCATTACAGTATAAATTCAGCAATTTTCGTTTTTTTAAAACATCAATACTTTGCTTGGGTATAGTTTTTGCTACTGTACTCCCTGGAAAAGTTATTATGCTGGAACTTGAATCAGACGAGTCGAATGCGACAGATGAAGTCTCAGTAGCTGTTGTTTCAGTGAAAGCAAAAGTGTGAGCGGCCAGGGCCATTGCTGGGCCCTCGCAATCTTCTTTTTTGCCTATGTTCACTTACTTATATTTCTATTCTGTTATTACTAACCATGAGTCGTTTTGACTCACTTACCTTTGTTGTTGATAATGTCACGGGATACACACTGACAGCAGCGACACAACGTACACGGCGTCTTGACAGGCACTAACCAGTAGAACCTTAGGTGGCGCAACAGTGCGCTAGTGCATCATGCGAACTGCGCATGCTCAGTTATGTGTACCTTGTGAGTCAATTTGACTCATGGTTAGTGTTCTAGGGTTAAAGTCGACCCAGTATCTCCCAGGCTTACAGAAAAATTATTCATTCAGCTTGAAGATAGACGGCTGCAAACCTATTGAATTTGCGCTGAAGTTCAGTCCGGTATAGGACGCAAGAAAGACGGAGACGTGTTTAGGCATCTTAATTCGAAAGCCCACAGTCTACCTCGAGGGACTTGGTTCTCGGTGTTTGCCTTTTTCAAGTACAAATCATTTGCAGATAAGACGGTATTGAATTCTCCCAAGCTTTCTCAAGTTCCATTCCGGGAGAGAATAACCTGGGCATTTGTGCTTCTGCATGGGCGAAAGTAGAACTCCCTCAACTTTGTCTCTTTTACTATTCACTCTTCACAGCTCTGGAACGCGTTGGACAATGACAAAGATATTTAAAAGTGATGTACCTCCATGAATCAATCCCTTTTCTTGAAAATCATGCAATTTGTCAATCTGCAGGTAGGTAGGTACTTTGATGCATTCTCAGGCATCGCGAGAGAGCATTTTGCCCAATTCCAAAATATGAAAGACGACGATAGCTTGTCTTATTGAGCAAAGTAAAGTTGACACACTCAATAAGTGTATTGCCTCGAATCAGCCTGCCAGGCATTTCTGATAAAGTACTTAAAACTGGTTACTTTGGTGTATGTCTCGACTATTGGTTTAATTCCACGTTCTCCTGCTACTGTGAGCGCACATGCTATCACTAGCCGTGTTTTATTATGCCCGTGATATGAACCGGATCAGATCAGCATAATAAAACAAACCAGGATCAATTGTAATTTTTTTGACATTTGAAAGTGGCTTACAAATTTTATGCGAGAAACGGAGTGGTTTGATTGGTTATTGGGTTATCCAAATTTTGTAAGCCACTTTATTTGTATTTTGTTCATAGAGCTACCATCAGTGTTGTGCCGCGTAGACTACACCAGGTAGAAAAATGATCCAGATAGAAAGTTGGATCACGTATTGTTGCAAATTAGTGCTAATTTGTGATCTGGTTCAGATCACGGGCATAATAAAATACGGCTACTATAAACTTTAGCTCAGAATTTAGCTGGTTGGAAAAGTCAGGAGAAATCAATTTTATAAAACACCTACCTTTCTCATCGGCCAAAACCTGAGTATTTTTATAAAAATCGTCAAAGCAATATATACCGTATGAACTGTTCTTAGAACCATCCTGACACTTTAACCTTAAAAACACATCAACAAAGGACCAATAAGATCATATAGATATAATTTTTTAATCCAATCATTCTTCTGCAGAACGTGCGTCTAAGAAAATCAATTGACTCGCCTGTAATCGATGGCGGTCATTTTTCACCTATAAACACCATCTTCGAATGTCCGACTAAATATTGCCGTTAATTCACAACACTTTGCCCTCCATTTACCCACTTTACACTCAGCAGGAGCATCAACAATTTATCTTCAATATCCAAAAGAGGTATCCTTCTTCAGTCTATATACCATCCAACACTTTAACCTACAAGTAAACCTAAAAGTTCGCAATATTTATTTCATACGCGATGCCTTATTGCACATCGCGGAAGCAGGATACAAGTCCTTGCCGTCGGATATTTATGGCAGCTATTCTAAAAAATAAATAACGCACCAAACGAAAGATCCGCTGGTCGTGATACGCTGTTTGAAAGCAGCTACAAACACACATCACCTTACCACTGCTGTTGCTCTTGCTATACTACAACTAGAGTGTGGCATGAAAAATCATGCAATGAGCTGCTCTTGGTCCTTACCACGGAAGGCATCGTGTTATCCTTAAAACAAAACAAAAACAAAACAAAAAATCCTTCACAAAGTCATATTTTGATAAATTGGTCGTTTAGCACAGATGATGCACCGCACCGCCAGTGCTGCCAGTGCTCTCTCTGTCTCCATGGATAAGACGTAAATTTGTCGAGAGAAATTGTCGGATTTTAAAAATGATCCCACATCCTTGCCTAACAGTACGACTTTGGACAAGTAATTTCCAATCATTTAACAGCACACAATCAAAGTACCAATAATACAGTTAATACTGTTTTGGCCATTTGGGAACCACAGAGTATTTAAAAATGCAGGCGCCACTGTTCTTAATATCCTTGCGTATATGGATATGGACTTCCTTATTGCAGGCACAATAGCGAATGGATATCATCAATGCATCCGAGAAAAGACGTAAAAAAATATCATATCAACCTCTTGAGAGGATGCAAACACTAAGGAAGACCGTTCATCCTTGTTTATGGAATTGTATATGCTTCGGGAATAAACAAGGCGCTACTTCAAACCATATACAACTATAAGTCTCTTTCAGAATGAAAATCGCTTAACAGACAAATGATTGCAATGAGGAGGAGCGAGAGAACGATCATGTTCCGAGAATAGTTTCGGCAGATTTTACAATCGCTTTAAGTGCAGCTGGTGGATTACATGACGATTGTGTTATGTTCGAGAGGGATTCTGATTCTGTCTCGACTCGAAGACGTGTCCAAGGAAATATTTGACAATTATTCTATGCACACCATGGAGATTACACATTTTATTAGGGAATTTGTGCGGATGTGAGGTGTCTAAGGGTGTTGGTCATCAATCTTGGTTTTATGTTTTTGAAGAAATGTGGGCAAGACCAAGAGTATTCGTTGTCATTGCAAAAGATACAGGGATGTTTGTAAGGACGTTGTCATGGGTTAGAAAATTTAATTTGAGTTGTTATTTCTTTTGAATAAGATTGACATGAAATTATTTTTGAAAGATGCCTACAGTGTGAGTAGAATTTCTCGAACTTGATAAGCTCAAAACTTCTTGCAATTATACTCTTGAAACAGTAGTTGCAAAATTGTTTAGGTAGGTAATTCAAATATCAACAAATGGGAGGATTTAGAGCCGTTTCCTGATGTGACTCATAGCGTCATAGTCCAATTCGGTATACTACTTTCTGCGACTCAAACAGCCATTAATATGGGGTACCCTTGATAGTAACGTGCTGCCGAACAACCAAAGAAAGGGTATTTCCAGGGGCGTAGCAAGGGTTCGACTGGGGAGGTGACTTTCATTGAAATGCCGACTTAGGTATTTCAGGAACTTGCCGACTGTATAGAAATCATGAAAATCGGCCCAGCGGTTATCGAGTTATATCTAACGTCATCGAATTTCACCCCATAGAAGATGTTTTTTGTATGAGAGGTCCCACGGCCCTTTGTCCAATTTTGACCAATTTTCAGAGGAAATAACCCGGGCCAATACCTAAGATCACCTGTAAATTTGAGCTCAATCGATTCGGTAGCCGTCGAGATATAAGATTTTGTTTGTTTTTGTTTGTATGGCAAACGCCATACAGGAACACCCTAAATTACCATTCACATGAGAGCGACCAACTATCTTCGAACGAACGAAAATTCGCAAGTTTTGACAGTACGTTCACATGAACACTTTTCTAGGTCGCGGCAGTTCGCGAATTTCAGCCATCAGCTGCATTGTAAGAAAACAAGTTTATAAAGAGTTTAAAAATCGAAATTTCGTTTTCCAAACTTTTTGCCGCGAACAAAAACACCCTTGCGAATTGTCAAAGTTCTCAATCCACATCAATTAGCCGAGTTCCACAAACTAGCGAATAACATATTTCTTGGAATTTAACCTCAAATTAGAAATGCCGTCCGTCCTTTTTAAAATCGAATCGAAACTAGCTAAATTTTAAGGAGTTCATGGGGAACCTTTGTAGGTATACATTTACTAGTTTAAAACCTAAACCTAATGAAAATCCAAACCTAAGACCTAATTTTTTAAAATTGCTCGTTGATTTGTCGATTCTTGAAAAGCGTGGGGGGATGCGACGTGAAGAGCTTGTGTTCCGGTGCATCCAGTTTCCTGGCATTCTTACATAAAACCTCCTATAATGTTGCTTCGATCAGAAATTTTCGATATCCTTGAGCTGAAACACTGTGCGTCAATGCAGGGTTCTCATCTCCTCCTTTCATCTGCCTTGATAACAATGACTTGCTATCCTTGTTGTGCATCAATGCAGCATCATTACATTTGCATCTTGTATCATTTTTTTAGCCCATGGTGCACTCAATAATGTCAGGGTACCACCGGGATTTTTGGGAGGTGATTGCTAATGCAGTGTGTTTTCGGCTACCTCTTTGATGACATCGTGATACTGTGGGACTATTGCTTGTTGGAATGGTATAGAAAGTGGTAAGAGAGAGAAAGTGCTCTCTGTAAGCTCTGGGTACTCTAGTTGTGCTCGGGCGGCCAACTTGGAATTAAATCTTCAGACCGATTCGCAACTATAGATCGTTAGATGGTCAAACTCAGAATCTAGCCGCAATAAGACAGTGGTTATTGTCCAATTTTGCCTCTCGGAGTAGCATACACGTTGAAGATGTTTGATGCAAGTTTAGCATCGGTTAGCGCATCGTCGATTTGATTAGGGGTTTGTCTAAAGAGGATCATCAGGATACTACTTATTTGGATTCTTATAGGCTTGGAAACCCAGTGCTACATATCATCGGATTACAAACTACTGCAGATAATCGGTAGATGTTAAGACTTTCGTGGATTCTATGCTTACAAACTAACTCACCCGCCTAAGATATTTTTCCTTCCCATTCTGGAATTTAGATCATCGAGCACAGCTTTGATATGGTACTCCTCATAGGCTCCGGCTTCAGCATCTGCAGTGTGCAAATATATAAGACTTATATTTTGAAAAGTAGTTTTGAAGGGGATCTCAGCGATACCTCGATATCTGAAATAAATACCTCGTCGGTGGCTACGTAAACAAGCAAAATTTCAGTATTTGAGGCTTGTAAAATACACACGTAGTCATAGTGTACTGGTCAGAAAATGAGGATCTGAACTGCGGCGAGCAATGCGGCTACGTACCACACACATAAGAGGTCCACACTAAGTTCAACAGCCATTTAATCAGCCATTTTGTTGATGGTGCTTGGTCTCCGCGAAGCTGCTTTTGACTTGACGCCGTTGGCCAGTTTTGGGGTTACCATTAAATATTCATGCTATGCGAATCAGGCACTCAGCAATAATATTGGTCAAGCTATTCGTGAAAAACGAGCCGAATCCATAAAAAATGGATTTAAAAATTGAGTTGAGAGAATGGCTTACTGCCAAGTCAGCAGAAGCAGTCATCGGAATGAAACATTAGTTCGTTATTAAATTGTTGGAAAATATTAAACAGTGTTTTTATACCCGGTACCACACTGTGGTGAGTGTATATTCACTTTGTCATTCCATTTGTAACGCCCATAAGGAGGCGTTGTAGGTATGACAAACTATATATATTATTGATCAGCATCACTTTCTTAGTCGATCTAGCGATGTCCGTCTGTCCGTCTGTCTGTCCGTCTGTCCGTCTGTCTGTCCGTCTGTCTGTCTGTCCGCACGATTACGGCCGTAATTTAAGAGCTATCGACTTGAAATTTGGTACGTAAGCTTTTATCCACCAGACTGAGGCTAAGTTCGAAGATGAGCAAGATCGGATGAAAACTACTACTACCTCCCATACAAAAGTATCAGATTTATATAGCTTTTTATGTTAAAAATTAAATTTAAATAGCTACAGTAAAGATAGCAAGTTTAAACTTTGCACGTATTGTTTTAATAATATTTAAAATTTTTTGACAAAAAAGGAGCTTGATCGAATAAAAACTACCCATACCTCCCATACAAATATATAATTTTTTAATACTAAAATATTTTTTTATTTTACAATAATAGGCGTATTTTTTGGAAATCTATAGCTAGTTCACTTTTACTTTTACATGCAAAACTGGTATACTCACTTTTGGTTTTGTTATACCCACTTTTGGTTTTACATGCAAAACGGTTATACTCACTTTTGATTTTGTTATACTCACTTCCCAAAAAATACGCCTAATATAGTACCGGGTATTTGAGCTTCGGCATAGTCGAAGATAATTGTCTTACTGGTTTGGATTATTTTTAAAGCAAATCAAAATGGCCGATATATACTATTGGAACAATGTGAGTTTTATTGAATCAGAAAACAGAACAGAATTAATTAACAAAACAGAAAAATATTTGATCGCTTGATCGCTTGGTTATCAATGTTTATGTTACAGTAGATTCCAACACTCCTCCTCATTGATACACCATTCCACATAATGTTCACAACTTAAGAAGTCTGTTCGCCAACATCGGTTTAGTTAATAGGTCTGCCGCCATTTCCTCTGTAGGACAATACAAACAGCTTATAAAATTCTCCTTGACATAATCCTTTACAAAATGAAATTTTGTGTCGATATGTTTTGATCTATTGCTGAACTTCTCATTATCCAACATTTTGAGAACACTCTGGTTATCTTCCCAGATGGTTACTGGTTTCTTTATGTTGACTTGAAGTTCTTCCAATAATGAACAAATCCATTTTGCTTCCTTAGATGCTTCGGAAAGAGCAATAAACTCGGCTTCGCAGGATGATAATGCGACACAAGATTGCTTTCTGCAGCTCCAACTGATTGAACCACCATTAAGCATAAAAATGAAGCCGCTATTTGATTTTCGATCAACTTTGCTTTCTGCCCAATTTGCATCGGCGAAACCTTCAAAATCGTCTACTTCTGCTAAAGATGAACTCATTTTTAGTTGCAATTCTGAGGTTCCTTTCAAGTACTTAATTACTCTTTTAACTTCAATCCAATCTTCAGATGTAGGTTGTTGCACCTTTTGTGCAAGAATCGAAACGCTTGCTGCTATATCCGGCCTTGTATTTACTGATAAATATAGCAAACAACCAATAGCCTTCTGATAGTCCTCGTTATTGAGAAGAACATCTTCATCTTTTCCTTTTGACTTCGTATAGTAAGGACTCAAAGCAATTGGTGAAATCTTTGCATCCTTCAATCCAAACATGGCCACAACTTTGTTTATGTACGACTTTTGATTCAGAGAAAAATTGCCGTCTTTGTCCCTTAGAAGTTCCATGCTCAAAAACTGTTTAGCTGGTCCCAGCTTCTTTGTTTCGAAGTTACTATTGATGGTGTTATAAACCTTGTCGATGATAGCCTTGTCCTGACAAATTATCAGAATATCGTCAACATAAATCAATATGTAACATAAACGCTTGGTATCGTAGTAAAGGCACGGATCAACTTTACTTTGAATGAAACCTGCCTTTATGATTACTGAGTCTACTGCTTGATTCCATGACCTTGCCGCTTGTTTTAGGCCATATAAACTTTTCTGGAGTAGACACACAGTTCTGTCATCACCTTCTTTGAATCTCGGTGGCTGCCTCATGTAGATGGTTTCTTCAAGGTTACCGTTTAAGAACGCTGTCTTTACATCAAATTGTTCTACGAGGAGCTTTTTCTTACCAGCAATTGACAATAGAATTCGTAGAGTGGTTTGACGAACGACTGGGGCAAAGACTTCATCGTAATCTTCTCCAAACTTTTGAGAGTAGCCTTGCGCCACTAACCTTGCTTTGAATCTTTCAACGTTTCCTTCCAAATCCAATTTTCTTTTAAAGATCCATTTACACCCAACCGCTTTCCGACCTATAGGCAATTGTACAAGTTTCCACGTGTTGTTTTTCTTGAGAGCGTTGATTTCTTCATTCATTGCTGCTAACCAATGACTCTTCTCCTCCTTAATTTCCATAGCTTCCTTCATAGTTTTAGGTTCTTTGATGGTTTCAACTATATTAGCTTGATATCTAATCGCTGGTTTGCCTTTTGTTGATCTTGACGAAACTCTTCTTGTCGTTGGTACTTCAACATTTTCATCGGATACTGGCTCATCAACTGATTCTTCAACTTCATTATCGTCCACAGCACTTTCAAAACTAATATCGTCAACTTCTTCATCAACTTCTTGGAAATTATTTTGGTCGTCATTGGATCTGCTTTTCTTTGTTTCCCTCAAAAGCAAATCAGTGGAAATCTCAACTTCAGTAACTTTTCCAGGAGTAATCTCAACATCAACATTATCGAAACGAACATCTCTTGAAATTTGAAGTTCCATGGTGTTCATATCCACCATTCGATAACCCTTCGAATGCTGATCATATCCCACAAACGTCATAAGTCTTGATTTTTCATCCCATTTACGTCTCTTTTCTTTAGGTATGAAAACGTAAGCTTTGGATCCAAACACCCTAAACGTTCTTAGATCTGGTTTAGTCCCTTCCCAAATTTCTATCGGAGTTCCTTTGATTGCTTTACATGGTAGACAATTTTGAACGTAGTTGGCTGTCATTACTGCCTCAGCCCACATTTTGGTATGCATTCCGGCACCGAATAGCATGCATCTACCCATCTCTACCAGGGACCGATTCTTTCGTTCGGCAACTATATTTTGGGGCGGATTGTAGGGAGTCGTGAACTGTCTACGTATGCCTTTTTCTCTGAATAGAAGCTTGATTTTTCTATTGACATACTCTTTCCCTCTATCACACCTGAACTTTTTAGGATAGCGACCATGCTGATTCTTTACTAATTGCAGGAACTCTTTCATTTTATCGTAGACTTCATACTTGTAAGATATTAAGTACAATTGACAATATCTGCTATAGTCGTCGATAAAGGTAAGAAAATATCTTTTCCCACTCACCGAGTTAGTTTGCATGGGTCCGCATAAGTCCGTATGTATCTATTAGGTCCAAGACACATTTAGATTTTCTTTCGGATTTCTGGGGAAATGGCAAATGCGCAAATTTCCCTTTCATGCAAGCTTCACAAAGTCTTTTGTGTCCACAATTCTCCATTTTTATACTTTTATCTTCCCCAATAATTTGCTTGATAACATTAGGATCCCGATGCCCAAAAACACAGTGCCAATAGTGAATACATTTATTATTATTACAGGTACTTACAGACATGTACACTTCTTCTTTGCCTTTGATGACATATAATCCACCTTCTTTTTCAGCTGTGATAACGACGTGATCTTTTTTCTTTATTTCAGCAAAATTTTCACTGAAGATTACAATGTATCCCAAACATGTTATCTTTCTTACCGACAGCAAATTTCCAGTAAAATCCGGAAGATAATGTACATCCTTGACAAAAATTTCATTTTCTTGACCACCTTCCCCGACGAACTTTATTTTGCAAACACCAATTCCTTTCGACTGTGATCTTTGTCCATTAGCAACACCAATATACTGTGAAACTGATGAGTCAAAATCCACAAATGAATCCAAGTTGTTTGTGATGTGACAGGTAGCACCCGAATCCAGCGTCCAGTTCCTTGTTTCAATAACGCTGCCAGCACTTAATACATACTGGTTTTTCTCTTCAGCAGTAGCCTTCGCTGAATCTTGAACACCATTTTGCACATGATTAGCTTCTTGAGATTTTCTTGGCTTTTTAAGATTTATCCAAGCCTCTTTTGCAGTTCTCGCCTTCCTTACATGATGCGACTGGTTGTCTTCTATGGCTAAACCAATGCAAGCCCTTGCTTCATCGTCCTTATTTTTCCAATCGTCAGTTATCGGATTTGGTGCAGTCCCATCAATATGTTTCCATAATCCTTCTTTGATGAGCACCAATTCCATTCTCCATTTCCAATTATAATAATTGAAATTATTCAATCTAACGATTGTAGATTTTGGCTTTTCCGCCATTGTACGATGTCTCGCTGTTATTTCTGATCAAACTAAAAATTCCAATGAACCCTTCGATGGGAAGAGGCCCATAACCTATTGGAACAATGTGAGTTTTATTGAATCAGAAAACAGAACAGAATTAATTAACAAAACAGAAAAATATTTGATCGCTTGATCGCTTGGTTATCAATGTTTATGTTACAGTAGATTCCAACATATACAATGCTTAGGATAGCTCGCTCAGATTGAATGTGGTATGTTCTAGTTTTAGCAACTAAGTAGAAAGCCATGCAACGTAAAACGCAAGTGTGCGCCTAGCCTAAGAAGACAGTACAGGCCGCAATAACAGTCTCTGTACGGAAATAGGCCGGCAAAAATCCTCCTCCAAACCCTCCACGGGGGTGCCATGTGGTAATGATCACTACAATTGTCTTGTACGATGTCAAGACGGTGATTAGCTGAGGTTAGGGGGCATTACTGTGGTGTTCCTTTGCTCTCAATAGTAGGCAAATACCCAGCGACGAGAAAGCGCAGTAACTACAGGGCCTCTAAACGATTCCTCAAAAAAATTGCTGACAGAGACCCATCCTCTATCAACGATAGAGACAGGGCCTTGATCAGGAAACATAAGAGGGCGATAAAGAGTTATGAAAATCTGAGGGCTCATAAACCCAAAGAAACTACAGCTCCGATAAAGCCAACAGAAACCACAGAGAAGGGGGTACAGGACAAATCCAAAGGTTACCCTAACAAGGCTAACAAGGAACAGTGCAAAACCTCCAAGAGAACACCAGATACAAAAAAGGTACAGACTTCCAGCAGAGTCTCTCCAAGAGGCAACGGTCAGAGGAAGATATTAAAGAAAGTCGGCCAAAAAGAACAAAGGCTTCAACAAGCCTGGACAACACCCCGAACGACCTCATTGTAGCAGTCAATCCCGATGGTACCAGAGCCTCAATAAAAACTACTCTGCCTATATACCCCAAACACAGGATTGGATCACTAACACGCACGCAAGCGTACAAGAAATACAAATCTTCCCTGATGGAAGTAGGTAACGCACCAGACTACTGCAGCTGCAGGAGCTGTCCAGACATAGAAGAAACGGAGACCATTAAGCACCTGCTCTGCGAATGCCTTAACCTCCAAACTATTCGACTCTGATATCTGGGAGACAGACTTTTCGGAGACTTAGAGGACATAGTGCAGGTACCATTGTCGAACACAATCAGGTATGTTAAAAGTAGGGGTTGGTTTTAGTAGACCAACTGCGCCAGTGAACAACTTTAAGAAATCAGGTAAAGTTTGCATGTTTTTTGTTGTCCAACATAAAAATTAAATTTGTATCCACGACTAAAACTTAGGAATCACAATGGACCAAAAGGCCCCCGTGGTAGCATAGCACTTTAAAGCTGTGCACTTCCCTCAAACCTAACCCAAACTAACCTAACGGAAGTGATTTTTCGCTGATTTATGAATAAAATAAGGGCGCGAAATATTTTCCAATAAAATTCTAATAGGTATACGAGTATACTCAACACAAAGGGACTCTCAAAAGAATAGGGACGAAACTAAAAAATAAGCTTTTTACGCGGGCTTTATATATGCGACTTATGAACTAATCAATCACACTTGCTGATTTCAATTCCTACTACCGGAACACCCAACGTCTTGTACGAAGAACCTTGAACAGTAGAAGTTTAAGACTACCTACCTTTTTAGGTGCCAATCGGACTCCTAGCCAAGTTCCGCTTGCAATATTGCCCCCACTGAAACCACCTTCCTTCAATCTTTAGATTCTGGTTCAAAGGACCAAAGAGGACCTGCTATAATATTCTCTTGCATATGTCTCGTAGTCATCTTCAATTTATTATTTTTCCCCAATTCAGTGCTTATAGTACCACATCACCTTTATGTTTGCCATGAAAACTTCGAGGTGAAGATATTCACACGCGGAAATTGTTTAACACTGTTAAATAGAAAGCGTTGTTGTATTAACCTCCATAATTTGCTTGGTAGCTCAATTATTCTATACACAAGAGGTTCGTATAATTCTCACCCAGAGGTATTGCAAATATCCCCCAAGCAAGCGAACGCAGATGCAAACAAACACACCACGAGAAGCAGCAATACCATGATCGTATGTCAATATATGAAACCGTTCTGTGCGCTTTGCATCTAACTGGGGGGTATCCTTGTGTATAGACAGGAAACCCCATAGCCGCACCACTGATGGTGAAATATACTGTTTACATGCAAACACACGAAAGCGAATAAATGGTGCAATCAAATGGGATCCCCTTCGATATTAGTCCACTGTCGGTCCCATTGTGCATCGAATATCCTTCTCGAATGACACGGACACCAAAAAAAAAAGCCAATAACCTAATGTGTGTTTTATCCTGAAAAGTTGGATATTAATATACTGGTTTTTGGGTGGTGGCTCAACCTCAAACTGCAAGGATATCCATTTTCATTTGGATAGTAGTTTGTCAAAAACCACACAAAGGTACCTAGGACTTGCTCTCAACCACATATGCACACACAGACTGGGAACAGATAATCACTTATTTAGCGTATCCGCAGCACCACTCGCATAATTCATGCTATCCATGAGAAGCCAATTAAAATTGGAAAAAAATGTATGCGTCTCATCATAAAGGGCATTCCTTTCATCTCCAGTGAAAAGGAAGCTGCTAGAGTTCAAAGTAGCCGTTCTTCTTTTAGGCCCCCAAAATTTTCCTTCTTACAATTGCATTTCTATTATTAATTTTAGATTATAAAAGTACATGAAACATGTCCAAGGATAATACACTTGTCCGCACATATTCTAATGTCGGCTGTCGTCAGGGATGACGGCGGCGGCGGCGAGTTGTTTGAAAGAAAAGAAAGCAGAAAAAACGAGCCAAGAATCCTTTTGATGTATTTTTAACGAAAGGCCAAAAATTATTTTCAATTTCAATTGTGGCCAGACTCAGACAACTTGAAAGGAACACGACCGCAAACGACATGTCCACAAGGAGTGTCAATATGCACACATTCGAGTGGCATATGTTAATCGGTCTCACACGATAAATACGGTAAACTTATGTTGCGGATGGGGTGAGTGCAAATGCAGAGCAGACATATTCGTTCTTTTTTTTCAAGGGGTAGATGCTTTAATTTTGATATCCAATTTTATGCTGTACTGTAACTACTTCAGTTGCTTATTTGAGGCGACAAGGATCGATTAGATTGGCCAACTCTTATGGTCAAGGATTAATTAAGAATTCCATTTGAACTTTTGCGGGGATTTTTCGTGTGGACTAATTGTTATTGGCGGCACACTACCTTCTATATTTGACTTAGACTTGGTAAAAATGGTATCAGGTCAGGAGGGATGTGGACATAATGGAAGGGAATGGAACATTTTTCTCAGATCGAAACAGAATCCCTTCGAGAGAAGTTCATTAAGATTTTTGTTGTATTGGGGTTTTCCAACACTGACCGAAGACTGTCTTAACGTGAGTGCCTCTTATTGACGTGTACAGTTTTAAGGGATAGATAGCGATGCCTGTTTATATCGCATTTCCTCTAGCTAGACAAATTTCTGGTAGATATCGATAGAATTGCAACCAAAGTAGTTATGACGTATCACAAAGGATATCGTCATATACATTGCTAGGCAAGTTGTATTCAAATCCCTAATATCCAGCGAAACAAGATCAACAGCGGTGGAAGATTGCGCGTAACTCTTAATGAGATATGTATAGCTGGATATAATACAACTTCACCCTCTGCTGAGTACGGATGCAGCAGACAGACCAAGTTTCAGGTGGAAACAACTAGGATACTGCAATACTCACCGCACCAGCTTTGGATACACAAATATCCAAGGAGCTCCTGCAACTTAAAATATTTAACATCTCGAAAGCAGTTAACGTCATCTCAGGGCACTGCATATTAAGCAGACACGCGCAATGGCTTGGTCTATCACAATGACTTCTGCAAAAGCTACAGCGATGACATAAAAGATGTTGTTTTTAGAGGTATAGAACTTTGAAATAGAATAAAACAAAGATGATTTTTTTTAAATTGACATGAAATTTACGTTTTTCGAAAGATAATCTTCTGGCATTATAATTTAAATATGATTTCTGGCATATGACCCCCACGGCTGGCTCGGACGTAGTCTAACCTGGAGGTTCAATTTTCGATGACTTTTTCCAACATTTTTGCCGGCAACATTTGCCGGCAATGACGCGGCGAATTTTGTCCTCCAAGTGGTCAAACATTTCGAGCTTATCGGCGTAGACTAGCGACTTCACATATCCCCACAGAAAATAGTCAAGCGGCGTTAAATCGCACGATCTTTGAGGCCAATTCACGGGTCCGCAACGTGAAACTATGCGGTTACCAAACGTTTCCTTCAATAAATCAATTGTGGCACGAGCTGTGTGATATCGTCACATCAGTATTGGAGTGATACATATGCATTTTTGCCATTTTTGAGTTAGGAATGATTTCTAAGAGACAAAAAGGATATCTTTCGTTTGGTGTAATTAAATCTGTCCTATCTCCATTACTGCCAAAGATATCAGTGTTACAAATGATATAAACGCACTTATGGGAATAAATGGTTAGTATTGGTCTGCCACATAAGCCTTTGTATGTGAAGTTCACATTTTCGTATGAACTTTTCTGAAATTTCTTAAATATTTTAAATGACCAATACATACAATTGAACTAAAATGATGCTTCAATTGCAAACACCAATTCAGTGCTTAAATGATCTAAACATACAATTCTTCCTCAAAAGTGCTTCATATGCACAATAGTTTTTCAGTGTTTAAATGATCCATACAAACCAAACTCCAGGTTAAATTTTTGAGCATTAAAAATGATTTCAGTGCATAAGTGATACATACAATACAGTTGGCCCCATAAATGCCTTATAGACAGTTACTGTTGTTCAGTATTTAAGTGATACATACATACAATTTATTTCTCAAATCCCTTAAACGCTTTGTAGTTGTATGTATAACTGACACACACCATTATAATTTGGGCCAAAAGTAACACAATTTATCATAATCATGAACAAATTTCAGTGTCATGATCATGAGTGCGGTTGATGTGCAAATACTTACATATAGCCATTTTTGCAAAGAATCAAGCCTTATAAGATGTCATTGTAAGTACACTTGAGGCTATGAAAAAGTCAAAGAAGTCACTCCAAGGAGAACAACGCGTGAAATGAAAAGAAAGCATTGATCAAAAAGGCTTGTACCAAAGTATTAATATAATTTTTATTTATTTATTAAAAAAATGTTGTTTATGTGGTTATCCATTGGGCCAAAAAATCAATTTGTTTTTAACTTAGATCACTTGTCATGTTCCATTGGGCAAAAAATCTACCTTTTTTTATCCGGATCACTTTTTGCAGATCTCGTTATTTTTCAAGATTTACACATACTCTCACTAATCAAAATATACTTTGCATAGCTGTTTTACGTCATTCAGAATTTGTTTTTAAAACAAAATTACTAAAAGCCTCTTGAAAAGCAATTATTCAGAACAAAAACGTAAATAATGGACATTGACTTAATTTTGGAGCAATTGCTATCATCTTCTTATTTTTTTTTTATTCTTAATCTGTGTCATTTCTGTGGATTTTGATTCTTCGTCGATATGTTTATCCATATGAAGTTCATATGTCTCTATCGACAAAGGAAAACAATTTACACAGCTGATGTACAATAAAGCACTAATACATTTACAAAAGCAGATCAATCTGCTTCATGTTCCATGTGCCACGAAAAATCTGAGATCTGAATAAAAATCGGATGTGCCCAATGAAAATCATATTAGTCGACGTAGTTTTCATGTTTTGGAAGTTCAATTTATGTTTCATTTTTCTGCATTATATTTAAAATATATTTTTTAAAATTATGTTATGAATTAATAGTGGGATACAATACATTATTTTGTTTTATTTTTTTTTTCTTACCCTCTGAATTAGTGCCTTCAGAGGGTAACAAAGTAAAAAAATTAATTTATTATTATTTTTAAAAAAGCTGAAATATAGGATTTTTAGATCCCAGTTATAAACAAACGTAGCTATATTACAGAATTATTTTTCTTTGAAACGATAACTTACCTTGTTTTTTACATAAAAAAATAAGTTTAACAAAAAAACACGACAAGAAAAATAAAATAACAGCAGTTCAAAAAAATGCTTTTATTTTAACTTTTGTATGAAAATATGCCACATACGCATTCAAAAATCACAATCTCGTTCCATATTTAAATGCCACATAGGTTGGTCAAAAAGTGCCTCATACCATACAAATACGCATTATTTGAAAAAATAAAAATAAAAATCATGCCACATATATGCAATTTCCTTTTTTTCAACTTGAGATTACAAAAAAACCAATCGCCAAATTAAACAAGAACTAAAGTGTAAGTAGAACTCAATAGCCACTAAATTAATAAATTTGTTTCATTGTTGTTTTACTGACGGTTTTTTTTATTCATATTCAAACTTTAAACGTCGTTTTCTCGAAACTATGTTTTTGTTGTTTAGATCACTCCAATACTGAGGTGACGATATGTTGCGCCGTCTTGTTGAAAGCACAGCTCCTGCACATCATGGCTCTATAGCGTTTGCCATTGACTGTAATAAAATATATCACTTGACAGCTGACAAAATGGCCGCCAGTTAAAATAGTGTTGCCAACTTAAAGTTCTATACCACTAAAAAACCACCCTTTATATGGTTTCAAGCTGTATAGGACCCAAAGGTTCTATTAATCTGGAATTGGCGGTTGATTATTTACTCATTTGTAGATTTGTAGATTGTGGGGGGGAGGTGGTATATTAAGTCCCAAATCACTGCGGCCACAAGTGGGCCTATTGTGATATCCTCCATTTATAGCTCATCCATGATGCCGCAGTTTGTTATAAAGGCGGCTAGCTCTTTGGGTGTGCTGGCAGCTATATCCGCTGCTTCGAGGTAGAATTTACCTAGATAACGTTGACGTGTTTTGGTTAAACAGTTGCAGTCACATAGTATGTGTTCTGCTGTTTCTGCGTCCTCGTTGCACATTCTGCAAGTGTCGTCTTGTGCTATACCCATTGTCATCAGGTGTTTTTTGACTCGACAGTGTCCTGTGAGAAAGCCTGTGACCAATCGAATCTGACTTCTACTTAATTGTAGTAGTTGTTTCGTTTTTTTGTGGGAACTGTTTGGCATGAAGTTTTTGGCTTGCCTGTTTCCTTCGGTGGTCCTCCAGAAATGCAGCTTCTTTTCGTTCAGCCAGGTTTTCACACTACTTTTTATAGTGTTGATTGGTAGCCCGCAGAATGGTCTTGGCATCATGAATTGGGATGCGGATCCTTTTCTGGCTAATTCGTCTGCTTTTTCATTGCCTTCATATCCACTGTGTCCCGGCACCCAGATCAGGTGAACCTTGTTTGTGGTGGCCAGTATTTGCAGGATTTGGAGGCAGTCCCAGACCATTTTTGAAGTTATTTCAAAGGCGTTAATTGCAAGTAGAGCTGCCTTGCTATCAGAGAGAATGTAAATGTGCTTATTTGTTATAGCCCTGTTTAGACTCTCTCGAATGCAGAGTTCTATTGCATGTATTTCGGCCTGAAATACGGAACTGCTTATGTCCATACTAGCGAATAGGGACGTTTTAGTGCACGGACCGTATACTCCGGCTCCAACTCCTTCATCTGTCTTGGATCCATCTGTATACCATACAGTTGAACCGTTGGCAAATGTTGGTCTGTTCTGTTCCCAGTTTAGACGGTCTGGGAATGTAACCTTAAAGTTGTGTCGGAAGTTAAAGCGTGGTAGACATTTGTCTGTCAAATGTATTCCAAGTAGTTCATTTTGTCTGAATTCTTGTAGGATATCAGTGTGGACTATGTTGGAATTTGATTCATCTTCTGTGATGAGCGTATAGGCGTTGACCATTGCTTCTTTCATGAGTTCTAGATGAAGTGGTGGGATGTTTAGGATAACCTCGAGTGCAGCTGTTGGTGCAGTTTTCATTGCTCCAGTTGCACAGACACATGCTAGTCTCTGTATTTTGTTGAGTTTAGCCTGTGCTGACCTCTGCGTTGCTTTATACCACCAAACGGCGGCTGCATACGTGATAATAGGTCTTGTTATTGCCGTATACATCCACAGTGTCATTTTGGGGTTAAGTCCCCAGTTTTTACCGAGTAGACTTTTGCTGGTCCATAAGGATAACCTGGCTTTGTCAATAGTTTTGGTAAGGTGAGAGTTCCATGTGAGTTTTTCATCTAGTGTAATTCCTAGATATTTGACTTCAGTTGAGAACTCTATTATTTCGCCGAAGAGTGTAGCATTTCTCAGTCTTTCTCGCTTTCTTCTCTTGGTGAATGCGACTATGGTGCTTTTTTTGGGATTGACTTTGAGACCAACTTTTGTACACCATTCAGCAACTAGGTTTAGAGCCCTCTGGAGACGATTCGAGATTGTGTCTTCGAATTTGCCTCTGATTAGGATAGCTATGTCGTCTGCGTATCCTTGGACATAGAAACCGTCATTACTGAGAATCGTCAGTAGTTCATTTACTACGATGGACCATAGTAGGGGTGAGAGTACTCCTCCCTGGGGGCATCCTTTCGTAGCTATCATACTGAGTTTTGTGCTGCCTAATGAGGTTTTTATTGTTTTGTCCTCTAGCATGCATTTTATCCATTTACACGTAGTGTCGTCAACTCCCATGTTTTGGATACCTCTATATATTTGTGAGAATTCTGTATTGTCAAATGCTCCTTCTATATCGAGGAAACAACCGACCGCTATCTCTTTGTCTCTGAGAGATTTTTCAATTCTTGAGGTAAGGTTTTGTAAGGCGTATGTGGTCGATTTCCCGGGTTGGTAGGCATATTGATATTTGTGAAGGGGGTTTCTTTGAAGTGCCCCGTCTCTGATATGTCTATCCAGGATTTTTTCCATAGTTTTGAGGAAAAAGGAAGTGAGGCTGATTGGTCTATATGACTTAGGTAGTTCGGACGGTCTGCGTCCTGCCTTGGGTATATATTTGACAACTACCTCCTTCCACTTTTTTGGTATATATCCCCACGCGTAGCTAGCTCTGAATAGGTTAATTAAAACAGGTAGCAGTTGCGGGATGCCCTTTTGTAGTAGAGCCGGAAATATTTCATCCTCTCCAGGGGCTTTGAAGGGCTGAAATGAGTTGATTGCCCACACTATTTTGCCTTCATGAAAAATTTCCTTTAATCTATTCCAGTCCTCTCTGAGTGGTCTATTTATTCTTCTCTGGGGAGGGTTTTCTTGTGATTCTGGAATTATAGAGCCTGGGAAATGTGTTTCGGCTAAGAGCTGAAGCGTCTGTAGCCCATTTTCGGCATATGTGCCATCTGGTTTTTTCATTGAACCAATAGGATTAGTGTGCTGCTTAGAGAGTATTTTATGAATTCGTGCGCCACTTCTGGTGTCATCGATTGTATGACAGAAGTTTTTCCACGATTCTCTCTTAGCCCTTCTAATTTCTTGGTTGTACATGGTGAGTGTATTTCTGTATATTTCCCATTCACCATTGCGTTTAGCCCGGTTAAAGAGCTTTCTTGTCTCTGTTCGAAGTTTGGCTAGTTTTTTGTTCCACCAAGGAGTAAGTCGATTGCCTGTTTTTTCTTTTTCTGGGCATGCTTGGTGGAATGCGGTCGTGATTGCTGTATTGAGATTTGGCAAGTGGCTATGGAAGCTACCTGGGAAATTAGTATATCCATAGGGGCAGATTATTTCTTTCTCCGCTAGAAGATGTTCGTCTTTTTCAAACACCTTGGCATGATAATGGATTTGTTGAGATGGTGATCCGTAGCCTAAATACCTCGAAAGATTAATCTGTTTTACTGCAAAAGAGTCCCGAAACAAATGCAGCACGCGATGGACCTGTCTTAGTTTTAGTGAAAATGTCATTAATTGGGTTGAGGTATGCCTCATTCGTCCTAATGTATCTACTTCTATGTTAGATATTTGGCTTCATTTGCTTGGATGGCTTTTCGAGGAGAAAATTGAATGGCGAACTACATATATGAGCGACCTCATGTAATACCATTGAACGCCTGGCTATATGTCATTGGTATAAATTTAGGGGAAGCAGATGAATAGGTGCTACGTCTTAGGGTGTTGCTCAAAAGCTCAAGAAAATAGATTGGAACTCAGGCAGGAATAACTATATTTCTAACTTGTAGCCATGGGTATATCTGTAGCTCATCAACTCTGGACTCTGTTAGACCAACCCGACCCTCGCTATTATGAGAACCCTCGTCTAGCTCATAATCACTCTTGCTGGCCTTTGTTCAAAATGAGTAAACTTTAGATGAACAAGGTCATTAGCCAGTCAACTTGCAAATTAATCTGACGAGTCATTACCTTAATGACTATAACCAAACTCTTCATTAGTCAGCCAATCACAAGAGTATTTTAATATTTTCAGTTTTTTTTTGTTTATATCCTCAGTCCTGGCAAATTATTTTATGATTGCATCCCTTGACAAACGAAATATGTCCATGTCCATGTCCAAATTTTTGAGAAGCAATTTTTAACTCATTTCAATGAAATATCAAATCATAAACAACAATAACATCATACTTCCTCTATTGTACTAATTGTTCTCCGAATTACGGTAAATACAAAAATGCGGATACACAAATGCCACTTGTGTGCCATTGTTTATGTCATTAGCGAGAAGTTATCCTCCTTATGCAAATTTCCTGACAAATTAGAACTCCAAAATTATTTGAAAGCCTTCAAAACAATGGCCAACACAATAACGCAAGATGAAGGAGACCCTATACCGGAAAATAAAGAAGCCGGGAAAAAGTCGCCAATACTTAACCTGCCAACTTACTCCCCTTTCGCAATTATTATTATTTTTCCAGGATAATGCCGTACAACAATATCGTCGTGGGTCGTTGCTCGCTGTCGGTTATGCTGGAGGAAGGAACAACAACCCTTTTTTACAATCTTTTAATTTCTTCCTGTTTTCTCTACGGCTTGCATTCAGTTTCAGTCTCACCATCTACAGTGTCCTTTTCCTTTCTTCACAAAATAGTCGTCTTGTGTCGCGAACTCAGTATTAACAATGGAGTGGAGAGATATTGTTATTGTTATTGGACAGAGGACAGCAGATAACAGTCCCAAGTCCCAACAGTCTTATACATACATACATAGGAGCGAGCACCCGCACCGGTTCAGTCAGGGATTGGTGTGCATCTTAAGACGATGGCGAGAGATTATGTTATAGACGGTGGAAAATTAAAAGGAAGACGATTGCGGAAAATTATTATCCAAGGGAAATTTCTAACGACAATCATAACTCATCCGATGCACCGATGGTTGAGCAATAAATCGACTAGAAGATGCACCCAGGGTAGCCGAGTTGAAGTGTTTCATTAAAGATTGTAAGTTACAAGGAATGCCAAGAATTTCGTCCGGTATCCTTTGTTGATTTTTCTTCTTCTGTATATTATTGTGAGATGATTCATATCCGGTGAAATGAAGCGTGCCAGAGTCATGACAGTGTATTTATGGTGACGATGCGATGGTGGGAAATTACTTTCAAATTGGAATTTTGTAATCAGTTTTCGGCTTTATTGGACGTCATATGTCGAGATTCAGAATTATAGATGAAGAGCTACAAATTGCTACCTAATGGCGGGTCTACAGTTGATATAATCTAAAAGCTTCAGTCCCAACAAAAGTAATTGGAAGGAAGTTTGAATCTTTTGGTATGTTGGGCTATGTCCATTAGGGTGTCCCGTAAAAATTGTTTTTCTCGTATCTTAACAAAAGCCCCGGGAAAAATAAAAAAAAAATATTCAAGGGTACTTTTGGGCTTCTACCGACCGTTGAAATTGCGAAAAAAACATTGTTCCTTACATTTTTATTTTCTTTTCCATCTTTTTTTTTATTAAAGCCCAGTATCCTGCTCGCGCTAAATTTTAGCGACCGCACTTCTCTCCACAGCACAGATAAATCCTCGCTAAATTCGTTGTACAGGATATAGATAGGACACACACCTATATTTTATTGCCACATGAATTTTGTTTTTTGTTATTTTTTCACTTTTTTCCTATTCACTGACATCGATTTTCAAGTATTCCATGATATAGTTGATTCAGAATTTGTTTTGTTTCGGAAAAGTCAAAATTTATCGCCGATTTAATGTACCAGACAATTATTTCGTGCGCTAAATCAGTGGAGACATTTTCTTGGCCGAGTATAACAAAATTGTACGTAGTACGTATAACACACAATATTGTTATACCCGACAGACATAGTGTGTGTCCCATCTATATGAAAATAAGAATTTAGCGTGCGGAACAGGATACTGCTTTGCTAGGCTGCCTCGCTAAATTTTATCTCTGTAGACATTTTTGTATGGGAGATAAAATTTAGCGCGAGCAGGATACTAGGCTTAATACTAAAAATTATTGTAAGGTTAGCGTATTTTACCGAATGACAAGTTTTTTGTTTGCATTTGAGGGCTTGCCTCCTGTAAATGTGATTCCTTTGATAACTACAGTCGTCGTATAAAGGAAAAAAAAAAGTTTCTGTTAATGAAAGGCGGATCAAAGAAACGATAGGAAAATGGAGATCGGTTCTGTCGATAAGCCTGAAAGTCGAAAAATTCAAAAGCGACTAGATCGAAAAGAACATAGTGCATTGAATAATCTTGCAGAGTAGAGTCCATGGAAACGGATGAAACAGTGTAGCCAGTCGAAACAGTAGGGTCACTACTTTTTTCATGAACCAACGTCATTTTCAGATCCTTCCACGTCTTCAGATAAGCGCAACTTGAGCTATCAGTATACGATCTGCCTCAGCAGTCTCTACAGAGGTTCTGCAGGATGTTGGAATCGTAAACAGCACTGACACAAGACTTGTAGTCGACAAAAATAAAATACACCGAACTTTGTCAAAGTTGAAAAAGCATCTAAGAAGCCAATGTAATGATGTCATTCTCAAGAGTGTTTACTTCGACGGACGGAAAGGCAAAACCCTTGTTTCAGAACAAAAAGACGGGCGTCATTTTCGCAAGCCAGATCTTCAGAACCAGAGTCAATCTACTTGGGTCATATTACTCCGAAATGTGGTACAGGGAAGGAAATATGCAATTCAATGATCGATTTTTTCAAAAAGTAAGGACTTTTATTTGCAAAACATTCTTTGTGTTGTATGTGACGGCACCGTCTCTAACACTGGCTGCAAAGGAGGTATGTAGCTCGATACATGGAAATGGAATTAGAACGTCCATTACAGTGAGTAATATGTCTACTGCATGCAAATGAATTGCCTCTAAGGCAACTTAGACGGATCAACGTCGGGCCCTCGTGAGTATTCTTGTCCGCTCGGTAAGACTTTGATTAATTGTAAAAGTAACGATTGCTCAGTTTCACTCCTGTGATCGGAAATATACCTGAAATTGAGGAAAGCATCGCAGATCCAATGAGTGCAGAACAAAAATATCTCTATGAAATGTGTCAATCAATTAAATTAGGTTACTGTTCTCCAGAACTAGCCAAACGACAGCCTGGAAAAATGGCACATTCAAGATGGGTCACAACTGCAAACAGAATACCTACTAACAGCGGAATTAATAAAAAAGCCCTATCCGCTCTTTAAAACATCTTTTAGCTACCATACGGATAGTGGACTTATTCGTTTGATAACTTTTATTATTAATAAATACATCTTATATCCATATTAGCTATCCACTCTTTATCACTAAACGCACGGCAGCACTGCGTCCAAACTGTACTAAACATGGTTGTAAATCTGTCATATTCCATCAGCTGACACTATCATGCTCAGAGCATTTTCGTTTGCGAATTTTAGATTCTCTCTGAAATTCTCTTCCAGCTTTTAAATTTCTCGCGTCCAATCGAACTTTTTGTTGGTATACGTGTATTTGAAATATGTGTATAGTAAATTAACTGTGTGTCGTTGAATTAAGTTATCCGCTCCTTAAAACATGTCAGTGAAAGCTAAGATATGTTTATTAATAATATTTACGACTTAAAAGATGTTTTAGAGCTAATTCGCCACTATGCGGTATTTATTAATACGGGGGTAAGACTTTATGTAAGTTCTAGTAATCCATCTGAAAATCTTAAAATTCTTGTGGAGTAGGTACTTAATGAAAGTTTATGGACCTGTTTGGTATTCCATAAGAAACAACCCGTCTTTGATATATGTAGCGCAACATTTTATCAAATTGATTTCTTTCTCAAGATGGTTGCCATAAAATTTGAAAGCAATTGCCGATACAGTCATTGAAAGAAACGCCATTTTCGAACATCCCGAAAACGTTTTAGTTGCAATGCTCTTCGATAAAAAGTAATACGTTAGATTTTTTTGCCTTAATAACTTCCTTTAAATAAATTAGTTGGTTATACGCTTATATTAAATTTTACTATTTTTTATGAAATACCAAATAATTTGTATGTATGTATTAGCAAATGTTAGTACCTTACTTACTTTTCCGTATCCTTCAATTTTCGGTAGAGGCCCAAAAGTTATGCCCTAATCAAAAAGTAAGTAAACATTCGGAATCTTTTCGGCAATACGCAACTTTTGATACCCCTTTCGACAATGTAAGTGGCGTTTTTTTAGAGGTATAGAACTTTACTGCCTTGGATATTACTTTCATGGATGTAAGGGTTCTGATTGCATGCCTGAATGTCGATTTATTATGACGTTATCTCTAAGGTTAGGTTAGCTAACGAAGAGGTCTTGTCAGGTACAAAATCTCATAACTTCCACTCGAAGACCTAAAAGAACGATTGGGAATCCCTTGTTGTAAGTCTGAATAGAATATTCACCCTGAATGGAATATTCACCCTCATTCCCGTTGGCGTTTGTCGTATACAACTCATGTGTCGTGTCGTTGTAAAAACGATATTCAGATTTTTTTCGAACTTTTGTTAACGATTTTACTTCATTTTCTATGTGTTCACTGTAATTTTAAAAAGTTTTTTTTTTTATAGTTACAAACACTGACTTAAAACCGAAATGAAATATTAGGCAACAAATGCCAACGGGAATAGGGGTGATTATTCGATGTGGATGAAGATATCCAGAGATATTATAGCATACCAACTGGGCCAATTATGTTCACTTACCGCCAAATGACCTTAAAAGTGTGACCTGTTTCTGGTGGAGTCTCTAGATCTAATACCAAAGTCTATGTATAAATTTGCATGTAGGTATCCATCTATATTCCAGGCCTAAGTCCTCCATACCATCAATATCTGCGATAAGTTAATATTTGGAAAAGTTATTATGATGCGCTGTCTCTCTGGGTTGGAGTCGAAGACTTATCGGGCCGGAGCGCTGATCTTCCTTCTATGTACATGTTCCAGCCATCTTAGACGATTTTTTTTCGGACTTTTCTAACCAAGATGATGTCGCTATATAGCTCGTAGAGTTCGCTGTTAAATCTCCTTCTCCAAATCTCGTCAAGACAAATGGAAGCGAAAATCATTCGAAGAATTTTGAAAGGATATCTTCATCCACCTTCGCTAATGTACATGCTTCTGCTTTCTATGTCATATAGCAGGTCTGGGATGCAGGGTTTCCTAAGTTTTTCTTGACAAGGCCTTTTCTACTCAATTCCCTTCTTAGGCCAAAGAAAACCCTCAGTCCCTCACTGCCACAGTTGCGGGAATACAAATGAGAGAGATGGAGCGTATCGATCTGGGCTTCTTGGGATTTCTCCAGACAGGATCTTGTAGTGATGTCAAGGAGACTGATGCCTCTATTGTTGGCGCAGATTAGAAAGTCTCATTTCTTATGTCAGCCTTACAGATAAGGGTAACAACATTCTAGTATCAGGTTTAGAACGCTGCCAGATCTATTTTAAAAAACTCTACAAAACTCCACAAACAACACTTATAGATTGATGTCATTCCAAATATCCGTTCCAATTTGTAATATCTGACCATTAGAGTTCATCCAAGGATATCTCTTCTTATCTTCCATTTCAGAGTAACAAACACCACTAAGTACCAGTTGAAAAACCAAATGACTCTTTAAGATAGCAAATGTCATCCATTTGAATAATGAAAACGGATCCACACTGGTTGCACCATTCAAGTGTGTTCCTTTAAAAAGTTCGTCACATTTAGATAACCCACATCCGCCCACCAGTTACCACTTTCGCCGTTCATGGCAGCGAAAACATGTTTACACCCAAAAGTTAAACAAATCATCCACCACATCAATCAATGAATTCTTTGTTTAAAAAGAACACACACACACACTCTCTCTCCATCTTTCCTTTCAACAAGGACGAATCATCGACCAAATGCCGACCCAATCCAACGGTTCCGTTTCAATTCGAGAATATTGCCTTCCTCTGGGCTGATTACTGTTTCCACATGATTTGAATTTATTGCTGTTTGAGAAAATGCAACATACAGATATAAACTCCGAGGATACATTTCATGGTGCAGCCAAAAAAGAAGGACTAACCCAACCAGCCAAAGTTGGAAAAAACAAAAGGATCGTCCCTGCTGCATCGCAATAGCTCAATAGGGACGAAAATGCAAGCAAAAAAATCACAAGACCCAAGTGAATAGTCAAAATCAGGACCCCGCGTCGTTGTCGCGTTGGCAAAAAAAAACACACACACACGGTGTGTGTGTAGCAAATTTAATACGACCAGGCAAAAGGCAAGGCACCCTTTCGCCGACCATACAGGGATGTGTAAAAATATCGGGAAATGCATAAATTTTTATGGATTGGATTACGACGGCGTAAAAGCGAATAAATTTTCTTTGAATACATTTCCACTGGTGGTGTAAGGTGGGTGGTGGTGGTGTGTTCGGTTAGCTGGGAAATGCAGGCCAGTTGGCTTTGGCTGGCGTTTACAGCATACGCGAAATACTTGCATAAACTATATGCGATCGTTGCCACAACACATATAAAACCGGAATCAGGACAGCCGGCAATTTATAACAATTTGTCGTCTATTACGGTTTGATGGGAGGCAGTTCTGTGGGTACATAAGCACGAAGGGGTCATAATCTCGTGATGTTGGTAATAGCTACGGACTGGTGGATGAGAAGTTTAGGAAAAACAAAATCGATACACCATCATGTTTGTTGTTAAAAAAATGTTTTTTTTTTTGTTATAGTAGGACATTCTACACCCACGAAGTGTTTTATTAACGTGAGGAATTTTTTTTCCTGAAAGGATTACCTGGAATGTGTATATTTTTAGTAAAATTGATCCCTATGATGGGTGTGAACATAAATCCTGGACATTAAGTGATAACGTAGTTAGCAGATGGATTTTTTTTTTTTTTTTTTTTTGTAGATACATGGAATACATATTATGATTTGGTTAAGTGGGCTTAGATATGAAGTCGTTTGTGGATGTGTATGTGATGAAGCTGTCTGAACGGCAATGGTTCGGGATAAGTGATGATGGTACAAAAGTTTTGAAAAATCAGTTAAAGAAAATTAAATTGGAAAATACCTGACTGTCTTGGAAGTGCATCATAACTTGTTCGCACACAGGACTCATATATCGTGACAATTTTGAAAGAAACTTCTGATCTGGATGTGGTTGGTGGCACATTCGATTTTAGTCTGTCGAAAAAATGTGCTAAATGTGAATAGTAGCAAAACAGTCAGTAATGTTTGGAGTTCTTTGGAATTAAACTAATTAAATAATTTTCATCTGAATTACCCTGCGAGGAGCTACTCATTCTTCACTGGATTCCAGCCCACAGGTGCTTTGCTTTGCTAAAACGAAAACCCCATTAAATGAAGGCTGGCTTAAAACACCTTGGCAGAACTGCACCAGACCCAAAATTCTCCTCTAGAAAATCCTACTCTCTAAACAATCTGGACAAAAAAGGCCGGTGAATCCTGACAGGTATAATTAGTAGCCATATCCTCATTGAAAATTATCATTACCGAATTTGGCGTCTCGCCGGATCCTACATGTAAACTCTGTCTTGGGAGTAACAAATCCTCCCTTGACATACTTATGGAATGTCCGGCAATCTTTCGTCTCAGAAAAAATAAAAAGGATGGCTCTAGGACCTCGCTAGGGAACTCAAAATAGGCTCCTTTTAAAGAGGCCGCAGTGTCAGATTCCCTTGAAGGTTATTCCGACTTATAATCTAATTTATCAAGCTTACGTTTAATTGAGGAGTAGGTTCGTCCCAAAATTTAGCACCATCAAAAGGAAAAAGGAACTAAAAATGATTGGAAACAGACAAAAGGGAAAAAACAATCATGTCGCCTATAGTGGGTCCAACTGAAAAAGCAAAGGCGCAACAACGAGTCAGATTCATTCTGATGGATCCCAATGGTTTTATTTCGGATCTTTGTTTAACACAGTGGTCAATTATAATAATTGCATTATTTAGGCTTAAATTCCGGTCGAATGTGGGAAAAAATCGACTTAATACGTTCTGTCAAATGTTTGAAGACTTATTAAATTATGGTCTCACCATACAATACATTGGCTTAAGCCGTGGTAATCGCATGCAATCCTATGAAATTTCTCCCTTAAGTATGATAGCAGTTTGACATCACTTGTCAATCTGTTGATTAATCACGTATCTAATTTTCTAATTCAGTTTACGTTAATGAATAGTTATAATCAACAAATCTGATCCTAATAAGTTGGTACTCGACACTTTGATACAATATTCTAACAAAATAAAAAAGTCACTAACTTCGAGACGGAAAAATGTGTTCTATATGAAAAATACACCCAACCAATTTCTGTTGGTATCTAAGTTTTCATAAACTGTCAAATTTCACAGTGTCACTTAAGCCTAGCACACTAATGTCATTTTCGGTTGGTCGTCCAGAACCGTCAAGCTCTACACGCGGAAATTGCCCACTAAACGCCTGCACTCTAAACTTCAATTATTAGTGTAAGTTTTAGAGAAAAAAAACCGTGTGTAAGTGGGCGCAGTAGCCCAGTGGTTAGTGTGCTGGACTACTGTGCGAGGGATCCCATGTTCGATCCCCGGAAAACACACAAATTACATCTAAAGGTTTTTGCTACTTCGCCACCTCTCGCGAACGTTTGACAAACATCCGAAAGTATGACTGTCCTGAAAAAGCTTCTCAATTCAGCCGTTCGGACTCGGCATAAAATTGAAGGTCCCTTCCATTCGTCCCAAAAATTGAAACTCACACAAACGAATGGTTGCGAGAAGCTAGGCCTAGGGTGTCTACCGCCTGTTGCGCCACCTATTTATTTTATTTTTTATTTAACTTTTAGAGATGTACGTAATAAACAATCTTGGACTGAGTAAACCCTAGTTTATTGAGTAACTTCTTGCGCAGAAATTATTATGTAATGTTGCTAATTGTTGTAGTTTCAATTTCTTGAAATATTTCCAAATATGACACAAAATTGTTGGTACCTATACGATAAGCTTCTCTACACCCTCTTTAATGTGCTTCGACTGCTACCCCTAATCTGATTGCTATCAGAAGAATTTTCTCAAAAAATCTCACCGGGGGCGACGCCGCCGCGCCGGTCGTTGGGGTGTGAAAGTTGTTCCAACAAATTTTCATCGACTTCCTTTCCCTGTCAACATACCCTCTCATCCTTATCCACTTAACTTTATCAACCTCAAATGGAGATTGTAATTCGCCGTGTTGAAGTATATTGGCAGCGTAAAGGAATCTTGTTAAAAAGTCGAATTACACCAAGGACTAGGATCCATCAAATCAACTCAATCTAGTAGTTTTGTCCTTCACACCTCCATCGGTGGTGCGGCATACCACCTGTCGCTGAGGGTGTGCGATTGAATGCACTTTGCACGTAAGCTTCAGTTGACATCGAAGTCATATGCTCGTTCTTATTGATGAAAAACTTTTCTTGCTCGAACACATTCTCGTTTCTTAACTTTCCATTGTTCTTTTGGCTTCCTGCAGTTTTTTTTCTGCGCTCGCTGTTCCTTTCTTTCATCGGCCTTTTTTCAGGATGTGCGGAACTTTTTTCCGAGATTTCGAGTACTTTGATGGTAACTGCCTTCGACTTTCCAAAGTCGACGGTGCAAAAAAAGGAGAAGACAACTAAAAAGGACTAAAGTTGGTGACAACTTTTCGTATGTCATCGCTGGGACAAGCTAGCTAAAGTGCAATGATTGTGGCGGGATTGATTTCAGGTTGGATGTGTACCCAGTACACACATTGGGACTGGGAGTTGATTTGAACTCCGTTTAAAGAGCGCCACAATAAAGTGGCAATTATTTGTTAATTAACTGGAGGTGATCAACTGGAAAATCGGTTTCCAAGTTTTCCAAGTTTTCCAAGTTTTCCAAGTTTTACGGGTATAACTTGAAAGAACAATATTTGGAGACAGTTTTCAGTTTAGTTCCGTGGGAAACTTACAAAGTTGTAGCCAGAATGAATATGATTGGATAACTTGGATAAATCTTGAAGATAATACAAATATTCCATGTTTAGGGGCACCGTGAGGGCTTCACCTTTTCGATGCATCTTAAACCATGAGTCTCCTTGGTATACCTCACTTTGGATATATTACCTGTCTCCCTCGTTAATGAGTATATACACTTTCAAACCCGATAACGCCTTATAATTACAGTAACTGCTCCTCGCTTCGAACCTCAAAAAGACCTTTATGACGGCGTCAATAAAACTCCACCGCAAGTAATAAAGTGTTGGTCTTCACAAAGCAAAGCACGCACCATGCCAACTTGCATTCGAAGGTATTCATTATTTTCCAATTTCCAAATTAATGAAGCCATTTGCTGAATGGAAATAAATTTAATAAGCATACCGGCAAGGATATGCAATTACTTTATAACAACTTTGCAACTGATGGCCGTGGCAACAGCTAGAACTCTAACTCTCCACCCGCGCGTTAAAAACACACAGCGCTCATAATAAAATTGTAAACACGGAATTTTATTAGAGTCCTGAAATACAACTACTATACCATGCTGGACGGTCTTTCCCTCTGTTTAACAGCGAAACAAAAATAAATTCAACTAGATTAGTCCTCCCGAAGGGATCGCGTACTCACGATGACGTGCCCTGGTGGTATACTTCGCGTCACATCGCACTGAAAAGGAAGCCACCGATGAAGAAGGACTGCTTTTCAGGTCCATGAAGCAATGCACTACTTATTCCAGGAAATGTAATAAATTCTTGAGAATATTTTCTCTCCATCGCTGTGGAGTAATTTTTTGATGCGGGTGCAAGGGTGACATCGATCGGAGTCGATGGGTTGGTGAAATGTGTTATGTGTGCTCCATCTGCATCTACTGGGCTACTGATGCCGCTCCTTGTTTTTGTATTAATAAATTAT
This sequence comes from Cheilosia scutellata, assembly GCA_955612985.1. Taxonomy (NCBI): domain Eukaryota; kingdom Metazoa; phylum Arthropoda; class Insecta; order Diptera; family Syrphidae; genus Cheilosia; species Cheilosia scutellata. Next base: position 21,802,910 of record OY015312.1, on the reverse strand, counting down.
TCCAAAGAAAATTGAGCTCTTTATCGGGGTGGTAACTAGATAAATGAGACTTTATCGCATTTGCTCGTGGAATGTGCACCATGATGCTGGGCGATGCATTTGACGGAGCAGCATCCTTTGGGTGCAGTAAGGATGCCACTATTAGTAGATAGAGTTGGAATTGCCTTCGTTTCCGTGTTTCTTTTCGCTCGGAAATATTTTTCTGGTTGCTGACGTGTGAGGTGAATATTTTATTGGCGCATTGTTGATGCGCGAGTCTGAGACACCCACCGAAGGAGATTTTTCGCCGCTTAGGGACTATGGTAGAGTAAGCACGTGTTTTACGTGCTGTCGAATATGGACCACATAAAGTTGTTTGGTTTTTTTTTTTTTTTTTTCAAGTATGCAGGAGTACAAAATGAATGAAGTTTGTTTATTTAAAATTGATTGTCAGATATTATTTGTCAGTCCAGTTGTGATAGATGATTTGAAGGCATATAAACCACTGTCCCGTCCCTAAGAACCGTTACAATAAATTTAAATCTCTGGCCCATAAAATCGGTCGCATCGGTTTGTTTTGTGATTGAACTATCATTATCCACCTTTATCTCAACTTATTCAACATCCTAGACAGTTTCTGACATTCTCAATGGACTTGTAGGAGTCTACATTCAACCAACCGTTATTTAAAAATTCAAATTTAAAAACCAAAATAATACCAACATCATGGACCGACCGAAAGAGTGCGACACTAAAGCTACCTACCATTTTGCATAATTTCTATCATCATTCGCGTTTTGGCCTTCAGCACATCAAGATCGACTTGTCATTTTCATTAAGCATTTTTCTTTAAATAAAAATATCGCTACTTGGCAAAATTAATTTGTAATAAAGTTTCCTAATAAATAAAGGGTCCGCCAAATAACTTTTTTTTTTTTGAAAATGCTATAAAAAAAAAACTACTGAATATTTTCTCAAATTTATTTTTTTATTTGAAAGTACAATCCTTCCGGCTAATAATGGAAAATAATTTCATTCAAATGGCTGCCTCGGCTGGCCATGCAGTAGCCTACACGATCGGTCCAATTTTTAAGCACATTATCGATTGTGTGCAGCTGTATTTCACCAATGGCTTCACGAATATTGTCCTTTAAAGCGCCAATTGTCTCTGGCATGTCGGCGTAACACTTATCTTTTACGGCACCCCACAAATAATAGTCCAACGGTGTCAAATCGCAGCTCCGCGGTGTCCAAACGACATCAGCTCTGCGGCTGATAATGCGATCTTCAAAAACAGGGCGCAAAACATCGAGTGTAGCTTCGGCTGTGTGGCACGTAGCGCCGTCTGGTTGAAACCAAATGTTGCCAATATCCTCCTCTTCAATTTTTGTGAACAAAAATTCGTTCAACATGGCCCGATAACGATCGCCATTGACTGTAACAGCCACTCCTTGCTCATTTTCGAAAAAAAATGGCCCAATTATGCCTCTGGACCAAAATCCGCACCAAACTCGGGTGTACGCACTGTTTTTGGCTTTTCACGCTTTGGTTTATCGATGAGGATGTCAGTTTCTTTCACTTTTTTCACAAGATAACGAACATACGGAGCTGACGGTGCTTCTCTTCTTCCAAAATCCGTACGCAATTTTCGCACACATTCTGCAACATTACCATGATTTTCAAAGTAATATCGCAATATTTCCCAGCGTTTTTCAAGCGTATACACAACCATATTCGTTCAGCGGAAGGATAAAACTAATTATCTGTCAAATCAGACATGAGCTAAGTGTTACCATTCGCGAAATAAACACTAGTTGAAAAAAAAAACGTTAGATGGCGGACCCTTTATAATAAAATAAAATCAGTAGATAAACTTTTATTCATCCTCAGTAGTAACTAAATCGACTTTATACGTGTTGGGGAAAACCGAGTGGAGCGACAACCCAAGTTAGGAAACAGCAAAAAAAACTAGAAACCGTTCTGTTTACTATTAATTTATTAGAGATCTTGCTTCTTCGGCGGCTACGAATCGACTGAATCACAGTCTCCGCAGCAGGCGTATTTACGTCTAACTATTACGATGTAACAGTTCGGCCATCCTATCATCGTTCGTGTCCTCACGATCGGCACCCTCAGAGTCGATTGCGCCTGCCCCGTCTACGATTGTGTCCTCCATCAACCCAGCGTCATCGGTATCGTCATCATCCTCCATTGTCGCCTCAGCTTGTACGTCGACTAGACCCTCCTCTGGCAGCTCGCACCACGGCTTAAGTCTGTCGGAGCTCATTACGGTGTTGAATTTACGCTGGTTTCGCTGCATTCCGGGTATGTCTGTGACGACGTAACGGTCATTAGGCAGTACGCGCTCGATGATGTAAGGTCCACGATAAAGCGGCTCTAACTTGCGGGACTCACCTGTCGCTGCCGCCTCATGCTCGACTAAAACGAGGTCATCCACCTCGTACTGGGATGGCTTGCGATGTCGCAGATCGTAACGCCGTTTTTGCTCCGTCTGGCTCCTCTCGATATTCTGCAACGCTTTCTCTCTCCTTTGGCCCATTTCGTCCGACCCGATTGTTCTGGTCCGCCCTAACTCCAACAGCAGCTTGTTACCCAAAATGTCCCTCGGTGTGTATACAAACAGTAGTTCGTGTGGGCTAGCCTTTGTAGTGGAGTTCCTTGCCGTATTTAACCCCCACTGAATCGTTCGCAGTTGACCTGCCCAGTCCATTTCGGCAGATTGTGCACACTTCAATGCAGCGAGGATCGTCCTATTGCAGCGCTCCACCTGGCCATTCGCTCGAGGGGTCCTCACAGCGGTTCTGATGTGCTCCACCCCGTTGACTTCGCAGTACTGCTCAAACATCCTGGACGTAAATGCCGTCCCACGATCGGTGACTATCCTTCTCGGTACGCCAAAATATCCCGAAATATCAGTCAGCACGTTGAGCACTCCTTTCGTGTTTGCAGTCTTTACAGCTCGCAATACCACGTATTTCGTGAAACTGTCCACCATCGCTAGTACATACCTAGTCCCCCCTTTCCCTCGAGTGAACGGCCCAAGGTGGTCGAGATGTATGGTGTCGAACGGTAACGGTACTCGGTCCGCGCTATGCAACTCTCCTTCAGTCATCCCGCCCTTCCTTTTGGAGTATGCGCAGTCCACGCACGCCTTGATGTATTCTCGAGTGAAACTCCGCATCCTTGGGAACCAAAACGTCTCACGTGCCCGTATCAGCGTCTTCTCCTCAGCCAAGTGACCCACATCATCGTGACAGAGCTTCAGAATTCTCCACCGTATCGCGTGAGGCACTACCCACTTTGCAGCCCCTCCGACTAGTCGAAATAACCGCAGCCCCTTCAGATTGAATTCCTTTTGCAGCTGCTTTTTCCTGGCTGTTGATTCTGACGACCTCAGTTCCTTTATTACCTCCCGCAACTTAGTGTCCTGCCACTGCATAGCCGCTAGCCAATCGTCATCCGTAATGTGCAGGTTTAGCACGAACAAAGATGCTTCTTCCATCACCTTTCCCTCGTCCGCCGGTTGACGACTTAAAGCGTCCACATAAGCTGCTTTCCTTCCCGGTTGATGTACGGTTTCAAATGCGAATTCCTGTAGCTTAAGCCACCACCTACCCACTCGCGGAATGATCTTCGGCTTGTTCTTTGTTGCGATGATCGCCTCGCAATCGGTTACCACCTTGAAATCTCTTCCTAGCAGGTAAACTCTGAAACGATCCAGACTGTCCACAATCGCCAACACCTCCAACTCGTAGGAATGATATTTCTTTTCGTCTTCCGAGAGCTTGCGACTGTAGAACAAAACTGGATGCAAGACCAGTGCCAAATGCAGATAAAACGTATAAAGTCACCTTCCACAGGTGTGTATTATCTATCCATCTGTCAGTTTATGGATATAGCAACGTATACCACGGTTTCTATGGGCTAGGCCTTTAGCAAATTCAGCTTTGGCTTTTGAAACTTTCGGTTGCCCTTCTTAGAGTTTCGTCGAATATCTTAAACTTTTCGTTACCGTGGTTGGATTTGGTACAGTCAGGACACATTTAGAAAGAGTTGGTTAAAAGACTAGTCCGGACATATGCAAGTGGAAGCATTGCACACTTTAATAACCCCAAAGAAAATGTCGTCAAATCGCCCTTGCTTGGAAGCCAATTGCTGTGGGCTCTTCATGAGATTATTTTTTTTACAGGTAATTGCATCAAAACGACAGAGTTCCCCGGTGTTCTCGCACTCCTGACGCACCAATATCGGAACTGCATTTTGTATTTGGGATTTGGGTTAGGTTAGTTTATGATTAATTGTGTGATGGATGGAAGACAACTTATCAAGTTACTGATCGTCATGAGAACCAGAAGGTGCTCCTAATGAAGTCCAAGAGATCTGATACTGGAATTCTGCAAACTTTTCGATGCTTGCGAGGAACCTCTTTCTTAGGGTACAGGCGTACTCGCCGCAGTGGCACAGTAGATTTTGGATTCACTCTACTTTATCCATATCTCATGGTATTCGTTCGGTGACTAATTTTCTTCAGTCTATGACTGAATTTGCGGATTCGTACAAAATTGGAGAATTTTACTTTCGGAACGGATATGGGCTGATTATTATTGGACTCTGTTCTCCATTTAGGAAGTATGACTTCAAAGGGCACAGTGTCACATTATTACATCAGTTTTAAAGCAGATAGAGGATCTGCTTAGTGATAGAATTTTCTTTAATTTATTTTTGTCTAGTTTTGGCCATAATTGAACGAGAGGTGTCGCAGTCCATCTTAAGTCATCCTAACTGGAATTATTTGGCCTATTTCTCTATTGCATCATTTTCAACCGATTCCTTGCTAAAGCATCAGTCTTTTGGTTACCTTCCATATTGATATGTTCGGGAACCCAACAGGGTTTGACCGAATGATACCTCATGGTAAGCAGTGCGTTGCAAAATTTCCTAAATACCTTTGGTAAGATAGTAATATCCGACGGAGGAAGGTAACTGATGTCTTCTATGCGTTTTGCACTTTTTTCTATATAGTCAGCTTAGAAAACACTACACGGTTCTGGTAAACTTAAAGATTCCAGTTTTCCAGCCATATCAAGCATTCGTAATGGGTAGGCCTATGGTGTTCTTGGGTCTTCTTTGCACTTGCTGATTCCGTGTTTTCCCAACCATTGTGGAAAATCTCTTAGTATTGGCAGCGATTGTACATATTCAGCAAAAGTCGGGGTGAACTTTGGCGATCACTTCAAGATTTCTGCTAGTATCCCATCTGAGCACGGAGCCTTTTTGCTTTTCATAGACCTTGCACTGATTGCCAATACATTTTCATTATTATAGTCGAACACAAACTCGAGAATAGAATCCGGACTCTGACTGGGTGTGTCTTGAAGATATTATCCACGGTATTCTTCATACTGTGATCAAGGTTGGGCCTCCTTCTTGTGCTTAAATAGGTCTACCTCATAATCCAATCCGCAAGGATCGCTGTTAACATCGAGATGGATCTTTTAAAATACTTCTTGTTTTTTTTCTCAAAATTAATTCAGAACGGTTTCCGTGACTTTCGAGTGCTTCTTCTCCCTCTTGTAACTTTGCGTCTAAGGCGTATAGATATCGTCTTCCTAATTGAGCAATTTCGTTTATTCATCAGTTCACAGGTTGGCTTTTCGTTCTTTTCACCCGAGAGAAAAGGAACTATAGCCTTAGCAGTTCAGTCATTTCAGTCATTTCCATGATCGGATATTCCTCTGGCTATTGAGGTACACTTCACTTAGCATTAACCGCACCTTGTTTCATCTTGGTAATCGCTTTTGGCTTCTATTTGACGTCCGTTCGATTTTTTTAAGGCATATCGAATTACGGTGTCTACCGCCTGTTGCGCCGCCTATTTATTTATTTTTTTTTTACCGAAGTACGCGGTCCGTGTAGTCCTAGATTACTTTCCAATTCCTAATCCCAGATACTATGTCTTCCGATTAGTGGTAAAATTGCGAAAGTGGTAAAATGCAGACTATGTCAGAACACAGTGACAGCAGAATGACAGCAAAATATTTTGAAATATCCATTATAGGTACTGAACTGACTGACCCTAACACCCACATATTCGTACAGGCATCCATCGGGTTTTTCTGCGAGTCCTATTGGTGATAGTCACTTACTATTATAGCCAAAAGTCACCTCCGTATAATGTATCTAGACCACCTCTAGCTGCTGCAGATATGTCTTGAAATTGTACTAAAAAATTGTAAATTTATAATCAAAACCGAAATTTTGAACCAACCACTTGCAGAGCGGATACATTTCTTAAAGTAACACCAAAGAGTCGCCTCAAGTGGAACATTTTTAAAACTTAAAGCCGCACCCTCACGTATTCAATTGCCTTAAATAAATTTGCATGCTTTTTGTGTGTCCTCCGCTTTAGAGAGATGTAATGAGCACGTACTCGTCTTCTTACGAACACTATCCATCGAGAAACAAAATGTTTTCGTTGAGAAAATTAACTTCCATAAAATGCCAACGCTTTATGCATGCACATCCACCGTTCCATTGAAAGATCGAACGCATAGAGTTCCTGCAGATGCACAGCACACCATCCATCCATCCACATCCTGTGACTCTGCATTTCATTAAACTTGTTCCCCAATTAACTCGTTTAACAGTTTAATGCTTCCTTAAAGTGATAGTCCCGGATGCACACAGAGCATGGATACCAGAAAACATAGAAGACACCCAAAGTCTTCCCCAAACAAAGGTTCAGCGACAACTTCGTCATAAGACACTCGTATACTCTGTCGTCGTGTCGGATGAAACTTTCCGCACAACCACTGCCACTCGGGGCGTATACGTAACTTTTTGGTTTGCAGTTAGGTACCGCAGTGTATTTCTTCATATACAGTACCAGCAGCAGCGTGTATCTTACAGGTGTAATTAGGCGAAGCTTAATCCGTTGAAAATAATTAAAACTCTGTAAAGCCGTGCACCCAACTGGAGTATGCGGCAATAGAAATACTGGTACCCTGCTTGGCAAACTGAACGAAGCCTGTCACACTCCGGGGCAACGGCGCGGCGGCAGCAAATGATATCTGCAACGTGATGCGTACGACAGTGTCTTCGAAGTAATAAATCCGTTAAGGAGATAAAACTTTCAGATGAGTGTAACATACCGGCATCGGAGAAGGCGTGCGATAAAGAAGACGAAATCACGCTCCGGGTTATATACAGTTGACACGAATGCAGATGCATGCGTCAGAGCATCTGTATCGAGTGTGCGTTTGTACGCTCGGCGTTGTGCCTCAAAACCATGGTGCGACATCGTCGTCAAGATAACAATAATTACTTGCCCGGGGCTTATCGTTCGTTTGGGTGATGCACTTGCATTCGCATTCCCATTCTACCATGGGTATGCACCCCTTTTCGTCAATACATGTATACAACTGCGGTGCTGAGGAATTGGTACGTTGATTACCTACAAGGGATGATATTGCTTGGAGCTGAAATTCAACTTCAAAAGCGCATTACATTCCATTCGCAGTAAATATTTATGCAAATCGCTTAACTTGATTATGCGATGTAGGCAAGTGCATTTGTGGCACTTGTCAACCCTTTGCATCTTCGGCCTGTATACCGGTCGGTGTGAGGAAAAGCGTTGTTTGTTTATTCATTCACCTCTTGCTCCTTGCATCGGTGGAAATTAAAATGTTGTCAGGGTTAAAGCGATTCTCACCTGCATTGCATTTCATTCTCATAGTAAGCAACTTGAGTGGTGTTGCCAGTAATGAATTTTTTTTTATTACCAAATAGCTTTTTTACTTATAGTACAGAAAAATTCGGTTTAATTGTGAATGATAGTCTTATTCCATGTGTATGTATAGTAGGTAATTCATCAATTGAGAACTGCTGGACCGATTTGGCTCAAATTTTTTTACAGTTGTTCGTAATTATAAGGAGAAGGTTTTAACTTAAGAAAATTTTGGGAAAACCCTCCGGAAAAGTCGGGACATTGGAAAAATCGAAATTTGATTTTTTGTATGGAATTTTTTGTACAATTGTTCCGGAATGGATTTTCTAATGGAAAATTAGAAAATTCTTAGTGAAAAAATAGGAAAATTCCGGAAAACGCGAAAATTTTGAATTTTTTTTTCGGATAATTGTGAAATTCATTGTGATGAAAGACGTTTTGCGTGCATTTTGGGTGGAGAAGTTAATCTGCTGGCGCTTGGCAATAGCCAAATTCCCGTTGATGTTTCGACTGGATTGATATCGTTCCCGGACATTTTTTGCGAGTTCACATCGTCGAAGGAGAAACTTATCACCAAAGTGTTCCCCGGAATTGCACAAAATTATAAAAATCTCGATTAGATTAGTGAACGAGCAATACTAGCAGCGAAGAATAAGAAAGTCGTCGATAGCTTGAATTTCATTATTCAAAGTCAAATTACTGGAGAACTGCATTCGTACAAATCCGTCGACAGCTTGACCGACGAGGATGAAGCGACCAACTCTCCGACGGAATTTTTGAACTCGCTTGATGTGCCAGGAACTCCACCGCATAGGTAATATACAGCTGAAGATGGTATCGATCATAATCACGTTCCGGAATCTGAATCATCCGAAATTGTGCAACGGTACGCGGTTGTCCGTCAACAAACTGATAAACAATGTGATTCAAGCGACGATCATCAAGGGCAAATTCAAAGGAGAGGAAGACCAGTCAATCTTCCACTCCAATTGAAGCCAATTCAGTGCCCCGTTCGATTGGCTTTTGTGATGACAGTCAATAAATCGCTAGGCCAATTGTTGGAAGCCTGTGGGATTATTCTCGAATTTCCCTGTTTTTCACACGGTCAGCTGTACGTTGCCTGCGTTCGCGTATTGGCCTACGGATGAAGCAGTTGCCAGAATCAAAAAATGGCTGGAGTCTGCCGGCTTAGAACTAGCTGACCGCAAGACGGAGATTGTCTTGATAACCAGCCGAAAGTCTGTGGAATTTGAAAATTTTCAGGTTGTGTGGGAACCAAGGTCTAAGGAGTCTCTAATGTACCTATAGTAGTAATGGTCGACTTCAAAACGCACATCCCAGTATGCCGGCAGGAAGGTCTCACAGATGCAAGCACCTCTGTCCCGAAGGCTGCCAAACATCGGTGGACCTGGGTATATCAGGAGAATTCTGCTATCCAGAGTGGTCAGCTCCAAACTTCTATACGCTGCACCGGTCTGGGCGGGGGCTCTAAAAATAAAGGAAACAAGGAGAAAGCTTTCGTCAGCATACAGGCTCTGCGCAATAAGAACAATAAGAGGATTTCTAACAATCTCGGATGAAGTAGGCTACGTTATATCGGGAATGATCCCCATCGACATTCATGCCGGTATGATGGAAAGGATCTCCCTTAGGCAAACAGCCAACTGGCAAGAGGTCCCCAAATAGAAGCGTCAATGTAGAAGAGAGGGAAACATCGATGGCACTATGTCAAGCCAGGTGGGATAACACGACAAAAGGCAGATGGACCCACAAAATGATTCCCACCATCTGGACAAAAAGAACAAACGGGGAATGCAACTACCACCTTACCAGGGCACGGCGGCTATCGGAAATACCTTCACAGATTTGGTCACGATAGCTCGCCTTTCTGTCCCAAATGCCGAATGAATGAAGAATGAAGTAGGCGCCTTGCAGGGGAAAGAGCGAACTTACCAAATCCCCAAAAGTCGAATAAGCCATATGTTGAGGTCAGAAGATGACTGGCTGGAGGTATGCTCCTTTACAACGACCGTATACACGAAGATTTAAGGAGACTTCAAAGACTTAGAAGAGACGAAATGGCGAACCCAGAGGATTTAGCATGAGTTGCCAAACAGCCTCGCGAAATAATACCTAACGGCAGTTCCGCGGGGAGAGTGGTTGAAGGCGCACTCCTGCCATTGATTATTCGGGTTTTGTTAATCGTGCATGTTGGTAGCTACCGCATCTTTAGAAGATTACCACGTCCATTGGCGCAACAAAAAAAAAGTCAATGTCTACCAATTGGAGCGCTTGGATATCCTGCAATTTCTTCGACATCGTGCCCGAGAAAATTGTGCAAAAATTCGATTTCTCTTTATATATTTTGTTGACATCTTTGACAGATTCCTGTCATGTTCCTATCTATACCGAGTATGGCACATAATATATTGGAAATAATGTCACCCAGTAAAGAAAGCTTCTGAGTCAAAATTTCCAGTCGGGTGTGCAGAAGCTTCCTTTACTGAATGAACAATTCTCCACTAAGTTGACCAGCGAGTTTTACGATCCCTTCCCGACTGCAATAAAAATAAACATAATTTTACTGCGCTCATCTGGCAGTGCCCTACTTATCGAATTTCGTTACTCACACTCACTCTCCTCTGCCAGCCATTTACTGGCTGGGAAATAATTTGGTTAAACGAGAGTATATCTATCTACATATATGCTGTGTTGCTATATTGCTTGTTATTTCGGAGTGCATTTGTTTGTGTCATAAAGGTCGATGGTGCATCCGTGCTTGCTTATCCTTACAGCCACATCGTCCAGTGTGCTGGCTTTTTGGGGTGGCTGATGCCCATTCGCAATATGTGTATTTGTTACCCAAACCACTTGGCATTTCGTCGTCGGAAAGTGAATATTGTTTGCGACTCAATGCTTCTCCCATAGCGATAGCCGTATATGAAGTGAACCCAGGGAGACAGGACAGGGTGCCATGATGACGACGACGTCGCTGTAAATGTGTAATATGCAGCTGCCACTGTCACTATAGTTTGTCGAGTGCTTACACGGAACATGTGAAACATGCAACGCACTACATCCTTCGAAGGAAGCACAATGCACTTGCACTTGCCTCAGGTAAGATATCAGAAGAGAAGCGTCTTTTGTTCGTTCCCCCAAATGGCATGGAATTTCATAAATACAGAAGTAATGCGAAAAGTAAGAACATTGTCATTCCTGGCTACGTCCTTGTTTGTCGACCAAGCACAAGCATCCTTTCTCTCATCAGATACGAGGAGGTGGGTTTTGTTATACGGCACTATCTCTGAATTATGCTGATATACACACGCTACTATACGGCAAATTGGTTTGTTGACAACACACCCAGGCGAAGGTATCAGATTTTAAGGACACAGAGTGCAAAGTTTTATTGGACAACTTGGGAAAGGCAATAATTGCCATCCAATAGGTATTAGGGCAAAGATATGCTGTAATTAAGTCGACTGAATTTGCCCCATTGTAAGTGTTAGTGCAAACAAAGGAGTTTCGAATGAAAATCAAAGCCTTAAGTGATTTGATTTTGAATGGGCGATCCCTTGTAAGGAAACTAGTGAACAACACACTCAAACGGCTAATAGAAAATGGATTTCTACTGCATCTCAACGTATACGCGTCAAAATACCTAATGAAACCATTTAACCACGTCATCCGCACCGGCAAGGACGTGAAGAGTGAAAAATTGTTCAATCAAACAGAAAATCGAATCGAATAAGTGGACGATTATGGCAAAGGGTATGCTAATGCATACGAAGCAGCTCCTTGGAGTGAAATGGAATTCACCCACTTTGCTGAGATGCAAGGAAATTTCTTAAAAGAAGCATTAAACAACAAGGAATACAAGACCGACCAAAGAAAGCTCTTGAAGACCAAAGAAAATAAAAATGAGAGAAAAAACACTCTCTTGGAAAACACGCAGAAAGGATCAACGAAATTAAAATCGTTTGTTGAATCGGTGGGGGTGTTTTTTTCTTCTTCTTCTTTATTTTGTTAAATGTTTTTCTTTTATTTCTTTTCATTGGTATATCCTTGCTGAATCCTTTAGAATGTCGGGCGGAAAAATTGCTACTTTCATCAGGTAACCGTAAAATCGAAGGTGTATGTATAGCGTATATGTTCATTCCATTCGAAAAAGGATCTGTTATATACGCTTACCTGTGCAACAGAGCTCAGACTTTGAAGAATTTACATTCAAGCTTTGATACGCTCTTAGAATTGAGTATTCGAGGCGTAAAGGTTTTCTTCTTTTTTTTTTGTGGGTCTTCCATTGTTGTGGAAAAAGAAAATTAGAATTGCATTTGCCAGCTTCTGGTACATATATACCTATGTGTGGGTTTATTGCACCTGAAGGTATGTATGTTGTACTAACCAAAGGACTCGAATTTCGATTTAAGATTCTGTTCATCACTTCCTGGAAAATTCTTACAACACATCAGAAGCAAAAGTTTTCTGAGTGGACCTTTCATAAGTTGATGTGAATTTATATTGGGAATGGCAATTGCATTGAAAGTTAAAGGAATTGGCAAAAAGGGTGGCGAGACGTAATACAACTGTCGCTATGTTACAGCTTGCAGAATGGAGCCAGCCACAAAGCTAGCTGTGAACAACAACTGACTGATATAGGCATCCAACCAGACTATATATTTCACCATATAAGCCTGCGTTTGAGGACCTGTCGCCTCGTCCGGACACCTGGAACATAAGAGGAGTTTATAAGTGCTGGTAAATCTTTATAATTGTATAAATAATTGTCTTATACGACGACGCAGTATAGTTGCCGAAGATCCCACGACAATATCGAAAGGACTAGGTGGACCAGAGCATCGACAGACCAAATATCACGGCAACACTTTAGGGCATGTGAGAAATCACAAGCTGACATAGCCACGTTTTTACATCCTGTGCTGAGAGTTTTATCAGTCGATCACAGGTAAGAAGACACAGTGCTTGGCATTCTGACCACACTAAGCTTACAGTACAGGTACTCCAGTAAATCGATGTTATACTTATTTCGGTAAGACGGTAAGACGGACCTACAGCCCCAACAAAGCGGATGATAGTCTAGGAACAAGGTACGCTTGACTTCGACATTCTACGAGTATACCAAGTAGTAACTGTACACTGATTCTAGGATTTTTTTGTATTTACAGATGATTCCAAAACCAGTGAGGGTACGGGGCCATGCATATCTATAGACGTGGCTCGGGGACTTCCGAACACATGCAGTGTACTCCATGTAGATTTTCTGACCGCACTCAAAGCTGCGGAACTACTTGATGGGATCAATATCCAACAAGAATATCGCCATCCATTAATAGTCAGACTACTCTAAATTCGCTAGAGTCTTACTTCACCAAATTGAGCTATTCAGGAGGTGCCGCACAATGAAAGCTAACGAAAGGCAAAAGGCTGATATTCTGGCCAAAAAAGGAGCAGAGCTCCCACTTAATGAAATAATTGATGGTATAACAGCAGCAATGGGCAATGGCCGTGGCTAAAAAAAATATTCTCGATAAAACCATCAAAACAACAGAAGTCAGATGGTCGCACTTAGTCGGACATGGTTTCAAAGGCTTGAGTTATATCGTAGAAAATCTGAAGGTTCCTTGGGATGGCGATAGGCCCGCTAAGGTATGTACACAGTCTTTTGTGATGAGTTCACAACGCTACACAACCTAAACCTAACCTTACATAGCAGTTGGAGGGCTTTACACATAGTCGTCCCACCACCACAACAACATCTAGAGAACACTAAATAACTCAGTCAAAACAAAAATTTCACCCAGGGACCTTTGTTAGTAGAGAATCACACTCCCTTGCTCTATAACCGCTATACCTATCAAAACTATCGGAGTATTATCTTTGTAAATATTTTAGAGATCGATGAAACTGCGGAGCCCAGCGGAGGTAAAACATAAAACTGAGTGCAACATAAAGTATTGGAGAAGGGCGAGTCGGTTTCCAAGAGACCTAAGGTGGAAAAGAACAGCATACCTCCCTAAGTCTCTCTAATCTAATACCATATTTGAAAGATTGTTTTTAGTGACATTCTCAGTAACAAAATTGTGATCACTATAAAATCATCTACCAACATGATATCCAAAGCAAAACTTTCCTACATGAATGAAATAATCCAATCCAAATTTCCAAATCATCAGGCTTAGCAAAAAAACGCTCCTGACTTAATTTTAAAGCTGTCGAGCTGAATGAACAAAAAGGTCTTAATAGATGCCTTCTTATACTGTGATAAATAAAGAGTCTCTGCTGGCTTATTTGGCAAAACCAAAGGAAATCGGTAAATATTTCGTGAGGTGGGGTGACATAATGTCCACAGAAATAATGTCCATGGACGTTTTTTTCTGTCGCAAACGGACATAATGTCCAATTTGAAACGGTAACAAGGTCCATTGACATTATAACCGGATCAAAGTCTAAAGGGGCATTATGTCCATTTCAAGAAGACATAATATCCATTTGGACCTTATTTCCATTTCAAAAAGACACAATCTCCATTTGGAATTTGGACATTATGTCCGCATTGATTACTCCCTAGAAAGACATAATTTCCAATGTGCATAATATCAGTTATAATTTTGTTGTTGTACTTAGAGCTTTACAAAAAAGTTGCGCCATAATTACGTTACCTATAGTTGTTGGTATTAGCAGAATTATTCTGGCATTGCTTCAGTCGCGTGTTTGTCATTGATTCGTGAAGATCAAGATGGAAAATAATAATTTAGTGGAAGAAGTAAGTTTCCAGTTTATTCTGGGTTTAAGAAAGAACTGCGTAGATGCTGAAAAGCAAATTTATAGACAAAAACGTTAATACGCGGATGGCGGATTGGACACGATATATTTGCTACGTTTCAGAGTGCATAGTGAGTTTAAATTTTTATCACGAAGGAAATAAATGTGTAAAAATTAAAGAAGAAGCAACCCACTGCCATGAAGCACAGGGACAGGTCTAACTTTACAAAAAAATCAAATTGAGGAACAAAATAAAAGCGAGTGCAGCAAGGTATCCATAAAGGAGTTCAAAGAAGGCAATTTTCAATGAACAATGTATTAAGGATAGAGATTCTGCTGGTGTTGTTTTCTATGGCAAAATTTCAAGGAATTTGTGTCAAATCAAAAACGAAAGCATATCTACTGAAAAACCCTTCTAGTCCAATTTAGATACAAGAAATGTTCAGAATTGAAGATGTCTTTAGCCAGGTTCGAAACATGCCACGGGCGAAAAGTTTTATGCTGGCACAAATATAAAAATTATAAAAAAAATTGCTATTAAGACCCTGTACAGAAAATTCATGGCATCCCCCCTTTAAAACCAGTACATATTAACGAGGCTTTCGAGCTTCTTAAAAATCAAAGTCATGTCGATTTTATGATGACTGCAAATTTTATCGTGGTTTTCAAGCGGTTTTTAAGTTATTTTGAATAGCAGTGGATATGAAAGGTATAAAACTTCAAACTTTGAATGATTTTTCAAATATTGTACAACATGTTTTTTTATGGGAGAGTCCTTCGTCATTTAGTGTGTGTAAGGAAGCCATCGAAAAACAATGGCACATTTAATGTGTGAAAAAATGCAGGCTTATAAAAAATGATCGACGCTCATTGAGCGGTCAGTTGCGAAGTTAGATACTAAATTAGCGAGAGTAGGTATAAGCATAGATGATTTCCTCTCCCCAATGAAATGACAAATTATAGCAACAAACTTATGAATACTTTTCCGCTAACGATTTGGAGGAACTAGTAGAACAAATTGAAGAAATTGAAGAAGATGAAGATGAAAAGCAAACTGAAGAAAGCAACTCCTGTGGATTGACTAGTAGCCTGGAGATCCTGTGCATAATATGTTGTGTAAAACCGAGAGATACTTTGCTTCAGCCGTGCAAGGTTTGTGCCGTGCAATCATCTAAAACTATGTTCCAGCTGCTATGCAAAGATCTGCGAAAACGCAAAAACGATAAATGCAGATGACCAGAAAAATATTCTATGTCCTTATTGTAGGCAGATTGTTTAAAATTCATCAAAATGTTCATAGACATTATGTCACCAGTCATCCCACCATTTCATAAATCCCTTTGCAAGTTAGGGAGCTGGTACTTTGTTGGTACGAACAGAGAAACTCGTAAATTCATATCTGACCCGGGGATGAGTACCTTCGATACGCCCAAGTGACCAAAGCGGACAAAATAGGCTCTTTTACGTTTTACCATTTGAGACGTTACTAAAGTCAGATTATGTAGTCGGTATCCCACCATTGCCAAAGCCTTGCATCATATTTTGGAGTAACTGCCATCGTCCTAGCCGGTTAATTGTAATCTCCAGATAACTTGGCTCCGATATTGTATGTACGTGTACGGTCTTCCTATAAGAAAATGAAATATGGTTAAATTATTCAAATTTATATCAGAAATTGTAGAAAGTGGTCGGGAAATAAGAAGCGCTTCAATTTGGGCAAGTACAGTGGTCATCTCCTCAAAGGTAAGAACATTATTCTCGCTTCCCAAGCCCGCCGAAATGGGCGCTATGAACTCCCATTTGATATTGTCCTTAGCCAATGCGCTGGATATTCTCTCGTTATGCTCATTAGTTCGCACCAGGAAGTATACGCAATGATCTTTGGATGTTGGTTCCATTATCCGAATAAAGAACATTGCATTTGCCTCGCCTTGCGATAAATCTCCTTAGGGCCGCTAAAACGCATCCGTTGCTAAGTCACTTACCACCTCTAAGGGAAGCGATCTCGTTTACATGCAAACAAATAAAGCGATATATATTTTCACCAATTTTAGTGACCTTTCCTTGGATAGTCGAAGAGTACCTGGACCGGCATAATCACATCCCGTATCCCGTGTGATCGAAAGCGTAGCAAGCTTGATATTATAGGCCCCGGCCGGCGGCGTTGTTGTTCTAAACAAAATTAGTTGAACCCGCCCAGCTTTATGCCCATGACCAGAATTTGCATTGCTTCTTGTCAATCTGCACAATGCATATATGTATTATCAATGTTCCAAAATTTCCTATTTTAATTGCCATCAGTTCTGAGAAACTGAATAAGAATTAGAACGAAAATTAGCCTTACATTAGTCAACCTCATGTGCAGGCAGTTTTAGCTAGACCATGATTCATCTGTCCACCACCTGTTCGCTCTTTGGTTGAACATAAACCTTTAATCTTTATACATTATTTAAATACCATGACTGCCATTGTGCTTTCCTTTTAGTCTCAGTTTGGAGATGTATAGCTTCATGAATTCGGCACCTATAGCTGGTGGCAGAAGTTGCTCTTCTCTGACCAACATTTTGGATATTCCAGATCCGTCTTCTCTTCCTATTTCATATTTCAACTTTGAATCTTCAGGAATCCTGAAGCGTCAATCTGAAAAAATTGTTGATTAATAATTTTTTAATATAGGACTACCTACAGATAGACACCAATTTAATTGTAATAACAGTTTAAATAACCAATTAAGTTAAGCGCTCTGAAGATTCACACACACACACACATCATTCTACTAGTCGTTGGCCGAACCAAGCTAGCTACTCATGTAACACGAAATTCAATTAGGATTACAGTGATAGAACGTGATCTCCATTCACGGTGCAAATATAATATTCCATTAGCAAAATATCAATACCACTAATCACTGCGTGCAATGAATAAATTAATCCTGCCCACGCTGCTGCACTCATCGCAAAAACCTCTAATCTCCTTATGCACTATATAACACTCTAGATCCACCTATACCTATATCCTAATGGTGAGTCCTCGGAAATGTCACTTTTAATTTCAGTTGCGCACCACGGTTACCGTTACTGGTGTAAAATTATCGAGTGGAAATTAATTTGGATATTCATCATCATCACATTCAGATCCGGTCCTATAAGTGCGAATTATTAACGTGTCGGTCCTTCGCGCTGGATTTCTATTGGCATTTGGCTACACGTGCGATGCGGATGCGATGCAATCTGAATTATTATAAAGCCCCAATTAATTAGTTGCACATCCATATTCGCACAGACAGAGACACACTCACACTCACACAACGGCCATCGAAATGGAAAATTTCCAATACTACTCATTTAAATTCCAAATGTGAATTTGCTGAAAATCCCCCACAGGATCTTCTGATTTCATTACTGCGCGCCATGCCTGGCCACGTTCAATCAAAGGGCGAAGTAATTATTTTTCGAGGACTACGACCAAGCATAAGCTTGATGCAAAAATGTCTGTCAGCCGATTGAGTTGCGGTTGGGTAAGGGTTGCTTCGAATTACTGTGCCTGACGAAAGGATATCAACAAAAAGATTGTAATAACTTTTTTTTTGTAGCATAAATGAGCATGATGCTGTGTATGAGTTTTGGCCTGAATTGCAGACGTGCTCATTTTTCCTGTTCGAATTTTTCATTATGAAAACTTCAGCAAGGACTATAGGACTATACTTTTGGGGTTTGTTTTGATTTAAGACTAGTGTTGCCACTAAAAAAAAGTGAATCCGGTCAAATCTGACCGAATGACCGGATTTTTATTTTCTAAATCCGGTCAAAAGTTAAAATGAGAATTTTTGACCTGAAACCCGATCAAAAAGAGAAAATACCTAGGTATATGTATACAATTTACGAATTTTTATGTTCACCTGCATTATCGATGTTTAGAAAACGTTTTTATAATATGTGAATCTTGAGTTTGTGAACTTGTTTTTTATTTCGTTTCTTTAAAATTTACTGAAGCTAATTTTTCATTTTATATGACATGTTTTAAGTTCTGAAATACACTTTTAGTGCATGGCCATACACGCCTTCCAATGAACGTCGTGTCCAGCGACGCAGGTAGATTTTGAGTCGGTAAAGGAGAAAGGTAGATAGGAAATGCACAGAAAATCCACTTTCAGAATTATTTCTGGCACGTTCTTTTCCGCACCATTGTGCTTTCGATACAAATCTTCATTTGATATTTGCATGAGGACGACGTCAAAAACGGGCGTCCGTTTCGGCTTAACCATAGAATTTCTTTGTGTTTTCAATTTCACTATTCTTTAACATGCCAAATTTAATTTCATTGCAATGACGCCTGGTTTTTGTGTGTAGCCAAATCGTTAATGGAAATTAAAGTCATGGGAGGACGTGTATGGCCAGGCCATGTACTAAGGCCGTGTGTCTATTGGGCTAAATAATTATTCTCGGATATTTTTCTGACACTTGAAAAGAGTAGTTCACCAAACTCCAATCTGAGATTTATCGAATTTCACACTTTAATTAATTGAAATTCATTGTTTGAAATTTGAACTTGGGAGCATGTTCGTAATGTATGGCAAAGTTAGGTATATTCAACTTATAGAAATCTATCTTTATTTATAGTCCTTAGGGCAATTTTATTTTTCCAGTCGAAAAAGGGTTTTCCGGTTAAAAACATTTTTCGTTCCGGTCAGAAAACGGTTAGGCCGGATTTCAAAATTTTCTCCGGTCAGAGTAAACAGATTCCGGTTAGATATGACCGGAATCCGGTCAGAATGGCATCACTGTATTAAGACATATGGCAGATGTAACATGCTGGGATGTCGCTGTAAAATGTCAAGCTATGCATTGTTTGTACCATGGCTGCGTTAACTTTGGACTAGATGTAGGTGATTTGTGAATGTATCATTATTACTGTAGTGGTATCTTTGCTTTTATGGCTGAATCCGTTTCGGATTTTCAGTAATTAAACGCTCGAGGGCGAATTGCTTTGCATGAATGCAGTGCATTGGTTTGGGTATGTCATTTATCATATCCTGTGAAACAATATAGCAACAATGAAGTTTGCAATTAAGCGCTTTTTTACCTGTCAAAGTTGCCTACGGCAATTTCTTAATATACATACGTCATCGTAGTTAAGTCCTAAAATGGTGTCGAATAAAAAGTGTCTCCCTGACTATATCCGGGGTAAAAATATGGCTCTACGACCTCACCAGGGAAGGTCTAATAGACTGATTTTAAAGAGGCCGTAGTACCAGAGTCCCACGAAGGCCCTCCCAACTTACAATCTAATACATGATCAATGGAACCTCAACACCGCTTGGCGAGTTTTGAAGAAAGGACGTAATTAGCTATACAATTACAAAGTCATAAATATTGAAAATATCGCTTACAAATCGCCAAAATCCGATCGTCAACAAGCTTGTTGGTCTTTGTTTGTGAGATTTTAATTCAGGGTAGCCCCCCTTGGGAAGGGCTCCCTCAATTGAGGCTGTAGCCATGTTTTGAACAGGCAATAAGCTAAGCTCCTCATCGATGAATCATCTGTTTTGCAAAAGTGAGCTTGGCTGTAGACCTGAACCCTTTGTCTGGTGGCAAGGCGACCAATCTCAAGTCAATGACTAAAATACAAAGACTAGCATGCATAGGGACAACCAGCAAAACCATACCTACAGCTGGACTGGAGGCAATTCTCAATCTAACTCCTCTAGACCTAATGTGCTACCAAAAGTGCTTTAAGGATTAGCCAAACTAAAACTTGGAAACAGTGCAATTTTGGCACAAATTCTAGAGCAATACGTTGGGAATGTTGATACTTCTGACTATTCTGAATATACCTACGTCTCCCCATCTAAACTTTGATAGACTATTCTCCTGCTCGTTTCCCAGTAGGGATGAATGGAATACAAATGAATCCATGAAGAGGAAATCGAAAATGGACTGTGGAATTGGTGCCGTAATATTCTCGGAGGAATTAAATATACACTGCTCAATCAGGCTTCCTGATAGCAGCAGTGTCTTCCAAGCAGAGGTTCTGGCAATTGCTGAAGCGGCCCCCTGTAAGGTGTCATTGTTGGCAACCCCACGAAACGATATTACCATTTTTATTGACAGTCAGGAGGCTATCAAAGCAGTTTCTGCTATTGAAATAAAATCCAAGTTATTTCATCGATGCCGAAAAGAGTTCAAGGTTCTTTGCTCGCCACGGTTCTCTTCTGGGTCACTGGACATAGCGATAAAGCCGGCAAAGAGAGGGCTAACGAACTGGCGAGAAAAGGGTCTGCAATGGATCATGATCAAGCACATCAACACGGAAAAAAATATTTTCTAAACTGGAAGTAGTAACTGTTTAAATCAAGAAAATAAAGTACGGTTATGGGCCAAGCCATTTATTTCATATTTTAAACATTTTCTGAAAATGAATCAAGAATGAGAAAATAGAGGAAAGATTAGGAAACAATTCTTGATTTAAGAAAGGAATTCCTTAATTAGGTATTCTACCCCAAGAATGGCTTTCTTACAATTAGAATTATTTTCCTAAATCCTGCATAGGTTTTCTTGAACCAAGAAACTGTTTGCGAAATGAGATATCTGACATCAAGAATTATATTCTTATATCAAAAACTTCTTTCTGAAATCCTGCAGAATAATTCTTGATCAAAGAAAGAATTTGTAAAATGCGAAATTTGACCCCAAGAAATTTGCTCTTACATCAAGAATTTTTTTCTGAAATCTTGCAGAATTATTCTTGATCTAAGAAAAAATTTGTCAATTACGTAATTTCACTCCAAGAACTTTTCTCTTCTATCCAGAAGTTTTTTTCTTAAATCCTGCATTGATATTCTTGATCTAAGAAAGAATTTGCCAAATACATACTTTTACCCCAAGAATTTTTTTCTTGCATCAATAAGTTTTTCCTGACATATTGCAGAATTATTCTTCATCTAAGAAAGAATTTGTTGAATGCGAAATTTGCCACTAAGAACTTTGTTCTTACATCAAGAGGTTTTTTCTGAAATCATGCAAAAGTAGTCTTTATCTAAGAAAGAATTTTTCAAATGCGAAATTTGACCCCAAGAACTTTGCTCTTAAGTCAAGAATTTTTTTCTTAAATCGTGCAGAATTATTCTTTATCTAAGAAAGAATTTGCAAATACGTACTTTTACCCCAAGAACTTTTCTCTTGCATCAAGAAGTTTTTTTCTGAAATATTGCAGAATTATTCTTCATCTAAGAAAGAAAGAAATAAATCAGAAATGAAAACAAAATATTAATTTGTACTTACATTTGTTTTTTATTTTTTATTAGGTAGAAAAGCAAGTTAGATTAGTTAGTTAGTTAGTTAGGTTAGACTGATTAAGATAATTTCAATTCAAAAAATTAAATGTTTATAAAATGAAAGTGTTTTTTTTTTTATAATTATTTAGGTATATTCATTAAAGTCCCATATCTATTTTAAGCATTCAGTGCTTTCACATTTTCTGATTTGGGTATTACTTTTTTTCTTGCACTTTCAAAAATGTCGCATTACAAAAATAATAATTTCAATTGGAAAATACTTCTGTCCGTCTTGTAAAACACTTGTTACAAATGGTTTAATACATATTTCATCGACCTTTATCATTTTATAATTTTCGGTTTCATTTCCGACAATCTCACAGTAAAAATGATCATCGTAATACCTAAGAGTCTATTATGACTTGAACCAAAATAAAAAAGTAGTTTCTCTTCTTGAGCAATAATGTTACAAATCTGAAATAGTTCTTCTGATATTAAAAGATTAAAATGTTTCTTATAATCTGTTCCTCTATAATTTATTTTAGATATTTGATAAAGTTTGGAAACATCAACATCAAATTTAAAAAAGTGCTGTTCTTTTAGATTAATGTCTTCAATTTGTTTATTTATATAAAAATATCTTTGTTATTAGTAAACTAATTAATTTTGGATTTTAAAAGAAAGTGGCTAAATTTCATTGCACACTTTTTGGCCAAGGGCAAAAATAGTTCTTATCTTAAAATAAATGATGTAATTAACAAGATCATATTTAATGACAACCTCAAGGACGTCATACATAAAATCTACAGAATAATTTGAAACTGCATGAAATGTGTCAATCGAATGAAAAATGTAATTTTCATTTATACCGATTTGGTTATAATCATTTAAGCTTAGTACGCTGCTCGAGCTAAATTTTAGCTCCCATACAAAATTCTCTCCAAAATTTAGCTGAGCTAAATTTAAGCGAGTCCATTAAGCCGAGCGGTACGCTGCTTCAGCTAAAAAATTAAATATTCATTTCAGACTGTGCCGCATGTATCTGTCACAATTTAGCGCGCACATTAATGGTTCGCCACATTTTTTCAAGCTTTAACAGATCTGTTGGTTTCTTTTTTTCTGTTGTGATTTTGTGTTGCAGAAAAGTAAAAAAGGATGGGTTTTTTCAATGAATACCTCGATGAGGAATCCTTTGAAAGTGAAACATTTTAGATGAAAGAATAGCAGACAAGGAAAAAAAAGTGCAACGAAAATAAAACATTTTTCGTGTCGATGAATTTTTGAAGGGAATTATTTTTCAACGAACATCTGTTTTCTGTGACACTTATATCCACAGCGCACTCCATGTCAAAATTTAGCTAGGGGTTTAGCTAATGTTTGGAGAGAAAAATTGGAGAGCCGCTAAAATTTAGTTTCGCTTGAGCAGCGTACTTAGCTTTAGAATCAAATATTGATTGTAACTGCTAAAACTTCTTAATTTATGTTTCTCTTCTGAAATCATAAAATGAGTTTCAGATTTTCGCACGTAACAAAATCTGCAGAAGAATCAAGCGATGAATCCGATAGAAGAAGACTTCTGAAGGTCAGGCAAAAACAAATATATATAAATATATACACATTTTATGATGGTGAATGTAAGTAGACAAAGCTGTACTTAAAGTTCTGATAAAACGTTAAATGTACTCCAATGTACCTACTGAGAAGTCCTGAAAAACGGATTGTATTAAATGCCAAAAATGTTACTGGTTTAAGGGTACTCCTAATGTACTCAAAAGTCCTGATACGCTAGGAGATATATCTTTTTCGTTTTAAAAAAAAAGGATTGGATGAATTGCCAAATAAACTTGCATTCGTCCTGGTATTTTAAATCAAAAACATGTAATTTTATAAGCAAAAGAAAGGGCATGGATGATATTTTCGAATTTATATAAAATATCATCATAAACTGTATAAATACCAAAATTAGTTTCTCCTTCTATGATTATAATGTATGGTTGACACTTTAGGTCCGGAAACTGAAGGTACTTCTGCTTTCTTTTTTCTATAGTATTGTGAAGGTCGCTTGCTGATGGAACCCGTTGTAGGAGTGCAGCCTGACTATCCGGTATGCTGTACTTCCAAGTTTTTTTGTCCTTGCCCTTAGTTTTCCCAGTAGGGGCAATTATGTGGTGCAGGAAATCTATTATCTGGACATGTTGTCTGTTTTTATCTAAATAAATCAATGAGAACAATTTTATTTTTATTATTTGATTGCGCTCAATGTTAGTGTATTTATATTTTAAAACTTACCCTTTTCTTTAAGTATACATTCATCAAATTTCAGCTTTCCTTTACACAGCAAGGAAACTACTTTTGTAAAGTCTTCCCACCCGTTTAATATTCCCAAGCTGTGGTCAAAATTAGACTCATAGTCTATGTCGGTCTGAAATATATAATTACAATGCATTA
This sequence comes from Cheilosia scutellata, assembly GCA_955612985.1. Lineage (NCBI taxonomy): Eukaryota > Metazoa > Arthropoda > Insecta > Diptera > Syrphidae > Cheilosia > Cheilosia scutellata. Next base: position 21,778,680 of record OY015312.1, on the reverse strand, counting down.
TTATTATAAAATAAAGTAACGAATGATTAAGTGACCGATTAAATAAATAATTAAAAATAAATTACCAGTCTTGAGCCTGAAGAATTTTTGTAAAGTGGCCACTCAGCTATAATTTCCGAAAGGATTGACTGCTGATTTTGAAATGATGCTAATCTCAGTTTTGAGGTTTGCTTCCATTTTTCTTCAACTGTGATCCAAGGATTCAAAAATGTTTTAACCAAATTTTATTATCCTCGTATTCTTTGATGTCCACAGATCCACCAGCAACAATTACTGGGACAGCTTCTAAAATGCGAGCTTTCTTTTTTTTGTTCTGCGCTGGAAATAGCCCACGCCGTCTTAAATTTGATGCTGTGTTCTTATATTTATGGTAGAGACGCCCAGCTCTTCCCCGTTCAGTCACTTCAAAATAATATTCCTGTGAATGTATATTATGTAGAATAATGTTTTTTTTTTAATGGAAAATATGTAGGTACAGCGCAAAATGTCGAAAATGGATTTCACTTTATTTGACACACATATAAAATAGTAGTTATATCTGGACGTTTTGTTGAAGTGAAATCTATTCTCAAAAATGTTAGACCTTGAATGTTCCTACCTTTCTTTCGTTTTTAAATTCATTTGAAATTTCATCTACAACTCTGTAGAAATCGATATCTTTCATAAAAGTCTGGTTAGCTGCATAGCAACGCATAATGTCGTCAAGTAAGTTGTCTTGCAAACCTTGCAAAGGCCATTACCATTGTCTTCATACGCTTGTTTAAGCATACGTCCTTTTAGAAACTAAGTATTCTGAAAGACTCTGCAATAATAAACAAAACGCAAATTGAAGATTCCTTATACGTTTTTTAATCCACTGACATCGTAGCCATCCTTTGATGGAATATTCTACTTTGTGGCTTGATAGAAAGAAAACGAACAATATTTTGGGATATAGTATATGTACTATATTTATTTCGAAATATCACCAGAAAGCCCTAAAATATTCAAAATTTGAGTGATTTTTTTCGCTTGGAAAAATTAAAATTATAGTCCTTTCTGGTGACATTTCATTTGTAATTAGTTTGTGTAAAACATTGAATGGAATAAGGAATGTTTTTTTTGTTGGAGATGGAGGTGTTAGTGGCACTGTGTCGGAAAAAAATTGCTATGAACCAAATAAATGGGTTTATTACTTTTGCATTGTTACCTTTTCAAGGTTTAGCTCACGAGAACAATTTCAATTCTTTAAATTTGATTCTAATTGTCACGATCAAAGCCATATACAGTGAGCGTCAAAAGCGAGTGAACACCAATGCTCTTTTAAGTTTTCTTTAGGCCGTGTGTCAATTGGGCTAAATAATTATTCTCGAATAATTTTCTGGCACTATCGTGGTGGAAAACGAATTTTCAGCTGTCAAAATAACCTGTCCTGGAGAAAAATTATAAATGATCCTATAGGCTATTTTTTTTGACATTTTCTTTTGCTAGAATGTTGAACAGGAAATAGAACACTGAATTTCAATTAATTAATAGAGTAAAATTCGATAAATTTGTACGGCTTATAACAACAGTTGGATCTCGTACTCGTACTGTTGTTGTAAGCCAGTACGAGATCCAACTGTTGTTGTAAGCCGTACCTACAAATTTATCGAATTTTACGCTATTAATTAATTGAAATTCAGTGTTTTATTTCCTGTTAAACATTCTAGCAAAAGAATATGTCAAAAAAGTAGCCTATAGGATCATTTATTATTTTTCTCCAGGACAGGTTATTTTGACAGCTGAAAATTCGTATTCTAACATTATTTAGCCCAATTAACACACGGCCTAAAGAAAACTTAAAAGAGCATTGGTATTCACTCGCTTTTGACGCTCACTGTATAGTATATGGCTTTGATCGTGACAATTACAATCAAATTTAAGGAATTGAAATTATTCTCGTTAGCTAAACCGTGAAAAGGTAACAATGCAAAAGTAATAAGCCCATTTATTTGCTTCGTAGCAATTTTTTCCCGACACAGTGTTACTAACACCTCCAACATAAAAAAACATTCCTCATTCCATTCAATGTTTTACACAAACTAATTACCAAGGTAATAGAATGTATTTAAAATAGGCACCTTACCAAAATATTATGCACCACAAATTATTTATATCTAATACGCGACACCTTTTCGTTCTCAAACTTTTTGCAGATTTTTAGTTTTTTTTTATATTTATACGCGACACTTTTTTAAACACTAGATGACTTTACGTTTACACTCCAACCGACTCACTAAGAAATCTACAATTGAATGACTGACTATGACTGCAAATTCAATGCAAATAATGTGTTTGACATCGACGTGGCAGGATGGGCACGCGATAAACGGCGTCGATACACAAACACAAATACGATCACGTCATCACAAGAAAAAGACTTAAAGTGCAACAGTTTTAAGGGTAGGTACCTATGTAGTTGCTAATACACCAATTTGCTTCTCGTTAGTCGTCTGCTTTTGTTTCTCAATACCATTTTTTTTTTCTTAAATGCAATCTGTAATGAAGAATATGAGAATACATTAAGCGTTGTCGCTTTGCATGAGTGGATGTGCAGCTGTATCGAAGAGAAATTATTTTCTTAAAAGCTATCTTTGTTTCTATGTGTGAGAATTTTTTGCTTGGCAGAGGAAAATAAATAAAACAGATACTCTTAAAACTGTAACATGTGATGTATGTTTTTTATTGACTGCGTGTATAACGGTGCAACCACAGCACATCAGGTCAATAACAAAAAATTCGATTTTTATACAGTGGGGAGGAACAGTAGAAACATTTTCTTATATTTTGGTGCTACTGAAATTTAAGTGATGAAATATCGAAGATTTAATTATTTTAAGTTGAAAAAATTGCAATGGATCTAATGGAAGTAACTCCAAGCGATGATGATTTTGTAGGTCAAATATTTAATTTTACTAAAAATTATTCCTAGTATGATTTTGTATATAGGGGTATTTTTTCATAAAAAAATACGCTTTATGTAGAGGTATCTATCTACATAAAAAAAGATACATACGCGTAACAGCTGAACATAAGTGGCGAATTATCAATTGCTTGCGAAAACTATATTTGTTGCTGAGTTAGGTATACAATACAGGTAGTAATTGTAACAAACTTAGTTAATGGATGGCTTACTGTCAAAGTTCCTAGTGATTGGAATATTCACATCAAAACTTAATCTACGTAGCTAACTATAGTAAATGTAAAAATATTGTATTATACTTTACCTTCTTCTACGTGTAGTACGGGTAGATTGCCCAAGTTTCATAATTTATTGTACCTACCTATTGCTTATTTTAAATAGAATTCCATCAAAAATGTATACCGGTTCGTTTTTGTATCGGAGAATATATTCTTTATACCTAAATTGCATTAGGTATGTTTTCACAAAAATGCCGGTGGCTATGCTGCAATTAATATTTACCTCTTTGTTCAACTTAATAATATTATTCTCACTTAATTTTGTTTGACCATTTTCATTTGACAAAAAAGGCTTTAACTACAACTTCTGTTGATCGTACGTAAAAAAGTTGCTTAACATAATTTTTAGGAAATTTCCCAAGGATACAAATTTCATAAAAAAAAATTAAATTTATTAAGCAAACACTTTCAGAAAAAAGCATTTTAAGTACAAAAATGTAACAACAAATTTTCAAAATTTTGAGTTTAAGGTGCCATAACTTTTTTGTAGCTGAACAGATGTACGCAAAGTGCTTAATACTTGTATGCGCTACTAAATTGTCTTTTCAAAATGTACAAAACAATTTTTGTTTTGAAGTTATAGCGTTTTAAGTGGTAACACTTCCAAATTAGAGATCACCTACTTTGATGGCCTATAACGGGAAATAGGGTGAGAAAAGACCACCCTGCCATACAATTTTTTGGTAGGCGGAACTTCAGGAATCACCCCTTAAGGGATTATGCTGCTTAACTGGGACACCCTGTATATTTACCCTTACCCTTATCAATGACTCCGTAACGCTCCTTACTTTTCGTATATTTGAATTTTCTCCTTACTTTTCCTACTTTAGCAGTTAAGAACTTCGCGGAGAGATAAATTTGAGTTTCCGCCTCGCGCACTGTACACTAGGCTGAAGCGTGCATTTTGGTTAAATACCCATATCTCTGAAGTATCGAACCACTTTTGCTATACACTGTATCGTACCAATGTCCACAACAACCGTAGTATATTTTCCTGCATGTAGATACAAAAAAGTACAATAGGCGCCAAATTTTATACAAACGAGAAACTGGGTTCTGTTATTGTGCATAGTTTCTGCATATAAGAATTTGTTACTTGGTATGATTGCCACAGTAAATATGATTCAAGTAAAAATGTCCAACCATTTCACCTTGAAATCGGATGTCTGTGTGCATGTCTGGTTTATGCTTGGTGTGGCGCCAGCGAACAAGAATTTCTTATTTGATTTGATTCTTAGTTTCTTATCTGGAGAGTATAAAGAAACACCACATTTTTTAATTTCCTTAAGACAATGAGAAACATGTTTCTTATATTCAGCCTTATTTTATGTCTACTAGAATGTGTTTCTTATATATAGAATGTAGCTTAAAAAGCAGCACCTTGCAAAATATTGTTGGTGCTGAAAGTAAAACAAAAGGAAAGGTAGAGAAATTGTTTTCTTTTATTGTGCATGTATTTCTTGATATTAGAATTTTTTTCTTGTATAGGTATATGGTGGGTATGAAAATACTATGGCATTGAAGGCATGTCGGTGTGTAGTTTCTGCTTGTGTGGCACTAGCGAACAAGAATTTCTTATTTGATTCCATAGTTTCTTGATGAAAAGCAATAAGAATCAGGTTTCTTATATTCTGCTTTAGTTTCTGTATACAAGTATTTGTTTCTTATAAAACTGCAGCAACAGTACCTACCTAACAACAACAAACATCTCTTTATCATTCGATCTGAAATATGATAGTATCAAATCCCATTTTCTTGAATAGTTTTAATAAAATTTTCTAAGTTACTGCAGCTGTTTTCTTGAAATTAGAAAATCTGTTCTAGTTGAAACTAAAGTCGAAAATTCAAAATATTAAGCAAATACTACTTAATTCTAGAATGTTTTTTCTAATTTTTCTATATAAAATGCGTTTCTTAAATTAAGAAATATTTGTTCGAACATCTAAAATGACATTTTTTTAACGCTTAGAATTATTTTCTTGATTTAAGAATTAACGATTTGATATGACTAAATTAAATTCGAATGAAGAATAATTTGTTAATTTTTTTAGTTTCTCGATTCAAGAAGCGAAATTTCTTTCTGTAGAAAATATTTTTTTTTCCGTGAATCGATCAAGCCACAACTCTGAACAAGAGGAGAATAATATTGGCATGAAAACCAACAACAGGTGGAAAGGACTATTTGTGAAGAGTATCATAGAAGCTTTGGCCAAAATATGACATATGGCCGGACCATCAAATTTCTACAGTTTAACTGGTCATCTGTCTAAGTTGGTAGGGACTCTCACGGGTCATTACTTCCCAAGAAACAATACCATAAAACTAAATCACAAAGATGACGATATGTAGAGGCTGCGAAGGCGAAGAGGTCATACCTCACTTCCTCTGTCACTGCCCTAGTCTCTGCCACTTGAGAAACAGAACAATTGGAAGTCATTACTTCCATCATGACCTACAAGAACTTTCTCATGTCTTACTTTCCAATCTTTACAGATTTCTGAGGATATCAGGCTGCACGGCGTCGAGTGATCACTAGAAGAAGGAACATGGGACTAACCATCCTCAACATCAACGGTTAACCCCCTTTTAAAAGGGCATCACAATGGGCCTACAAGAACGTAAGTGTGGTAGAGCAGGGTTTACCTGCAATAACAAGTAAAAGTGTTATCATCCCTTCGATGGTACTAAAGTCCCACCTCTTCAGTTAGCCCAATATTTGGCTAACCGCCCCCAGTTGCGAACACCAAGTTGATTGATTGTCCCTCCGGGTTGGAATCGAAGACTCTTCGGGGCCGGAGCATTGGTGTCCATTCGCCTTATATGTCCGTCTTAGTGGAAGGATATGTACTTTTCGAATCAAGTCGATGTTACTGTACAGCTCGTAGCGTTCACTGTTAAATCTCCTCCTCCAAATCCCATGAACGCAAACGTGACCGAAAATCGCTCGAAGAATTTTGCGTTTGAAACGACCAAGAATTTCTTCATCCACCTTTGCGTCCATGCTTCTGCGCCATATAGGAGGACTGGGATAATAAGTGTCTTATATAGATCCTCCTTAGTGTTTCTTGATAAGGCCTAGTAAAGTCAGTTGCCCTTTTGGCCAAAGAAACAGCTGTTGACAAGTATAACTTTTCCTTCCTCTGTGGTGAAGAGTTAATAGCGAAGCCGAGGTAGACATAGTCCCTAACAACCTCAAAGTTGTAGCTATCTATCGTGACGTTCTATCCGATACTTTGTTCCGACAAATATTGTCAGTCGCTCATATAAGGATTGATTCCGACATTTTAACTATTGTAATGTGTGTTAATGTACAACTTCTAAGACTCCTACAAATAGGAATTTTCAATAGAACATTGTAAAGCTATTATTTCCTTTTTGTTCAACACTCTTCCTTACACATTTATGACATTCGGATGAACGAGACACTCAAAAAAGCACAATTGATATGTAAGAAATACTGGGCATCGACAGGTTGACGCCAATCAGTGTCTACCCTATTTATGCACCCTCAAGCCACTTATCTATAAGTACAAACATTTTTCTTATTAGACTATACGAACCAAGGGTGAGGTGAACTCTCTCATCACTGAAGTTGAATTTCTTAAATAAATCACCAAATTGGCATTATTGCTTATTTTTGTTATTAACTCTATTGACATGTTCATATTGTACTAAAAGCATAATCAGGTACCTACATCGCCGTGAAGTATTTTGTATCATAAGTGGTATCCACACGCGTCACCCTCACCCAACGTTAAGACACAAGACACCCTGGTCTACCTTCTTATCGAGTCCACTACAATTACCTTATTTACAAAAGTGCTACCAAAGATAGTTGCTCATTAAAAAAAAAACCTCTCATGTTAACACTGGTTAACAAACAAGGTTCTTTCATTTACTCGTCTGGCAACAAACTTAAGTAAAAACCCTCAACTTGAAGTGAATTACAAAATCCAAAAAAAAAGGCTAGCAGACCGACCGACACACAAATCGGGCCAACACCTTCATCTGATCTACTTTCTTTCAAATCGCAACGTAACCAAGAACAAAAAAAAAAACACCCTCAACGGAGAAAAAAAAGGCAAAAATCCCCCCCAGACAGCTTAAATCCAAGCCCTTCTCATTACTACGGTGTCCTAATTCCACAATCTCATTCCCATATCCCCACTGCAAGCATCCTTTTTCTGCTTTGCTCTTTTTTTCCTCTGGGGAGCTATCAGCATCATCATCAGGCATCACCATCAGCACACCCAGAGCCAGAACATTCCTTTAAGCCAACCGACGCTGCTGTAGCTGCCGCCGCCATGTCTCCTCATCTTAATGATATTACATGAAACAACACGTAGACTGAGGTGACTGAAGGAGGATTATGCACATTTCAACGAGCACCATCAGCCCCAACACACCGAGACCGAGGTATGCAGAATACGGCCAACCCCATCAGCCCTTGCGGCTATAAAAGTAATCAAGAAGTAGTTTCCGTTCCGCAGATCATATGCAGTGAAAAATGTAAAGAAAAATAATAATAAAACATGCAAACAGAACCGTAGTGGATCAGGAGGGGCACTGAAAAGGGAGGAAATGATAAAAACAATCTCAAAGGCGTATAGACTGGACAGACACGAGTAATACCCGGCCGGCCGTTGTTCTGGAAGTGGGCTGGAAGTGGACAATAACAACAACAGCAACATCATGCTGGATGGTTACATAAACATTGTTATCCCGTTTTTTTTTTTTTTTCGTCCACCCTTCCGGATAATCGGATTTTTGTTGTGCTGTCCAGTTGCAAACGATGCCACTCCGATCAAGTGTTTACGCCGGCTTTGACATTTATTACTGGACAATATGACAGGCAGAAGGTGCGCCAGAAATTAGCGTGTGCCCGACCGTCCGTCGCCAGTCGGCCGCTTGTAAAGTCGGCAATGCCGAATTACTATTCATGGTTTGTTAACGCCAAATCGGCTTATGGCCAGCCTTTGTAATTTGAAATCCAAACATGAATGCGTACTGTGCAGATAGACAGCCAATAAAAGTGCAACAATTCATTGCTCGAAGCGTATTTTGTATATCAGTGGGTATTCTGCGAAACCGATTACTGCTGCACTGAGAGAAAAGAAAGTTCAATTTTTGACATATTAATGTCAATATTACGATTACAGATTTTGTCTTCATACTACTTTAGGACAGAATCAAACGTAATATTGACGTCATCATGTCAAAAATTGACACGATTTTGTCAAAAATTGACACCATTTTTGACATGCGTAATAGTAGCTTAACACCACAGCGAAGTTGTCAAACTGTCCAATAAAATAGTGCAGAAAACAGGACTTAACTTTTGATGGTGCTATACAGTCGTCAGGGGTTGGACTGGAACTCAACCATAATACGCCTCTCCAGTTAGTGCGCACTTTGGCCATCTGCCTCAAGGTGCGCACCCCAAGTTGGTTGAGGTTCCCTTCCACTTGTTCGCGGCACCTGAGACAGGAATTTTTCTCTACCGTACTATGGTTTCTAGCTATCGATAACAATGGCCGGTCCATACCTAAGTAATTCAAGATTCATAGTTGGATATAGTTATAGTTGGATAAGCCGATTTCATAGTCATCATAATTAGGAGCAAAGATGCAAACGATGTCACAAAACGTACTCGTATGCAAACGACCTTAAGATAGTCCTAGACTTGTGTATAAAAGAAGGTATATTTCTATCAACCATCACCAGACACCAAGGCTGTCAAAATTTCTTTCAGAAAGAATAGGACTAACAGGCCACCACATTTTTGATCAGAAGAATGTCAATACTTTGATCAGCAAGCGATTTGTGAACACCCAGAACTAATGGAACTACTTTCGGAACTTCCCTCACTTGACATAATCTGCGCGATCACGATCACGACCAAAGTCGCTATGATTCAGCAAAAAAGTCTCTACGAAGTGATCGTGGGTTAGCAATAACCCACCCAACGGTCTAAAGTGGCATACGGATGGTTCCAAAACGGACTCGGATGTGCGAGCTGTCATTCATGGTCTCGTTAATAGCTATCCGGAAAAGCCTCAGTGTATTTCAGGCAGAGCTTCATGTCATGAACGGATGGGCAAACCTTATCTACAATTCAGCTGTTAAAGGCGCTAATATCTTTATATTGGACAGTCAGTCAGCTATTAAAGTCCTTATTGGCTCCAAATGAGTATGTACTGCTCTGCTTCAACACTCTCCTTTTATTACCAGGAAGAGGAACAAACCCAAATCAGCTGTAAATTCGGCTTAAAATTGGGGAGAACGTCTTAGAGGTCTTAGAGGGGCCAGATCCGTAGTCAGGCTAAGAGGTGGGATGATTACGGGTCTTATATACAGACTCGTTACTTTCTCTCGACAAAACCTTAGTACTCGATTGATTTCTTAGCTCAAAGAAACTGCAATTGACAAGAGTAGATAGTTCTTCGCTTCATATCTGACGTGATGGCATTTTCAAAGTTTATAGCTGAGGTAATGATAAAGTCCCTAAATACCTCAAAGTTATAGCTGTAATGACGTTTCATCCAATTCGTAAATACTGTTTGTCCCTTCTTGTTGACAGGGATCGTGATTTGAGGGAACTTGGTTGTCATCGCCGTTTAACAGTCTACAAAAGTGGTTTTTCCAAATTCTTAGCACCGTCCTTGACTCTACTAGAATGATCGAATAGGTATTCGTCTTAGCTAGCCTTGGACTTTATATAGCTTTGAAATGTCCCTTATCCATAGCGTTATGACTTTCTAACCTCTTTCCTGGAGTTCTTCTCACTCGCTTCTCTTTTTTCCTCAATAACAATTTTTCCTGGAACAATATTCCAGGCCTGGTCTAACCTGTGCTTTGTAGATGTTTGCTACAGTGCTTTTACTGTATTTAGTTTGATATTATCACGGTTCTTGTACCATGAACTATCTTGATATTACCAGTGCAAGAATATTTTTGGTTAAGTAGCCCTCCAAGCAGACTAAGTTGGAGAAATAAAAAGTCTTTGAATGGCAGTTTAACAAGTAAAGTATTTTTTATTGAAGTTCAATTTATAAAAAGACGACAATACAGAAAATCTACTGTTTTCAGTGAGGTCATTGCCTCAGTGTTGTTTTGGTTTGGTGCCGGGTATTGCTTGTTGTGCCAGAACTGACCTGCACTAACAGTAGAGAAGCGTTCGGTCGTAGTATTTTCCCACTTGGTGTCGGACGATCAGGAAATCTGTGCCCAAATTCACGCTGCGCCAACCCCACCAACGAATTAGAGATTCATGTCATGTTGACGTGTATTTTGCATCTGTTTACTTCACAAATGTCAAAGTAGGATTGACATTTACGGGCATTTGTAAAAATTATAGCATCTTCGGATAGAGTGATGACTCTTGCGCCACCTTGTGTAATAAATTTGTTTGTATGTGGCGTTAGCGCCTTATGGCATCACTTTAAAACCGCTGACCCAATATGTTTAGGTTTTTCAGACATGATATAAAACTTAATGGGGCAACATTTAATTTTTAATTCATCGCAATCGGCCGACACATTCAGAAGGAATACGAATTTAAAGGCGAACAATGATCATCTATTACCTTGTTGGAGGCAATTCCCACAAACCTTCTTATGGAGGTTAATTAAAGAACGCACCCTCAAATCTAGGTACTATTCAATTTTGTTCAGTGTTCTTCACTCTCCGTCCGTCCTACCACCAGTGCATGTCGTGCGGTATTGATTCCACAAAAGCAATTGTTTTCACTGGTTTTGCCCACACCCCCAAAGTTCATTCATTCGCACTCATTCATCGATTCACTTTCTAGCCATCCACTTAGCCTCGAGTTTTTATCAACTGGATACACCCTTGTACATCATACGCAAGGATATATATTCCTCTCGTCGAAAGGGTCACGTTGGCTTTGCAAACGAATCCTCGTATCATGAGGAACTTGCAATTTCGGAACCCGCAGAATATTGTTGACCAATATTCCGGGAATTTGTGGCCGCCCAGTGATTGAATTTACACAATCTAGTTAGTGGTTTCGTTGCAGAAAGCAAATTCACTGCCATGCCTCACGGTGCCCAACTGCCCACTCTCATTATTGTCGGGCGACAGTTTCCATGTTTCCCATATATGACAATGGGATTCGTAATAATTCTGTTTGTACAAACGGGCGGCGCGGCGGGCGGCCGGCGGTAGTGGGTGAAAGGATTTCCGGATATATGCTACACCAACAAACATTCCTTCCCCAAAGCGGGTTAGTGTCAATTCAATTGAGGCTTTGTGGTCATTTAAAAAACGAACTCCGAAATGGGAACACAATAAAATGTGCGCAGGAAAAAAGAACTGATATGGCCGGAAAGATCCTATCTACCATTCAAATGATTTCCTAACACCCCCTATCGCCCACACACTCACCACACACACAAACACACGCATCCACACTGCACGTGACAAGGATTTGCGATGAGTGTGGTTTGTACAGTTGTCACATTCCGTGATTGCATGTCCGATGTTGGTTGTAAGAGCATGCAGTTGATAATGATTGTTTAAGAGTGTGCCACGGGGGTGACACGGAGCACGGAGGACACCCCATCATATGGTGGCGTGGGTTGATTGCCCATGCAGTCTGATTTGCTTTGCCAATTATTATTAATTATAGTGTAATACAAATAATTTGCACGCGCTTTTTCTGTCACTCCTTTTTTAGGAGCTTATCCTGATTGTGCTGCTATTTTTTTTCTGCTGGACTTTTGTTTCGCGCGTGTGATCAACGCGCAGTAATCACCGATTATTTGTTTTTTTTTTTATTTGTTAAAATGGACTTTTGCGTTAATTTACAATAATCTCGTTTATGATTTTGACCATGATTAATGAAATTTTATATGCAAATGTGTGAATTGAATACACATGCTGCATAAACTACACAATCGACGTTGGGATTTTAATTGCGAAACAATTGCTGTCATGCGGATGAGATGTTTAAATATAAAAAAAAAAAAATAAATAAACAGCAAACAAATCTGTTAAACAATGGCAGTTAGGTGAGTCTAATGGAGCTGCACACAAGCAAAAAAAAATTAAATACCTCGTTGTAATGTAATTAAAATTATGGGCCAAGTTGTTAATTAAAAATGTTTGGGAAAATATTTCATCCCTTAATGTGATCTGACTGTGGTGGAGGTGATAATCGGATATACAAACTAATTGCTTAATATGGCATAAGTAAATTCACCATACATTTATTGGCAGAGAGAGAAAATTAAAATTTTAAATTGTTATTAGCTGAAGCGACAAATGCGCGGTTGTGGTTGGTAGTGGTTTCGAGATCAGACTCCTTTGAGAATAAGGCAACAAATTGTCAAAGAGTAAAGTGTGTTGGTACGGTACATACAATAGAGCAGTTTTGCCCCGATTTCAACAAAAAAAAAGATCGCCTTTAGCGACAAGACTTTTATCTGGTAGAGGACGGTAAAATCCAACCAAGATTGTAGCAGTACAGACTTTTCCAGAGCCGTCCAATGTCAAACCGGTGCAAAGTTTCTTGGGGCTCAGTGGATTTTTTAGAACATTTATTCCTGGATTCTCAATAATTGCAAAACCACTTACAGATTTGCTCATCAAATGATCATCGAACAGAAGCAAGCAGTGGCGCATCTGAAAAATGTACTATCATCATGCGAATTTCTGATATAATATTGTAGATTCGTATGCATGCGAGTTTCCGATATAATTAAGGAAATTCGCATGCATGGCCGTTGTTATGATGAACTACCTTAAAACTATTGGTAAAATCTCCGAACGGAACGTGGGATCAGTGGCTCAGTGGCTCAGTGGTTAGTGTGCTGAACTACCGTGCGAGGGTCCAGGTTCCCCGAAAAAACACAAATCTTACAGGTTTTTTCCACTGCGCCACCTCTCGCGAACGTCTTTCAAACATCCGAGAGAATAACTGTCCTGCAAAAGCTTTTCAATTCAGTCGTTCGGATTGTAGCTCCGTTCCAATTCGTCCCAAAAATAAAAACTCACACAAAAGATTAGTTGTGAGAAACGAGACCTATAGGGTATCTACATCTACACGCCTGTTGCGCCAACTATTAATTTTTTTTTTAAATCCTCCAAAAATTGCTCCTCATTATATCGGGGATTTTGCCGGAGTCGTCGGGAGAGACTTACCACTTCAGTTGATGCGTCTCTGATGGCCTATTGGCATCGCTATTATTGATCTTCGGCACTTGATAAAGGCGGAATAGGTCTCTTAATAGTTTGAAGGATACGCAATCGACAACAGTTCTGGCGGTTTTTTGCAATTAGGTATAGCGCATAGCCTTTCAAAGTCAAATAGTTTCTGTGGAGTCAGAAATATTCCTTGATGCGGACTATCATAAGACATTCATTACCGTCTCGATGGATCAAGGATTCTTGCTCAGTCCAAATCTGCTGCGTGTCCATGTCCACATCCAAATTAGAGCTGCCAGTGTTCTCTAGGTATAGCAATTACCCCAGTTATCATAGTTTACCATTCGCTTTTTAACTTAGTCATCCCTTCGTACTTCCTGGATGGCAGTTATATCTGTTCTGCGTCAGTGAAGGGCCTCCGCTTATAGTTCGGCTGCACGCGACCTGTTCAAGTGAATATTAAACATACCTATATGAGCTCAACACCATGGCAGCGTTTTTGGGCTTTCTTTAAAGTGGGAAAAATTGCCATAGCAAAAGAAAACATCAGTCTCCTAGTGTCCTAGTACAATAAATCCGCGATTGCGTTATCAAAAGGATATTCAAATAGCGTCCGACATAAAACAATGTCCTTCAATCCCAATCGTATGAGCCGTCTTTCAACAGCTTTCGACAGAAGAGAAGTAGTGCCTTTCAGTGGACAGCGTTCTTTTTAAACAATTTACAGAATAGCCACATATCCAATAGAACATCTTGAACAAAACCAAGCTTCATACCACCTTTCTATAAATTCCACCAAACAATTCTCAAATCGATATTTTCAGAAAATTCCAGAGCCCTAATAAAATATAAGTTGAACCCTGAATGTGTGGCAACACAGAATACTAATTTCGTCCTACATGCTATAGGAACCTACCCACCTACCCTGACAACTCAATTGCGTGCATGAAAGCTCTAAACAGTGTCGCGTCAAATTCACAAGAAAAAGAAGAAGCCTATGCACAAACAACAACATGTAACATATACATATATCCTGTCAATCCATCCCCCATCCCAAACTTGTGATACGTCTTTTCACACGAAGGTACATTTATTCTTTAAAACCTCCCTAATGACCACGCTCTCAGCTAAAGCAATTATTGCGTCGCAGCCAAACTTTTTAAATTCAGAAGAAAAAAAAAATTATCCACGCGGCCAAAATACAAAAATGCAAAATATTCCTTAAAGCCGTTAGGAAACACCAACAAGAAGAAAAAAAAAATCCAACTGACCAAAATGACCGCACACATCCGTTCCACTAAATAGTTTCTCCGCCAAAGCCGGGAACCACACGTCCATCTGTGTTGTAATGAGAATCGGTGTCGGCAACGGTGCCGATGACGATCCCCTTGTTTGGTCGGGTGCAAACTCTAGTGGCAACAAGCATATTGTGTGTCGGTGTCTCTGTCTGTATGCGAGTGTATACACAGTGAGCGCCATTCACCGCACTTCTGCCCTTCATTAGAACATTCTACAATCTGCTTACCACCCTTCCTATCGCTTGGCCGTCGTTGTAATGTCTTTTTTTCTAATTTCTCTTATTTTCCCCCAACCCCACATCCATTTGAATACCACCCTGATTCTATACCGGGATTGAATGTATCCTGTCGCTCTTCTCTTCCGGTTATTTACATCCCCGCTTACATACTCCTCGCATGCATATACAACTACAAGCGGAAAAATGGAAAACTATTTTTGCCCCAACTCCCCAAAGAATTATTGATGCCAGCGGTACCTAAACCTACCCCCCCCGATCTCCAACACTGCGACTGCCGGCTGACTATACGACAACTTCAAATGAAAGTCTTCTCTCTGTCTGACGTAAAAGCTTTGCACGCTCGCACATCATCCGCCAATAACTCATTGCTTGGCTGTGGACCTACTTCCGGTATATAAGGGCTCATGTATATCTAATTCTGTCCCGGCTGGCAGTAGACGCTACCACCTATTGTGCACAGAAAAAAAATTACACCGAACCCTGTAGGGTGGGGTAGTTTGGCCATGTCTGTACTTCCATCCCAATTAACCGTCACTTCACTCACTCTCTAGCAGGCTTTTAACACCACCGACACGTTCTTTCGCTAACGCCGACGCTTCCATCACTATATCTATACCGTCAGCTACCACAAGCAATAACACCACCACCACCACCACTACCACTACAGCCGTATTGTCTTTGGTGCAACTGAATATTTTACATAGAGAGGCGTGTGTGGCCTTGACCTTGTTACTCGTGCAAAAGCTCTTCCGCACACACAAAGCTACAAGAACAAAAAAATACACGTGGCGCACAAAAACAAAAAAGCAAAACCTGCACAAGTGGGAGAAATGCAGGCCGGCCACCCCAAAAAACCACCCTACGTCTCCACCCACATATACATGCACTCAAATTGTCACTTGTCAACCCCCTCGCTTCGCAACCGCTTCGACAGCATTTACATCGCCATGGGTCGCTATTTACATTGCCATGTCTCAGAGAGAGTGAGCGAGGCGCCGCCGGCCGGTCGGCATGCAAGAGAGATCCTGTTCCTGTAAGTTAATGTTAGTTTTATGAGAGTCGCCTACCAGTTTCGCATTTGTATTTTTGTAACTCTCTAGGATACGGCACATGGAGAAGGCACTCTGAGAGAACTTCCTTCCTTCTACCTTCTGTTAACCAGACTCTTTCCTGCTGCTGGAAAGTTAACAGAATTGACTTTACAGCACTTACCCTGTTAACTTGGCCATAAAATGCTGCCGGGTCTCTTCATTCTCCCTTAAATACAGTTACAGTTACCATCCCTTTTGTGTACATGCACAGAGTGGGTCGTGGCTCGTGGGTGGCTTTCTGTAACCGACTTGAGTAATCAAAGTAAATGGGTTGCACATGCTACATGCACTATCGCAAATATACCGACAGCTTTGAACTCAGTCTCTTTCGCTCTGCGTCTCTATGGAGCTTACATTACCGCTACAATCATATATGCGGCAGTTGCCAGCCAGACATTTGACTATATGTACATTACTGACTATATCTATACCAACGTTATGGTTTTAAAGTGGCACGTGTAACGGAATGCTATGCAGTACATTAAGGGAATGAATACCTATAGCAAAACAAAAACAAAAATAAATAAAAAAAGTGTTGAGTAAGTTTTTTGTTTTTGCTAGGCGAATGTGGGTGGGGTGGGGGTGGGGGATGTCACTAGTGTTAGTTGCCATAGCCATATAAAAACCGACAACCTACCGCCTACCTATATCTACAACCCTAAGCCCTCTTAGGTCACCCGCAATACACTACCCCACTCTCTACAACGCAGAGGATGCGGCGACTATGGGGGCTGCTTTGGCAAAAGGAGAGGACTTTACTCGTGGTGGCTTGGCTGGGTTGGTGTAATATTTTTCCTAGATTACTTGGTGTCCTAGTTTCAGGCAGACAGACTGCCTGCCCGGATAGAAGGAAGCAGTGGAAGGATGTGAAAGGGACACGGTGGCAGATGGAAGAAGCTGCCGTGATGATGCACATGTGCATTTTGTTTGATGTTTTACATTTGTCGCGTAAAATGCGCGTGCATTTAATGCATTTTGATGTGTGATGTGCAGCACAAGTCATGTCTCCCAGTGGATAAATGGAAAAGGATGTGAGTGCGGAGACAATGGATGGACGACGAAACAGATACACGAAAGCTTTTAATGGGCTGTTGGGGGGTGGGGGACTGTAATTGTAACTGAAATCTAAGTTAAATGGGAGTTGTGTTGGTGATTCCGGATGTTTTTTTTATAAACTTATTGAATTTTTAGAAATTTGGTCTAGTTTTTCGATACCTAAGGTTGTAATGTAAGTAGATTACATTTTTCATAGTCATATCTGGTCGGGAGAAAACTATTGTCACTTTGACTTCTTGAGGGCCGAAAGGTGAACGAATACTTTTTTTAGAAGGCAGAGACAGAAAAAAGCGCCATCTATGAAGTGATTAGAGATACCTACACTTTACTTGGATGTATGGAAAGTGGAGCGTTGCAACCTCGGTGATTTAACTTGTAGTTAACCCCTCTACATCGACCCCTCACGAATTTGCGTCCTTTAGGTTATCGTACTCTCCTCAAGAAACCGTGAATTTATTTGACGTTACTAGTTTACACGATATTATGTCCAATGCACACTCTGAAGGAATTAACTTTGGACGAACTAATCATCTGATAGACAAGAATGTCGGCGTATGCATAGTGGATGTGGAATCTCTTATAGGCGGACAGCGATAGTGCCCTTTAGAGATACATGGGGTAGGTTAGGTTAGAAGGGCAGTTTGCAATATATGCAATTTTCACCCAGAAGCCATTGTGATTACCCTTTTATAGTATAAATGATAGGACATGCAACTAACAAAACCATTCGGATCTACTGAGTAATCTTCTTAAATCTGATAGAGGTATCGTTGCTTGGGCTCTGCGAAATAAGGCCCCAAAAAATTATACAGGAAACAACAACAACGATTTTTAATACAATTTGGAGTGTTATTTCCTTTTTTGGGGCCTTATTTCCTAATGAAAATTGGGGTATTATTTCATTATGAAATAAGGCCCCAAAACGAAAAACGAATGCGCATGGCATTCAACCTGCAACCCCCCTGCCTGGGTTTACTGTCAAGATTTGGGGCCTTATTTCATTTTTGTTTGGGGTATTATTTCATCTCAGTGGGGCCCTATTTCATATTTGAAATTGGGGCCCTTATTTCATTTTCGCTTTTGGGGCCTTATTTCCTGCAGCCGTTGCTAGATCCAAGCCGTCGAAGAACCGTGCTAACATATAAGAGTAGCGGCGTTCTTGGAGGACTGGGCAGTGACACAGGAGATGTATTCTATTTCCTCTTCATCTCTGCAACTTCTGCAGAAGTCATTTGTAAAGGCCATGTTAACAATGATGGAGTGTCCGGTTATTACCCCGACGAGCACTCTGATTTGGTTTTTATCAAAAGATGTCAGCTAATAGTACGTCCATTTCAGAGCCGCGTCTGGCCAGTTTATCTGCTGCCTCGTTCCCTTCTACACCAACATGTCCAGGAACCCAGCACACCATTACTGTGTGATGGCTTAATGCTCTCAATGCCGAGAGGCACTGACTTACGGATTTAGAGTTTACCAGATTTGAGTTAATCGCTTTAAATACCTACTCCTTGGCTGTTCACGCAGAAGATAATTTCCATTGCTGGTAGTTCCCTTGCTAAGACAGTTTGAGCCGCTTTCTTAACCGCGTATATCTCTGCTTGGAAAATGCTGGGCTGATCTGCCAGTCGGTACGAATGGCTGATATTTATAGTTCTTCTGAGAAAACACCCCTACTCCCGTTCCATTCTCCGCCTTTGAGCCATCTGTGAAGATGGGTATACCTTTTATGATAGTACTTGGGGAGAGTCAGCCGAGTGCTGTACGACAAGCAAGAAGTGTGAGCTGAGGCGTTAGACAATAACGCCCAAGGAAATAGCGCCCAAATCGATTTGGAAATAACGCCCAAAAAAAAACTCGTACAATTTGTTGTTGCAAAATATTTCATCATTTTGGGTGTTATTTTCTTTCCAGGGTTCGTTTTTTTAACAAGCCGACTAAGTAAGGACCTTAGTAAGAAAAATTCTACGACTGAGAGAGAAGATATACAGCCACAGAACTCATGAGCTGTATGTTGATCTAGTCGAAAAAGGAGAAAATGTAAAATGGTACTAAAGACAAGCAAGAAAGCAACTTACTCGGGGAGGGATAGTCTTCACGGCTCAGGATTCTGTCAAGTAAGTAAGTACATCGTCAACTTTGGTGGCTTGTTGTAAGTTAGATTTTCGGTTCAAACGCATTTAGTTTTTTTGCATTGGTACTGTAAGGTTGCATGCCTTAGACCTTGGGTGTTCTTTTTTAAAAGCTTTTTCACTCAGCCGTTTGGATTCGGCATAAACTGTATGTCAATTTCAATCGTTTCAAAAATAAAAACTCACCAAAATGAGGGTTTGTTTAGGTCTAGGCCCTAGGGTATAACTTATATGGACCTGATCCGGCAGCTTATTTCATCATTTGCGGTCGTTTTCATCATTTTTAAAACAAGATAGTACATGAACCGTTTGCCGCATTAATTTGAAATTTTACACGTCGGTAGAGCAGTCGAGCAGCTATTTCGTCATTTGTTTAAGTGGTACTTTATAGTATGTAACAACTTATACACTATTCATTCTATTCAACAACAAAATAAGTAAGAAAATTTCACCCATCTAAATATTAACTTAGAGAAACGAAATGATTATAGAACAAAAATATGAGCCATCCATCATAATTTTTAATTTCCAATCTATGGCCGCATTCAAGTCGATTTGAATTATCTAGACTAAACTCAAATTTACTTGAGCACAAAAACTAACTTGAATTGTCTGTATGTCACTTATTGACAACTGTAATTTTTTTTTTTTCATGGGTCCTGTTCTGAGTTTCTGATTGAGCAATCAGGGCAATTGAAATGTCAAACTGCGCTCTCCCATGTTCTCCTATGAGGCGATAGCAATGTGAAATCTGAGTTCTCCTGACACATGTTGAGACAAATAGATGTCAGCTTAATATACTAAGTCGAGAAATTCTTGACTTGATTTGTCGGTGTTGCGGACATAAACGTCAACTGAGAAAACTGGTCACGTGACCAGTTCGGCCCAATGAAAACTCAGCAACATGAAGTTATAGAGCTGTCAAACCTACTAAACTAGATTCTTGAACGCTCTCTTTGAAATTAAAAGGTCACTGTGTCAAGTGATCTAAGGTTTAAACGGCAGAGTAGTGTCGTTTAACTTAAACTATAGAATGAACTCTGTTCAAGGTTTAAACGAAAAAGTGAAACCGAATTAATTGTTGAACTCAAGTTTAAACCAAAAATGTAGTTTAAACTTCCACTGTGAAAATGGGATTAAGACTTCTTCCTCCTTTTCGTTCTAAATATTTTCATTTTTTACTGGGTCTAGTTGTTTTTGGGAACTTAAGTTGCCGTCGAGCTCCAAGCCTCCAAGAGACGCAAGGATTGATTTGAGATTCCGATGGTGAGGATATCATTACAATTGTACCTTGGGTTATATTATGTAGGTAAGCGCTATATAATTGGTTCTCCCTTCTCCCTATAACGTAGTGCCGACAATACAAACGCCAGGCAACTGAAATTATTCGACAATCTGGCGAATTCGGATATGACTTGCGCTGTGTTGGCTATGAGGCCGCGGTTCGTTGTTCGCTCATGTATGAAGTATGATCCAATACAAAAATAATATAACCCGTCCCAAAGCTAATTGAAACTAATTGAATTGAAATTGAAACTCGTGTTTTGAGCATATATGCCACACAAGTTTAATCGAACGTCTATGATCTAGCATTGGGAACGATATGTGAATGAACACAAATGCTCCAGAGTCTTCGACGTTATCCCGGCAAGGGACAGAGCAGTAAATGAGGACCTATTCCTAAAACTTGCGCACTATTAGAGAGACCTCAAATAACTAAAGGCAGTTAGCCAAAAACAGCTCTAACCTGAGAGGCTTAATGCCAAGTCAGTAGATCCTGTTCGATGAATGGAATCTCCAGCATCGCCTGTCGAAAACTGTTGCTCAATGTGTGTTCCAGGTACATTAAGTAGCGGCTGTGCAAGGTTTTTAATCGCAAAAGCAATGAAAAAACTTGTTGGTCTCTTTTTAACAAAATTTAGTATAGATAGATAGGGATTTTGTGGCCGAAGGTTATAAACGTAACACATGAGGTGTACCTAAGCTATATTAAAATTCTGCTGGACTACTGAGCGAGGGGTCTTAGCTTCGATTCCATGAAAAACACCCTTTTTTCCGCCACACCACCTCTCGTGAATATCCGACAAACCACCGAGGAACTGTCCAGTGTCCTGAAGAACCTCGGACTCCGTATAAATTTGTAGGTTTCGTCACAAAAATAAGAACTCACACAAACTGATAGGTGTCTGGAGTTAGGCCTAGGATCGTCTACGGACCTGCTGCGAGAATTATTTCTTTGTCTTCTCTTTTATTCTTGATAATTTAGAGTTAATGGCACTTGAGCATCCTGATGATAACTACAGATAAACGCAGAAGGGATTCCGTAACACGAACTATATCTTACAGGTTAAAAGGACAACTACATATTTAAAAATATCGAAGTAAAGAGCTGTGTGTTCATTTCCACTTTTCCAGTCTACAAGAAATGACTGCCCATGTTGCGGGTAATTAATTCCGATTTGCGTGAAAAGAAAAAATCCGTTTCGCCTTACAAAGTCATCAAAGTTCTACAAATAGACGTCTATCCTTTGTCCGGTTCATCGTGTAAGATTAATACCACCCCATTGCATTGTAATAGAGCCAACACCACAGCACAAAAAAAAACAGACACACAAAAACATTCCACCATCACACTTTCACTAGCCCAGATCAATTAACGTCGAATGAATTCTTCCCTGGCAAAGGGTTGTTATTGAGACCGATAATGGTAGACCGCCGTCACTCTCGTTACTGGACACCCACCTTCTGTCATCAGTCCTTACCAACAACTTTCGTCCCTTTGTGCTCTTATTTTTGCAATAACGTAACTTTTTTTCTGGTTAGCATCCTTCTAACCGTTGATACACCAGTCATCCTTACAAGCACAATAGAGCGTCGATAATCATGACAAATTCTGAAGGATGGAATCAAATTCATTTATGCGCATATACATACGAGTACGTGTAACCGAACCGTATAGCACAATAGAACACATCGACACCAACACCATACCCAACTTGAAAGTGTGTATATCTAACTCATAAACATCAACATCGCATCCCTTTAACCAAAGAGTCTCTATATCTAGCGCTGGACGTGTATGAGGGCGTGAGGTGTGACGAGAGGCGAGCAACAAGGACGAGTTTGCTTTTCCGGAAAACCATTCTTTCTTCATCCATTAACTTGGTACTATTCCCTCGGATATTATACTCGTGCGCTTTCGCCTTTGTTGCTGACGCTTGTCCTTTGTTTAGATTTACTTGCAGTGCGGTTGAGGATGTGCTGCTGGAGAACGCTGATAGAAACACAAGTGAATGGGTATAGGAAGGTCCTTTTGGGATTTTCTCATATCTTAGCCCGATTACTTGCACCATTGTGCATTTATATTGCTTTGATGATGGAGATGCGTCGAGATGGTCACAACAGAGCGGCAACAACAGACTTGCCGTCTGTCGGTAGTCGTTGTAGTCGTCCTCCACCTTCTCCTCCTCAAAGGAAACTTTGGATATATTGATTTTGTTATTTTTGGTCGGTCGGTCATTGTTGCTATATTCGGTTTGGCTCTATATGGCTATGCCGTTCGGCGTTTACATTTACAAAAGCTTTTGTGGTCGGCTGAATGTAAGTCGCATTGTGACGACGACGAAAAGGCCATCAGGGAGAATGGGTATTTTGGATTGATTTAGCATTTCAAAGACAATCGGCTTAGAGTGTGTCCCAGACTAACTAATACCGTAAAAATTGTGAAGTGAATTGTTAACAATTTACTAGGAGCTGGGACTTACCAATGCTAGTACTGATGGGTACAGCAATACGTTACGGAACAATTGTGGTATTGTATTGAATGGGATATTATGACTCCTTCCAGTAGAATGGAACAGGATCCTCAACTTAACCGGCATAAGCATATTTTAACAATTGCGCTTGTTTTACCTGCAGTCGGTTGCCACCGGGTACTAGTCTTGTTCATACAAGCTTGACCTGCTAATCTTAAAAGTTCGACTGTTAAACAGGATGCTTCATCGTGATGAGTTCCTTAGCCACTCTGGTAGAGGACGTACGGCAAGTGAATTCATAAGATTTAATAAAAGGATCCTCTCATGGACACAAGGCCTGAAAAGAAGCTGAGGATTTGAAAAGACCACTTCTGCAGACTGTTAAGCGGCGAAGACGACCGAAATTCCGATGTCAGGCAGAACGATCCATTCATTCAAATGAGGTAAGGAAAGCAATATCCAAACTTAAGTCCAACAAGGCTGCTGAGATGACTTGATAAGAAGCATGCACCAACTTATTTGCAAAATTTGGTCAGAAGAAGAAGCCAAGACAAGCCGTTCTTTGGATTTTTGTACAGAAGGCAGTCAGATATGTATTTTTGCGAAAGCCCTCCCCACCAAACACCCGACGCATAGGCTAGAAAAGGCCTTATCATGGCCATATAGATCCAAAGAACCTTTTTAGGAGATAAGCTCCACGTCCTTCCGAAAGCTGCCAGAAAACTAAGAGCTCCTTGAATGTCTTCAACTTGACATGCTTTGCCCAAAAAAGTTTCTTATCCAGGATCATAAATAAATAAATAGGCGGCGCAACAGGCGGTAGATACCCAAGGCCTAGCTTCTCGCAACCATTGGTTTTGTGTGAGTTTCTATTTTTTGGAACGAATGGAAGGGACCTACAATTTTATGCCGAGTCCGAACGGCTGAATTGAGAAGCTTTTTCAGGACAGTCATACTCTCGGATGTTTGTCAGACGTTCGCGAGAGGTGGCGCAGTAGAAAAAACCTTAAGATGTAATTTGTGTTTTTCCGGGGATCGAACCTGGGATCCCTCGCACAGTAGTCCAGCACACTAACCACTGCGCTACTGCGCCCACAGGATCACTCCCAGATATTTCGGAGATCTTGATAGCGACGTCTTTTTAGATTGGCAGAGTCAGAGCGATTAATATCTCTGTCTCGTGAAGAGAACAATCTCAGTTTTCAAAGGATTGACCGAAATCCCATTCCTAATGCACCATTCATCGACCATATCTAGAGCCATCTGCACAGATAGTCTGTAAAAGTGATCCGACAGAAAATATGATCATCCGCGTATGCCTGAGCGTAGACTTTTGAACCATTTAGGGTATGCAACAGAGAGTCAATTACCATGCACCATAACAGGAGACAGAACACCGCCTTGTTTACCTCTGTCCTAACATGGCATATGGTGATGAAATGCAGTGAGATGGCAGTGGCGCGCTTGAACGCCCTGCTGTATGGTGGAAAAGCTCGGACCTTATCGAAATCTGATGAAAACCTCTTGGCACATTTTGAGAGAAAGATCCTTCGATTGATTTTCGGTTCGCAGTAAAGGAAGATCCCATATCAGGTGGCACGCACAATTGAAGAGCGACTGCCACCAACTTGGTGTGCGTAACTATAGAGGCAGCTAGCTAGGGACCGAGCTGGCTGGCTGGATTGAGGCCTTGGTCCACCACGGACTGTGAGCGCCACCTAAAGTAAATTTATTTAGGCAACACTCTTGTAGAGCGCGACTTTAAAATATCTACACAGCATCCTTTAATGTAGATATCAAAAATCGAATTTAATATTTGTCCGAGATGAAGGATTACATATAAGGACACATAGATAGCATTTTCTGAATGTGATAAGGACTATTCAACGCTAAATTACATTCATCAATAGTCCCCCTCTGCCGATTCCCTATGTGACGATGTATTCGCTGACGAAAGTATACCATGTCTTCCTAGTGCTATCCAAATAAATACATATTACAAGTGTCCGGGCGAGTTCATTTTTCACTTCGAGCTTAGCTCACCCCCGAACCAATTCAATGACTCGAAATTTGTTAAAGGATTAAGAATTTACTTGTAACCCTATCGATTTACCGCCACATTCTTCCACCCGGCCATAGTGACTTAACGATTACGTGAACCGAGTAGGTATACTCTAGCCAAACATTTTGCCTGTGTAATCACAGGGAACCCCGAAGGATGTCTTGAATTAGGTGTTAGCCACCCCGGATTTTATTGAATTCCTCCCACAGCCACCATTCTGGTTTTATTGAATTCTATTCTCTCTTACAAAGTACTTACGACTTACCATTTCCACCGCAATGCTGGCTGATGAAATTGGACAGTAGTTGGCTTTGAACTTCCGCACCACATCACACACCATCAGAGCCACCAACACTACACCACAGTGCGCCTGCACTCATCGCAGTCACATTCAATTGAATATCCTCAGTGGTCGTGGTCGTTTTTACAGACCGTGACTTCTTGGCTAGAATACTCAATCACTTTAATTCACGCGCTTTATGGGATTAAAAGTCGAACGATGGAGTTGCAGTGCTGTGTTGGGGTGGCAGTGTGCTAGCGCGTGGTATATTTGACATCTATTCGAAGGATAGTGTTCTTCTTCGACTTATTCCCATGACAGTGCACATGGATGTAGAAGGAAAGGATTTTTAATTTCTTTTCGTCTACTTACATGCAATGTTCTTACGTTGGTAATTCTGCAGTAATCCTTTTATGGTTATCCTTCCTATCCGTTGAGCATTTCCTTTATTATTTTTTTTTGTCGTTTTGCTTTTGCAATGCAGGACTTGCAACTTTTGATTTTCTAATCCTTTTTGGTGGCGTCGTAAAATTAAAATTGAACATCGTGTATAATGGGATGTCTCTTTGGTAAGTAATTTTATGTGCTACATTCATCAAACCGTGTGAAAGTGGTAAGTTTTTTTTTAACACGGTCGGTGGATAGGTTCTTGGAATCGTTGTGAGAATATTTGAAATGTAATTGATTGGATATGACAGCGTAGTTTGTTTTGAAAAATGGCAATTCCTTATTTTTTAAAATGTAGTATACGTATACCTATAGGAAATATACAAATGTCACGGACTACTGATGTTAAATTACTTTTATTTGTAAAACACCGAATGGCTACAGTTACAGTGTGCTCAAACTCAAAGGCCGTAGTATGTACGTCTATGCAAGATCCACAAAATT
Source organism: Cheilosia scutellata (assembly GCA_955612985.1). Classification (NCBI taxonomy): domain Eukaryota; kingdom Metazoa; phylum Arthropoda; class Insecta; order Diptera; family Syrphidae; genus Cheilosia; species Cheilosia scutellata. The sequence goes on along the minus strand of OY015312.1, from coordinate 21,752,490 downwards.
CACTGTCCCCTAGAATGTCGAAAAATATTTCGTATTTTCGTATCATGTTTACCTCAGTGCGAGAGAGTTCCTAGAGCAGAACTCATACCCATCAACCCAGTCAATTCGTATTTCGTTCGCTTTGAGTTCCCCTGAACACGCGCATTTCGTTTGCTTGCGAGCTCATCTCATAACCACATAATAAGGCGCTACATAATCAGGGGCGTAGCGAGGGTTCGAGCCGTTGGGGGAGTGACTTTCATAAAAATGCCGACTTATTTCAGGAACCCGTTCACATGAACACTTTTATAGGATATATAGGATAGAATATTTTTTCGCACCAAAGAATGTACTCAGCTTTTACAGCTGACAACGAACTTGCATTATCAAAGCAACATGTTAGCTTTTCCATTTCGTTCAATCGCTCAACTGCAGCAAAACCTGGGAGAAGAGCTTGAAACGATGGTAGAACGTTTTCGTTGACCATGAATCTGTCCGTAAGATTTTGTATTAACGAATCTATGCAAGGAATCAGTATAGACACTCTAAAATAGGCTTCAGTAGAAGAGTTTTCTGGATTGGAACGCGTTGTTTGTTTCAATGAAGTTCTTGGAACTCTTAATTCAACTTCAAATAAGTCCTCGGCAAGTTGGGATGCGGATTGAAAAGTCTCTCTGAATAAATCTTCGGCATTTTCTCTGATGGTTCATGTAAATTTGAGTCCAGACAAATCAAGTCGACGAGCGATGACTAGATTCATGAATGCGGCCTATGTAAACCCTTCCCAAGTGTTGTCGTTTTTAACTAAGTACATCTATATATATAAAAATTGAACCCTTAAATGTTTGTCGTCGATTCACGCCTTAACGCATTTACCGTTTTTAACCAAACTTTCACACATCTTTGGTATTGGTCCATATACGGTTTCAGTAAAGTTTGGCAAAAATTGGACAAAGGGGCTTGGCACCGCCCATACAAAAAATATCTCGAAAACCGCTTACTTACAGATAATCTTAGGTATTGGCTTAGGACTTAGGAGTGTTGCTGTAAGATTGGTAAAAATTGGATAAAAGGGCGTGTCACCGCCCATACAAAATACATCTTCTATGGGGTGAAACTCGATGACGTTATAAATCGATAACCGCTGGGCCGATTTTCATGATTCTTTTTTTGTTTTGTTCGTATTGCTGTATTTCAGGTTTACGCTGAAAGAAAATTCCAGAAAATCAATTTATTCTCATTTTTCGCATTTTACGAAAGAACATTATTATCTAAGATCTATAAGCAATACAATTTCTGTGCACGGGCAAAGCCAGGCGGGTACAGCTAGTTAATTTAAATTTCTTAGGATTATGTAGGGAAATATTTCAAAACCTGTATTAACGACAGTTGTTTACGTACACATAAAGGGCGTGGTGGTGGGTTAGGTAGCCTAACTCCAAAACTAAAATCCCCAAACTAAAATCCCCAAACCAAAATACCCAAAGCCAAAATCTGCATGCTGCTCAACGTTCACTTTCTTCAACGCATTGTTCTCTAAACCGAGTGAGGCATATTCGTGACCGCATCATAGTAGGTACAAATCGCCAATGCTGACTTGGACTTCACACCCCAAACTCATCTCCAGTGATGTATAATTTTTTTCACTCTTCAAACATAAAGCTATAACATTTCCTTAATTTTTTTTACAGCAATTCCTTAACAAGACCTTTAGTCGACCCATGTAACCCATAATGAATGTAATCACCCACTTTATTGTAGCTCCCACAAACCCAAATACCGACTAGACACTCAGACAAACGAAGCCATCGACCCTTAACGCGCGCGATAGACATTGTTTTGATGCCAGAGGCAGGACAAAAAATATGCAAAGTAAGACTTTGTCCCATAACTTCCATCGTGTCGCCATCAGGACGTTCCAACGAAAGAAAATCACACTAAACTCTCTTTTGTTGATGGACCACTGCAGACGAAGCCGCCACTTTCGCCACCACTTCCACCGTCTGAGCCCGTGATGTTTACAAGGGGTGCTTCCTTATTGTTTCCTAATCTTCTATTACACTGGTAGCATCACCGCTACCACACAATACTGGATGGCAGCAGCACTAGCCTACTTCCCTTAGAGAATGCCGGCACATTGAATTTGTCGCGACACAGTCAATAGATGTAATCTTCTAGAGAGCTGCAGAGGTGATTCCCGAGTAGGCTGTTCCACTCCATTCCACTTCAGACTATAATTGCTCACTGTGGAGCAACAGAGAGATGCATCCCAGCACCGAACACCGAGTACCAACAACGATGAAGCGCCAGACCAAACTCAGACCAAAAGACAAAGCCGCGCGGTGATGGCGGCGGCGGAGGCGGTGGCTGCGAAAATGATATGACGATTGTGTGAACTTCTGGGACGAAAACAATTCCGTTTGGGAATAGAGAAGGTTCTCTGTAAATAACAAAAGGAGAAGAAATGTGTTTGCTCCCAGACACTGGATGAATATCCTGTCGGATCAGTGCACAATTAGGTCTCGTAGTCTACTGCAAGCCTACTGCTTACTTATGAATATGCGACAGCATTAGGCGAGAGATGCACTCCGCCACTGAGCTCCGAATGGATGGATGGGTGCATGTATGCCAGGCAAGTCTGTCATCGTCTTTAGGACTTGGAGTATCCCTTAAGGTGGGGGAGTATGCCTGCAACTACTACAGGAGGAGAGCGGCTTTCACTTCCTGTCTGACCCAATAAACGTTTTTTTTTTTTTTACAGAACACTGTAAGTGGAAGGAAAGACAAGTGGAAATGGCGAAACTCCTCCCGTCTTTTGGGGGCAGCAAACTGTTTTCATTTACTGCTATAGTCTCAGACGGTGTATACACACGCCAGACGGCAGGAGCAGGGAGTGTCATTGAGACCTGTCACTTGTTATGGTTTGTATCTGGACGAGTGAGATATTGTTATGGATCCATATATGGAGTGGGTAGCCGGATAGTAGGTCTAAAGGAAATGGATGTTTGTAGCAATTGCTTTTTGAATTCCCTTTGGGTTAAGCGCATAATAAGAGGGGTGTTTGGGCTCGCTGAGTTATGGCGGATGTTGAAAAAGTGCGTGGCAGGGAGATGGTGTAACATTTTGTACGTTTAAGTGGTATAAGTAGAACACTAGGTATTATGTGCTGTTGTGTGTTTTCGACAATCACAGATGTTGGGCGATAATCAACTAAATAGAGAACGTACAGTAGCCACAGGGAAATATGAATGGTACTGTCCCATATGGAGCCCTTACTCAACTTATGATCGTTGTAGAACGCCTTCTCTTCGAGAATAGGTTTCAAAGCCATTGCAGATACTTATAGACTATATCGACATTTTTCGTCAACTATTAATTTCTTGATTTAATCAGAATCTTGGACCCCAAATGGTATTGTATTTTCTACCCAATTTAGTTAACTCAAACCTTTTATAGTACCTTCAATTTATAAACCTATGTTTAACACACTCACTAAATCTTAACAATTAATTCAGCCACCTGTAAAAATTCCGCATTCGACTGCCCACTACAGGAACAAGCATTTGATTGATAGTTATACATATATGCATACATTCACTACGATACCTCGTAAAAGGAGACAGAAATACGAGTACAAAAACTGAAAATAAAGCCCAGCTAGCCTTTTATCCAACAGACGACGGATACATTCACAAGAGAAAATTCCAGCATTAAAAGTGAAAACACTATCCTTCTGTTGCTGGAGCTGGTTGATCCCACCTCCACTACTGGCAAAAAAAAGAAGAGGACGGTGCCTCAAAAAGGACACAAGCAATACAAGGGGTTTGTTATTATAAACTTTAGCATAAAGACATTGTCCAATATAAATTGCATCCTTTTTCCTTTTTGAAACTTTCCTCGTAGATTGTAAATTGCCAGGATTTTCAAATGGTCTATGTACGGTACGTATATACTTTTGGAATGAGAATCCAAAATGTGCAAAGAACCGGGAGAGTTAAAAATAAAATATTCTTTTTTTTTTTTTTTTTTCAAGGAACAAAATGCAGTACCACCATATTGTACTATGTAAACAGTATCTACACGCTACACACACTCCACTCAGGAAAAAAAAATACGACGACACATTGAAGGATGTGTATCTTATTTCATTTCATGCATTTATATATTTTTCGTTTCAGAGTTTCTCATCAAAGGATTGTGTTTCTTACACAAAACCATTTTCCTTGCGAATGCGGTGCAAGCCTATTTAACGGTAAAGGCACCACACCAAGGCCTAATGATAAATTAAAGGTTGTGTGTGGTAAGCCAGTATAGAGGGAAAGATGAAGAATGCACCCTTTTTGCAACACTATTACGCATGCTACAAAAAGGATATTATTTCATAATACCACCTACATACTTCAGAGTGAGAATATAAAGTCGCCTAAAGGGGATAACGCACGGCAGATACCTACTTGCATTCTTGCATTTGCACCTTAGATAGTCGGTTTAGATTAGTCTTACATTTCAATTGGTTGACAGTGCTTGTACATTCAGTAACCGAATGTTTTAATAGGGTAGAACTTAACCAGCAAAAAAAAATATTCCAAAGATAAACGCCCATCTACTCACTTTTTTTTGAATACATGAAAAGAGAACATTTACGTGGTGTGCAGTAGTAGGATAATGATTCCCGTTGAAAAATATCTGCTGCGACTATAGACGGTTTAGTATAGTAAAGCAATTAAAAAATTATCAGGGATTGTAAATTGTAAAACAAATACAATACACTGTATGTGCTCCTCAAAATGATAAATTTAAAGTAGTCCTAACAATCGACAGGGGTCCAGCCTGGAGTACAGTGGACTGAATACCATAATTGAGGGCAAAAAGATTTGGAGCAACTTTGTATTTTGTTTTTTGTTGGCTATACAATTTAACGTTACAGAGAATACAAAAAAGTTAAAGTACGATGCGAAAAGCGCGTATCAGGGGTCAGTTCGTGTCTTTGTGAGACGGGGCGCAGGAAAACGCTTTAAAAGGAGGTGCACAGAATATCGAAAGAAGTTATCTTTGGTTCCGTTTGCGTTGACAGGAGATTTAACAGCGAAATCTATGATACTACGGTGGCTGGAACATGTAGATCGAATTAACACTAACAGCTAGGTTCCAGAAATCGAATGAAATCGTTTTCGGTGTTCTGCATTTCGAGCGATTCGGAAACTCCGAAATTTTTTCGAAATCACAATTTCACTTTGCCTCAATTCCGAAAATTTTGAAATCGAAATCGAATACAGTGAAATGTGGAACACAAAAATTCATTTCCGATTCAATTTCGATAGTGAAAGTGAAATGTGGAACCTAGCAGTAAGTCTTCGACTCCAACCCAAATGGACAACAGAGTACCTTACCTCTATTAACCTTATTTTTATTGATTTCGCGAAGGCCTTAAGGTGCCTGTCCATTTGAGAGTAAAAATGCTGCGAGCAGGTCTCAAGCAGCTCTCGAGAGCAAACTCGCAAGTGGACATAGTCTTGAGAGTAGTTAGCGGAGAGTTAACTTTTTACTCTCGACATTCGAGCCTTTTGAAAGTCACTCGCAAGTGGACACATGTTCTGATCACTATCGGAGATTAGATCTCAAAATTCCAACACGGTTCGTATTTTGCGAGTAGCTGTCGAGAGTCGACATGGCAGAGCATTGGATATCGGAGGAAATAAATGAACTCATAGTGTTACCAATACACGCTCACGTACTGGTATGGCTTCCCTTAATTTGGTATCTTTTTTTATAAATAGTGGGCCGAACAGATTGAATTATGTATTGTATTTCACTTGTTGCCGAATGTTAAAAATCCCTGAATTCCTCCTGATGAACATCTACAATTTGAAGCTCTTTATAAGAGAAGACCCTTCACCGAGCTTACGACGACGACCTATCCGTAGTTTCCCACCATCTTAATTAGGCCGAATTGATTTATAAATCATGAAAGCCGTTTCCACGTGTTTTATTTTGACATTTCTGTTAATTCCTGAAATTTTTCTTTCCAAAGTTCCAAGAGGAAGAACTTGTTTTTTCCGTGCCAAATTTCGCTCTTTTACTTGGGAACACATCTGACTGACAATATGGCAATAAAAATAAGAACACATTTTATTTATATCACAAACTCATCGAAACAAGTGGAACATTTAAAAAATTTAGTTTATTTTCATAAAAATAGTTTTTTGTCAGTTTGTGTTTTTAACTAGCAGAAGAAGTATCAAGTGGACACGGTTATGAGAGTACTCTCAGGTTTAACACTCTCAAAGTTCTATCAAAGAACTCTCGATATTAAAATCTCGAAATTATTACTCTCAAATGGACAGCCACCCGAGAGAAACTCTCGAGAGTTTACTAGCGAAAGTACTCTCAAATGGACAGGCACCTTTAAGCCGAGTAAATCGTGAACGCATCAATAACGCAAGGTCTTTCGAATGGATAGCTCTCGAAATCTTCGTGAGAAGAGGGGATATTCACTTCAGTCGCCAATACTGTTTGTACTGGCGAAAGACGAAGTGCTGTTTGGGCTATAATTGAAATGCAATCAAATGGAATCAACTGTTTGAAAAGCTATAGGACATTTGGACTATATACCAATGACATCTGTAATCTGTTTTCTGCCAAGTACTCTCAGCCGGCTAGACATAATTGAGATTCTGTCAGTTAAGCAATACACAAAAGTAATCGCCATTAACAAAAATTCATACTGAATAAGACTGACTGAATAAGACTGCATTTAAGTAGGTGAAGCTGATTTACTGATTACAGATTAGCTATACCTAAAAACTTTTGCGAAAGTTAATGGTAGAGCGGACATAAATATCAAAGTTTAATAAATAAAACTCGCGCTACCTTTGGGTACCTATCTCGCCTGTTTGGAATTCCACAGTCAAATTTGATTAGTTGAGTACAATTATATATCCAACCAACTCAGATTCAGAAACTGCTAAATGACGAGATAATGTAGCTTAAATAGAGCATTCGTCACAGACTAAAAAGACCGTGCTCGTCGCGCGAGTTGAAAAACCAACAACAAGATTGGAATCAACGGACTTAGCAGACCCAGAGACCAATATGTCCAAAGCTGAAATATCAAGCTACATATCAAGAAATATGGTACCTAGAGTTTTGTTGCCGCCTTAAAGGAAATATGATGAGGACAAATTTTTGAATCGATTTGGATACCCAATTTACCTATACCTACTTATGTATAGAAAACTACTTGACATTGGTCGTTTCGCTCAGGGGTTCCCAATCTTTCTTGGTCGCGGAGTACTTTTCTGGAGAGGAATTCTTCGCGGAGCACTTCATTGTCCGTACGCTACGCATCCCATTTTTCGTAGTTATGGAAAACGCAATTATACTATTTTTCGATTTTTTAAAAATTTTATTAAATTGAAGAAATAAGTAACATGTATGTGATGTTACTTATTTCTTCAATTTTTTTTGGCATTTTATAAAATATTTAAATCTAGTAGATATTTACCAAAAAAAAAAAGTAATCCAAACAATTTTTTAACTCATTTTCGAATTTCCCACAGTATAACAAAAACTTTAAAATTCCAGTTTCCTAAACTTATAAAAACTACCAATATTTAGTGGAAAAGAAGTGAGTCAATCTTTTCTGAATACTTTCCACTAAAATCCGGCGTCCGTATAGGCACCCTACCTAGGACTAGCTTCTCACAACCATTTGTTTTGTGAGTTTTATTTTTGGGACAAATGGAAGGGGCCTAGTCCTATTTTATCCCGAGTCCGAACGGCTGAATTGAGAAGCGTTTTTAGGACAGTTATATCACAAACCAGAGAGAATAGACCATCAGCATCGGGCAAAAAAGAGAATTCCATAGAGCCATTGTTTGGAGGACGCCTTACCTACGATTTTCCATCGGATCCAAATAAATTAAACTTGGATTTGGCACTCCAAAAAACTTTTTTCCAAAATTGCAATGATTTTTGTAAGTGGAGTCTTTCGAAATCCCGGATTTTCCTTAGGTTTTTGTTGACATAATGTGTTGTTTTTTTTGTGGAATATGCATCCACGATGATTTTGTTCTACGACACAACGCCTATCCACCCCTGGCTGTGAGTTCTTGATGGACCTTGGGTGCATTTTGTATGGACATCAAAAATGGATTGGCTCCACTTGTCAGGCAAATCTTTCTTTAGTGTAGTTTTGCGTCCAATCTCCTTTCTTTTGCGGTTCTCAAAACTTCCGGATTCCGGATCTTCTTAGAAACTAGTATTTCCCCGAAAACAGGCTTCGTAGAACAACCAATTCTTTTCGCGATCATTTTTCTCCATTCCACCATTATGTGCTAGACCCTAGACGTCTAGCGGTCAATGGAACACATGCATTCTCTGAGCTGTGCGATTGTTTTTGATTTATATCGATTGCGTTCGACTTTAAACCGCGTATCTACGCGAATAGACCTAACCTAAATATCAAGCGATTAATAGGTAAATAAATTTTGTTTTGACAAGTTGGAAATGTCAAAGCCACAATGTTACACTATTTAGTTCAACGAATGGTTGAGTGTTTTAAAATGTAAAAAATAGGAATATTTGTGCCGTACATATAGATAATCCATTACGTATCAGCTTTTTGAAAATGCTAGCAAATTAATCGATAATTTAAAAATATGGGGAAAATTGCTCCCAAAAATTGTGCATGGTATGAAAAACTTTGATTGCTAAAACATTGGCTATATAATTAGTTTTAACAATTTTATTTCTATTTTAAGGAAGGTACAGCACCAGTACAAAACAAGGAATAGTACAATTATAAAACTGTAGATAGGTTTATGTCTGTTAACAGTTGTCGTGAAAACTACTGGACAGATTTTGATAAAACTTTTTTGACATCATTCTATAGAAAAGGCTTTAGTCTATATGTCTCTCATTGCCGCGCCTAGTTTTTGGAAGCATTTTTGATCAACATGTATTGCCTTCGCTAAAAGGGTTTTTGGACTTTATAAAAAAAAAAATTTTTTCTGCTTTATAAAGAAGCTGATCTACAGACCAACATTTAATAAGTTAAAAATAAATTTATTTCATCAAATCAAAAAATATCAGCACTGATTGTTAACCTCTTCTTCAAAAATTCCCATTGAGGTTTTGCATTTCGATTATTGCTATAAGTGAATAATTTATATACCACGCCATCTATAAACGAGTCACATTTTTTGAAATACCCTTTTTTTATTTATTTTACTAAAATCGGTTGAAAGAAGTGGGAAGTGGACATTGCAAATTGAGCTCCAAAGCCAATTTAAATAAACAAAAAAAAAAAGAAACTACAGTGATTGCTCAAAAATAAAACCCAACAGTTTAAGATTTTTTTTCTATTCACGTCATGTCCCAAATATAAATCTACCTGTTAAACACATATCAAGAACATTCCCTGATGGACATTGTTTCTCGACTGCATCGCCTACGACTTGAACACTTTCTTTTATTCGAATCGTTGAGCTACTCTCACCTTGACACAGACGTTGATGATGGGTCTAAGTGCCTAAGTAAACGACCGAGACTGCGTATTGCCAAACATAATTATGCATCGCTCTCATGATGATGCGAGTCCTTTTTCGTGATACGCTTTGGCATATGTGAATTAACATGCAATCTAAAGCACATCGAAAAGTAGGCCTCTCAGTATAGACGTGTCAAATATGCCTAAGGGGGATGGCTGTGATGATGATGATGATGATCTCCTAAGGACCAACGAGCAACATTTATTCAAAGCGGCTAAGAGCTGCAGCAGAAAATATGAAAAGGGTGGGATTCAGCTAAGCAACGCCTTTCTTGTTTACGTTTTTTTTTTTTAATGGACGAGCCTACACCCACCCAAACCCCCTGAGTTCCCATTTGTGGGAAATTGTTTCTCAAATGAAACTACACTTTTGTAAAAAAACGAAAACACCACCACTACACCACTGCCGACTGTGTAATTGGGAATACAGCGGCGGCTGAAAAGAAGTACCAAATCACTGCACGAGGGGCGAAAACTTCCACCCGCACCCTTCTTTCCAGCAGTGTGTGTGAATTGTATGTCACTCTTGAAGTGCTCGCATTTGCGTTGAGGCCTCCTCAGCATTCATGGGGGGTGTTAGGCGGAGTGTGGGAGGAGTTTGCCCTTTGGGAAATTCAAATTGCACCGCTTCGGGGGATATGAATGCGCCCATGTGAGGTACATGATATGTGTGTGAGCGTTTGTAAATTCATTCGCTGATGTTGCAAGGATTCACTCATCTTCTGGGTTTTTCTTTTCTGTCCAGATGTATACATAATAATATTTTCCAAGGAGGATGTCAGTTTAAATGATCTGAGCTATAAACTACACAAGATAGGACCAAATAAGTGCATGATAAGCATTTAATTAAAAATGAAAAATTAATTAGTATTTGATCTGAGGAGAGCATCTTTAGAATGTCATTCATCCTTTTGTGGGTAAAATTAAATCCATTTCAGTTTGTAAGTGCAACTTGTATAGGAAGAAGATGTCTGCTAAACAGCTTTTGAAGCTGTTTTCATCTTGGAAATTAATTGCAGATTTTGGAATTGTTGGCGAATAGGTTTATATGGTTTTATATAGGCGCACAAATCAAATATAGAGGGAGAGGTTTTCAAGGAGATTCAAATTGCCTAATATAATTATAGGGGATAGTGCGTGTTTGAAGTTTTTATTATTGTGAAGTGGTTGGTTTTCACATGTCACAAAAACGTCACATATTAAAGGTCAATACTGCGCTTAACCGTGCTACTTTTTGAAGTTAAGACGGTTAGGTACCTATAGGCAAGGTAGATTGATGGTTGCATTTGGACCAAAAAGTTCGAGCCCTTATGTCCATATTAGGGATAACTTCTGTTAATAAAATAAATAGGTATTAACTCTACTGTTCTATATGGCTAGGCGACGAACAAGTTCAGTCTTTTCAAGGTCCATACAGCTTCTAGATGTAGTTGCTTAGTATGGACAGCCGCAACTTCTGGTGTTATTTTAGAATGTTGTCCTAAAGGCTGGTGTAAACCTGTTCCCTCAAGTATACGCACACGTATAGGAAGAAACCGAGAGGGGTTAAATCAGGGAGGGCCAGTCGATATCACCACTTTTTGAAATTAAAACAAATTTATCGCAAAATTTGCATCGTAGCACGAGCACAGTATATGTGATATGGCATCGTCTTGTTGCAACCACATGTTCTAGTCCTGCTCTAATTCATTCAATTCGGGAATAAGAAAAATTTTCAACATATCCCCGTAGCGGTCACCACTAGCTGCTACAACATTACCCTTAGCATTTTCAAAGAAAAGTAAAGCCCAATGATGTCGCCGGGCTAACTGACGCAGTATGATGTTAATCTACGAGGGACTAGTGGTCTTTGGCGTATCATCAATTGAACAGCTCCAATAATAACTTATAACCCTTAAAAAAGGTATATAACTAATTTTAACATTTTACCCCTCAAAATGCGGGTAGAGGGATCACTTTGAAAAATGTCAAAGCACACCTCCCTAATCATTTTTACTAATCTAATATTATTTTTAGTACTTCTTGTGTCAATCGTGCTGTCACGCGCATGTCATTGTGTCCCAAAATCCATGACATGTTCGCTTTATTGATGTTGTGGTAGAGCTGAATGACAGAGTATAGTGACCGGCGATTAAACAGCGTAACACAATAATTGTAACCACTCTAGAAAATCGTGCAATGTCACACGTAAAACGTTGTCAATCTGTGACATGCGGTCAAAACAGTTGGTCATTCCCAATAGCATTTACAATCAAATGAAATCAATTGGTCGTGTCAAACTGCAATCACACAGAATGACCAGTTTAGGATAAATTCGGACAACATAGCGATATCAGCATGACACAGAATGGCGCACGATTTGTGAGATGTGCAATAATAAACCGGACAAGTCATCAATACATACTTCACAGAGTTTAACCATCGTAACTCACATCAAACTTCGTATCACTGACAATCTTAAGATACTTAAATTTCATAAAGGAAAAGGAGCAAGTCAGCTACCAGACATGCAAGTTCTTAAAGCTACTTCCGTCCCACTACTTACTTAACTAGCTACATAACATACCCGTGAAGAGTCTATACTGAGACTGAGACACTGCAGCATACCGCATCCTCTACGATCTCGGGCGCGCTGCTTCCAGTTGTCCAGAACAAGAGCTCTGGCATCCGCAATGGCTTGGTCTTTGAAACGGAGTTTAGGTCCTCCTTATCTTCTCAAACCTGGGGGCTGGGATTCGAAGATACTCTTAGCTGGACTGGAGCTTTATTGTCAATTCACTCGATATGGCTCGATGTAGCCGACGTGTTTTGGCTTTTTGGACTTCATCCATATCTTGATACAGCTCATAGAGTTCGAGGTTGTATCTTCTCCTTCATTCGCCCTCCTCAGACAGATGATTGCTTGTTTTTTCATAGCATGTACTTATTCTTGTCTTGGCCAACTGATTCCGCCTTTTCTTTAATCGCCGCTTCTGCCCTAAGAACATTAAAAAAAATGGATTGAAAATTGATTGCAGGAACATTTCAGCTTATTTTTCAATCAGTTTGTGGTAAGTCTGGTGGGGCCAGTCTAGGTTCATCTGTGTCATTTCTTGTTTGTTGTGCCATCTACATCAATACGTGGTGATCCTTTTCCTTCCTTCGCCCCAAGAAGTGATTTAGATTCCCGGTCGCTATGCCGCATTTTATAAAGTTTTCAGTTAATAGTGCATACACGGTTGGTTTCACGTCAACTTTGCATATTTTTCAGTTCCTTCTGACACTCATTCACCAAAATTTAACAGCCGTCTTCTATTCACTCAAAATTAAGGTCAATTCAAGCAGATCGTTCATCATCATCAAAATTATCTCTTGAACAAGCACAAAAAAATACCGCCCGTCTCTTTTCAAAAGACCACAAATTGTTAACAAGCTCAACCCTCTTCCCATGTGATATCCTGTCGGACGTCACCACGAACATCACCATCATAACTTATGCACGTACGGATCAGTAGTTGTTACAAAACTTATTAAAATGCATGTCAAAAAATTCTGCAAGCATATAAATTTTCCGTACGCTGCTGATGCTGCCCAAAGTACATAAACTTTAAATGGACATATTTAGCTTGTTAGTACGGAAAATGTGTGTCCATGTGTTTCATGTGTTGGCCATCGGTCAGCCAGAGGGACGGAAATTTAATAGAAAAAAACTACCGACATCCTGGTCATCCGTGAAATTTTGATAGACAAAAGTCCGACCGACCAAAGTCAGCACAATTATCTCAACATCCCGTTCCATTCCCGAACCCTTTAGGACGTTGCCGTTAATGTCATTTGGATTTTCAGAATTTTGTACTTTCGTAATACATCATCATAGACGTCCTTTTAACATCATTACGCTGTATGTGCGGCACATTGACTTTATGTATGGTCAAAAGGATAGACGAAAACTTAAGGACATCCTCCTACACGTAATCAAAACTTCACTATTATTGCAGCTCACACAACTTGAAGGATAACACAAAATGCAGAGATTATGGCAAAATTTCTATAATCGTACCTCTTATTAAGGTTCGCTACAAATCGTTGCATATTTTTGGGAGGTAATTCGCTGCATTTTCAATTTGTATGCAGAGAGAATGAACAAAAAAAACAGGATGTACTACACACAATATAAAATGAGATTATATTTGGTCCTTGTTGACTTTTTCCAAAGTTAAGTTAGCAAAGTTAAGACAAATGCAATTTTCCAACTCAAACTCATGGTGCAGTGATATGGCTTGGCGGCCGCACAATCAGATTTCATATCCCGAGGGAGTCGTATCCGTATACACACACCCGGAAGGATAAAAACTCGAAGAACAAATATTTTTCCAATTTTTGAATTCAAAACACGCATCCTGGTGGATGTTCGCTTTGAGGGTGTAGACCGGCAACTATATATACGGGGTGGCACACTTATCCTTTGCCATGGACCTGGGACACACTCTTCTCTACGTGTATTTGCTGTCCTCGTAAAGTATGACGTTCTATGGGCACGGCTACCGTCCTGGACATAGTTAGGGATTCAAATGCGAGAGAGATATTTTATTATTAAAATCAGATGAAATTAAGTTTGGCAAAAGTGGAAAATCTCATTTGAAAAGTTCATAATGCGAGCTGCAGAGATTTTGGGTTTGGGGGCCCAAAGCAACGCTCTCTGGATGTGTTGATATTTCTTTTTTTGTTTTCGAATTTTTGAATGCCTTGATGATGAGATAGTATACGCGAGCGGCGACCATGTCACGCTGTATAGTGACATTAGCATTGCGTTTCAAAAAAGTTTAAATGGAAAGCGAATATTTAGAGTGCTGGTCATCAGTGTCATTATTAGTTTGAAGTTTTTCTATCATGTACTCGGTAGGTACCTTTATTGGGTTATCTTGTTGAAGATCCGCTTCAAATTGTCATGGAAATTGCAATCTTATGAAAGTGGATGGCGTATTCTAGAAGTTACCTGCAGCAATATAAGGTGATGCTAAAAGTTTTCAGTTTAAAATTCTGAAAACAAAGTCGATATAACATCCTAGGTGGAAGAGTGTCCTAAGTTCCTAGTACCTAATCTTAATTCTTCACAAATTAAGGCGGTGGCGCTGTGGCTGTTCTAAGAGCATTTGGCCAATAAGAATGTATCTAATCACATAACCTCAGGTTGTATAGCTATAAAGTTTTTGTGTGTATGCTTCAGAGGTTTAACAAAACCAATATCGACTGGTCAGTACGGTGCTACTCGAGGCGTGACATCGTAAGAGAATGACACCCTGACGGAATAGGAAGAGATATGATCATTTATTTTGAGAAACAAATCGTTTTTTGCATCAAGAATTCTGAACAAATTAAGAGAGCTAGTTCTTAATTTAAGAAAGTTGTTCTTTATTTAAGATAGTTATTTTTAATTAAAGAAAGATATTCTTAAAGTCATTAAATTGTTTTATTTATTTTATTTTGTTTAAAAATAACTCCGCACGATTTAAGGAACAAAAAAAAAATGGAATTAGTTAAGACACTGTTACTTGTCTTTTTTATTGCTTCCAATCCTTATGGCGAGGCAAGATTTTAGCGATCCTACAAGAAACACACTGACTGTCACTTTAAGTCAAACAAAAGAAAATTGTTATAGAGTTGCAACTAATTTACAAAAGGGGGTGGCACCTTCCATACAAAAAAACATTTAAAATCTTATATCTCGAAAACCAAAATCATTGCAAATGCTTTTTCTCGGCACTTCAAGAAGTAGTCAATCGATTGAGCTGAAACTTACACAATATATTTTCTATTAGGTGAAAAGTGCACATAGTTAAACCAAAAGCCTTATAGTTTTCCCATAGATGGCGCTAAGCACCCAAATCTCAAAACTGCACTATATCTTGACATTTATGGCAGCTTTAGCATTGAAATTTGGTAAATAGGAGCTCATTGCCTGCTGAGAGCATAATAATAAAATGTGGGCGGGCTCGGACAAAGGAGCCTGGCACTTTCCATACAAGAAACAAACCCTGCGACACTCATAAGAACTAAAGTTGTAAACGCAGAATCTTTCTCTCGAAGCGATCGAGGATATTTTCATCCGATTTAGATAGAGTCCAAGCTTCAGCGCCATAAAGCACTGGACTGATCAAGGAATTAGGTATACAGAATCTCCTTAGTTGTTCGGTACTGGGCTCTACTACTCAATTACCTTCTTAGCCCAAAGAAACAGCGGTTGGCAAGAGTTATTCTTCGTTTAATTTCTTCTAAGATGTCGTTGTCAGAATTTTTAGCAGAGCCGATGTATAGACGAGGTCCCGAACCACCTCAAAGTTATAGCTATCGATTGAGACGTTTAGTCCGATTCTACGATGTTGGGTGTCCCTTCCTGTTGACAGAATATACTTGGTTTTGCCCTCGTTGACCGCTAGACCCGTTTTAGCCGCTTTCGCTTCTATGTATACTAGCAAACGTACCAGTGACAGCTCGCTGTGTTCTACCAATTATGTCAATATCATCGGCGTATGCAAGTAATTGGACGGACTTTCGAAAGATCATGCCTCTTGTGTGTTAGCCTGTGAGTTTCGGACAATTCTTACAAGTATGATGTTGAAGAAATCGCACGACAGTGTGTCATCTTGTCTAAATCCTCTTTTGACATCAAAGGCAGCAGCGAGCTTTCACCATCCTCATCCTACACAATCGAACGATTTTGCAAGGATGCCAAAGCTAGACATGGCTCTGTGTAGCTCGTCTCTATACAGATGCTGTCAAACACGGCTTTGTAATCCATGAGATGTTGGTGGGTATCGACTTGGACTTGTGGGTTTTTTCCAGGATCTGCCTAAGTGTGGAACATTTGATCGACGGACGGTGGACTTTGCTGAATTAAACCCGAATACAGCTAGTGTAACATAAAAAGACTAGAGCAACTGCAAATACGAAGCCTCCACTCATGTCGTTACAACAAGACGCCATTCAAACGGAGGCTAGTAAATTTGACAATGCCATCTGTTAAAAATGTACCCGATATCGGTAGGAAGTTGTCCAATGCAGAGAATACAACGTTACTTAGTTAGCGGTTGTTGCAATAGGACCCGACTCCTCGAGCTCTATAGCAACCCGTTTTAAGATCACAAATATTTCCCCAAAACAAACTTCTTTTGTTGGAAATACATATTCACTTCACCGCAGTGTATTCAAACATTGCTCGCCCCTGTCAATTGCAATTGTCATCAATCAATAGTCAGTTGCCATTGCCACACTGAACAGTAACACTGCCTCCACTCTCAAATACCATTGATCAATTGAAAATCACGATTCAATGAAAATAGTTTTAAATAGAAATCGTGCCTCGTGGTTACAATGGCAGCCCCAACCACTTGCTATAGGATATTGCAAATATCCTGGCTAAAAACAGAGGAAAGCATACAAATCATATATACCTACAGACTTTGGCATGACCAGTACTCTATACCACTACCAAGAGTGGCGATTACCCAGGAAATGTTCCACGGGGTGTTTTCTTAAGTATTTCCCTTCCAATCGACAGCATGACCATCTGTGGAATTTCATCCTGTCTATTGCCTACGATCAAATCAAAGAGAATCCTTAGATGGGTTTTGGTTTAGATACTTTTTCCATCTATTCACCGATTGTTATTGTAATTTAAAGTTGTGGTTGGAATTTTCAAATCTATTCGGACTCGGTGTCGTATCAAAGGAAAATCCTCTTCTACTACGGATATGTCCATGTGGGAGGACTGCACTTGGTTGGACTTTTGCATTGTTATAAATGTTACAGTTCTTTTTTATTTTGTATTTGTATCCTTCTATCTATTCTCATGAATGCATTTGAATAGATACATTCGAAAAATCTAGATGTTGCAATATTATTACAATGATATTATTTTTTTTAAAGCATTATAGTGGATACAAAGTAAAAAAGAAAATTTCGCATAATTGGGCTGTTTTGAACCGATTTTTAGTCGACGTACGCAGAGCGGGGCAGCCGACAAATCTAGTCAAAAATTCCTTGGGTGCATTCAAAAGTTCAGTCGTCTTAAGTTGACTATTTTTGTTTTTTTTTTACTAGATTTCTCCTAAACGCGTTAACGTCACGTTTACTACGTCAGGCATATAAATAATCGATGCTCAACTGTGTCAATGACATTCTTGACTAGATTTTTCGGTACCTCTAACTCCTTTGTACACATCATTGAAAAACATGATTAATATTGGCCAATAATAATAGAGCCATTATCAATATCAAGTCAGCTAGCTGGGGATCCCTACCTTATCCCCTTTTCCAGAATCCCTCATTTATTTTTTTCTCTTTTTCCAAAATCTCCCGGGACGAAATCTCATGCTAAAATCTCCTACAAGAAAACTAAACTTTGCATATACCCAACCTTGCAGCTACTCCAAATCCAAATAATAGTGACCACCGGGGGGTTGCATGGGGGGCACCATGGCCCCGTACGTATCTCACTCCGTCGCGTGGCAGAATTAATAACACCAAATCTAAAAATGAAAGGTTTTGTCCTTTGGGGATTTTCTCTCAGGTCTTTTGTAGTAAGGGATTCCAGCACAGGGGATTTTGGGAAAAGGGGATTCCATCACCAACCCATTTTAAAGACCTTTTTCTTTACTAGATAATGCAATTTATGATGGGCTAAAGGAACTAAAGCCCAACACAACCCAATAATTGGAAAACAAAATACTATTGACGAATGTACAAGTAGAGCTCGAAAGTATCTCTCAACTTTTTCGAAGGTCTTAATATTACTCTCAGTTGTTGAGAATTTTAGATTTGATCACATAATAAGCCCTATCGAGGTATCCGATCGGAAAATTCTCCGATTTCATACAAATACGAATCAGAGGATTTTTGTTTGTTTGAGGTATTCTTCCGAACAGCTTTTCGGAACTTCTTTTCGACAAATATGCAAGGCACACTGGCATTTCAGTGCGATCAAGTGCGTTTTTACCGATATTTTTGACAGTTTCGTACGAATTTTCTTCCGATGTGCTCCGACAGGAATTGGTTGCGGAATTTGTTTACTACGATTTGCAGTGAAGTATTGATAAATCGAATGTAATTTCAGTCTCCGACGGAGTATGCGTAGCGGAAAAAATTCCGTTCCGATCGGATACTTCGATAGGGCTGAATAATCAGTTTCTTAGCACAGTATTTTTTTTGGTTACGCTCAGAGAGAAACCTTTGTTTTTTTGTTTCGGTCAACCACTGACAGATATCACTGACAGAAAAAAATAAATCTCATTTGTACATTTTTCACTATCCGCGGTACTAATAATCATTTTTAGTGTCCAGGCTAACTTTTACGAAGTCACAATGGCGAAAATTTCCATATAAAATTATCCATTGTGACCGTCAAATTATTTAAGTTGAAGACTAAAAATGATTATTGGTAAGGCCCTATAACTATTAACATTAGTTAGCAGCGCATACGGAATTACATTAGTGATTTGAAGAGTCATTGGTTAACACTCGTCTAAGGAAGTTCAGTGCATATGAAAGTGTCCCGGCTACACAAATAATGAGAAAAGGTATTGCTAAAACCCTTGAGAGTTTACTTGTTGTCAAACTTAATTCTAAAATTCTTAAAATATTTCTTATTATCCATTCAGATGATGTCAAGTCAATCAAGTCGTTATGAAAATTAGAACAGCAAAAATTAAGTTCTATTAAGTTCACTCTGGAATAATCTAAAAAAAAATAAGTAATTAGGTTATGTCTAGAATCTGCGTTACAACGATCCTATTTCTGCGTTCTTTAAAAGCATATGTGGTGGGTGGATAGCCTAATGAAATTTTGGACATTGTCCTTCCTGAACAAAGTCATCGAAACTAAACAACCAGAGTATCTACGCAACAGAATTAATTTCCCCCCATCGACACGTTCTTTTGCCTTAACCACAGCTCGGTATCGTTATCTTACATCGGGCGGACAATTTTTTGTTCACGTTATTCGCCTCTGGAACTCCCTACCAATTGCGCTGAGAAGAATCAGAAATACAACTCGTTTTTAAACATGTCTCTTCATGTATTTGGCAAATAATTATATAAATATAGTATTATAGTTCCATAGGATTATTATTTTTGTATATATGTAATTAAAACTTTAACTTTATGTTTATTTCGAGATTGATATCTACGTGCTTCACTCGATTATCTCATTGATTGTTATTAGGAAACAGTAATGTAAACCATTTAAGGATTGCTATAATAAGACGTTTGTCTTACTTTATAAGCGATTTTTAAATAAATAAATACAACAAAAAATGTGTTAAATAAGAACGATAACACTTACTTCAATACAATTTTTACTTTTTTAACTTATTTTCGAAGAATGAGGTCTTTGGTTGATCATTTCCATTTAATTTTTATGGAACAAGTTAACTAAGGAGTGATAAATCTAAAACTGAAAAATAAAAATCAAGCAAAGAGCGAAAAGGTAAGTGTATATAAATAAATCTCAGAGCAAGACCTTAAGTACTATTCACATTTGAGCGAACGAACGAATTGATGAAATGCGAAGAAACCACTTATATGCATTTATAAACAGAAAATTGAACATTTTATTATTCCAAGAGGAACATAATTAATTATCCCATCAAATTGTATTAAGAAAACAAGTTTATAAATAGTTTACATAACGAAATTTCGAATTCCAAACTTTTTGCCGCGAAAGAAAACACCCTGGCGCGAATTGTCTGTCAGTCTATTCGCAATCCACATCATTTAAATCGCGTTCCACAAAGTAGCGAATAAAAAATTCGTTCGAACTTAACCTTATTCCAAGAGGAGAATATCTTGGAATAATAAAATGTGCAATTTTCTGTTTATAAATGCATAAAAAGTGGTTTGTTCGCATTTCGTCAATTCGTTCGTTCGCTCCCATGTGAGTGGTCCTTTAATGTCGAAGGCGAATGTAATATCTCTCAGTGAGAAACCAATTGAAAATAAAGGTTGAGAGTTATTTTCGAGCTCTGCTGTACAAGTTGGCCTGCGATATCTGGTGGCGACTAAAAGAAACCTCTCAGATACACAGGAATCTGTCATCGGTAAGCAGTACGTGTATTTTTTATTTATTGTAAACTAGCTAGGAATTAATTTTTATGTTTTAACTTAACAAATGTATTTATTTTTCATAATATTTAATTTATTTAATGTCGCATCTTCTTTTCCGTATATTATTTCACTGATCTGTCAAATTTGTGTATCTAGAAGGGTTCAAATTATCGCCGCTGGGGTACACCATTTCATTTCTCAATAATTTATGGAAAAACTAAATGCATTTTTTGTCATTTTGCAAAGTAGAGAATTCATTCCAACCTATCCCATTTTGACAGTTTTTTTCCATTTTTACTACAAAAGTGAAGGAACAGACCTAATAATATGGATGGATAAATTCTGAGTTTATATTCAGTTCTGTCAAATCAAATGACCGTTACTTCAAATACGAAATTGTTTGCGGAGTTATAAAACGAATAATTTGTTATATTATGTTAAGTCAATATTATAAGAGAATGCCAACAATAACAATTTCATGGCATATCTGTCCGTCGGGTTGATAAGGTAATCTAGCTTAACTTACTTAACTTAACTTAAGACGACTAGACTTTTTGAATGTGCCCAATATCACGTAATCTATCCGTTTGTCTACAATAACATTTTTAAGATTTATGTGAATTTTTGAAATGGATAAGACTAGTTACTAGGGACGCTCAGATTTCTAGCTTTATCAGTAGGTAAGGTCATCATTGTAACAGCATTTGTGTTGCATTTGGTTGTTCTACGAGTACCTACATCTACACATTGATCAATTGAACAATTTATCAAATAACTTAGACTTAGAAGTCTCGTCAAGACAATTCTGCCGGTTGATATTTCGAACTTCAAATGGATCTTTTATTCTATTATGAATTTTCTGTTATGAATAATAAAACACCTTGCCCATAAAAGATCTTTCATAAATCGTATTCTGGGTTTCGAACTTTTATGGAACTTCGAAAATTGAAAATCTGTCAAAACCAACCGCTGAGCTTTTTTACACATAGTCGGTAGGCACCTGGACCCCAATTCTCAAATTCCGCATAACGCAACTCGTATACGAGCAAATCCGCCTGAAATTTTCGCATACGAAAAAAATTGGTATTCTCAAAGTTTTTTCCACCTCTGCGAAAATTGTATTCACCTCTCGCATGAGGTAGAATTTTACGTCGAAATGTACCTACTTTTTGTGCAAAGAATGGCATGAAAAAAAAAATAATTCAATTCAAATTGGCTAAGAAATATTGTGGATGTGGGTTTTGATTTGCGATTAACAAAAACGAAAAAAATCATTTTGCGATTGTGTGTGATTGGTTCTAACTTCAGTTAATAATTAATTGTGTTTTTACAATGGCCACATTGGGGGAAATGAGATTAGCATTTTTTGTTCAGTTGGCAATGGAGCAGTTGGAGTAATAGACCGAGATATCCGAGAACCCCAAGACTATTTTGAACTTTTCGACACAAAATTTATGAAATTATTTCGGTTAAACAAGCGCTTGGCACAGGAATTCATCGATTTCTTGACTACTCATATGATTGACTAATTTAGATCAAACGCTTTATGTAACTGCTGAAGAACCTTCTTCTTTTGTTTTCCTTCCATTTTAATTACTTTTGCTTCTTCACAATAAATTATTTCACACAGAAATTAAAAAATCAAATTGTCAAACTCACAATTCCGTATGCGAGAAGCAAATCCGCCTAGAAAAAGCAGACGAGTAACATTCGAAGAGAAATTCTCGTATGCGGAATTTGAGAATAGTAAATTTCAGTCTTTCGCATGAAATTTGATATTTTGACAGATAAACGTATGCGAGAATTTTTGAGAATTGACCCCCTGATCTGTTTTAGGAAAAAGACAACAAAAAACCACGACAAAGCTTATCCAATCTAAAGAGCTGAGTAGGTAAAACGTACGTCAGGAAGATCAAATGGATTACTATTCAATCTTAGTTCCAGCAAAAGTTATCGGTGTCTTCGTCTAAACCAAAAATACAAATTTCTAAATTATTTTCAATTACCTAAATACCCATACTTATTTATACACATTTACTACATTTGTCTTATATAGATATATTAGAATTAAACGATTTGTTGACAGTTCGAACTTTTGTATGGAAATTCGAAATTTTTTTTCGTAGAGTGGTTGCAACTTCAAACAAGTTTCGAAATTTCCAATTCCATTCTTTTTCCCGCGAACAAAAACTCCCTTTGTTTGGAAATTTCGTTATTTAAACTCTTTCAAAACTTGTTTTCTTAATACAATTTGATGGATTAATTAATTATCGCACACTTAAAATAGTAAAATGTACAATTTCTATTTATAAATGCATGCAAAGTATATTTTTTTTTTTTTCTGATTTCGCGCCTTTATATCAAGTGTGAAATGTCACAATGACAAGTTTACTACGTTTACATGAATATTAACTTATTTCATTGCTGAATACAAAAACGTCACATTTCAAATTAATATGTAGGTATTAATAATTTCCCCATACGAATAACCCACAAACAGAAGTTACCGACTGCTGGCAATACTGCCATAACGATGACACTTGGAAATTTCCCAACCAAACTCGCCCATCTGTCAGAGTGAAACCCGAATGAATCGAAACAAAAACGAAGAACATCAAAGGAAAACGTCGACAAAAGTGATTTTGGTTTTTTTCTCTGAATTAGTGCGGTCTTCTTCGGTTTTTCGGTTTTAAAACTACAAATAATTGCAATAAGAATCATTTGCAGTTCCTCATCAACTAGGAATCGTGTCAAGATATCAATTTGCATTTAGAAAAACAGTCGGTTACTCGCGAATGACCAATAAAACGCAAATCATCCCGTTCTAGTTGTGAATTTGTCTATTTTTTTCCGCAGAAAAATCGCATATAAAGAGAACCAAAGTGTTTTTCTTATTATTTGTGCTGCAAAAGAAAAGTTTCCATCTCAAATTTGGAGAAATTGTCATAACCTCGTTGGACTGGACACAATTGGATTTAGATTCAGTGCAAAAGCAGCGATTATTGATCCTGCATTAAGGTTTGTGCAATTATACTTTTTCCTCTTCTTCCCTTTTTTTCGCTGTGCCATCTGTCACCATAACCATAGCTACCTCTACCGCACCTCCACCGTGACCATAGAAGTCATTATCATCATCATCATTACCACCGCTCTTTCCTAAGTTATCATCCACCTCACTGTGTGCCGATTATTCATTGTATCTCTCCTCACCATCGCACCCCCATTGTACACTGGTTATGCCGAGAGCACTATCCAGCGAGTGAGGAAAATTCGCGGCTGCTTCTTAATTAATTCGAACTTCAAGCTTAGACACAGTCGTGGACAGTCGGACAAATGTAGAGAATCTCTCGAACTGGGGTTATGTAATTTGAGGTTATAGGAGGTTGCCTCCCTCTCTGGCAGTGGGGGACATTCTGCAGCAGTGATGACGCTGCTTCTTCTGACTATGACGAGGTTAAAACATATCGAACGTCA
Source organism: Cheilosia scutellata (assembly GCA_955612985.1). Lineage (NCBI taxonomy): Eukaryota > Metazoa > Arthropoda > Insecta > Diptera > Syrphidae > Cheilosia > Cheilosia scutellata. The sequence continues at coordinate 21,728,409 of OY015312.1, read as the reverse complement.
CGAGTGACTTTTAGGGGGGCGGGTAGTATGTATGTGCGCCATCAGATTATTGATTTTCCTCGTAACCTCATTACGAAGTTCTTGGTTGGGGTTGGTCTAGATGGCGGCTGCAGGGTTATAAAACGAACTTCATTTTGACTATCCACCAATAAAAAAAAGTAATCGTCCCTTGGCCCTTGCCGAAAATCGTGCAAAAGCGAAATAAAAGAAACCAGCTACCACGCAGGAACCGGCTTTTGTTAGCTGTCACTTGAGGAAACCAGTTCATAGCAAAAACAGATGGTAATGCTGCAAATCAATGTTGGCCGAGAAGTTTGCACCCTACAGCGAAACGGTTGATGCGCTATATTAGCTGGTATTTATGGGGCTTTACAAACAAATGACGTAAGAGACTACATGTGTGGGGTAATCAGCTGGATTAGGGTGCTCTCGTTAATTTGCTTTCGAAGAACAAGTCATGTGAACTGTTATGTTTATGTCTATGACAGAAGAGACGAAAGGGGTTAAGTCTTTCGTAAGAACGCCTAAAGTTTCACCAAGGGTAAGAGTTAATTAATTTAATTAAGATTTTTGAATCACTTTTACAATGTATTCTTTGAGTCCCTAACTGCGACTGGGATGTCTATAGTCTTTCTATTACAACACGTCTGTCGATCTGAGCTATGTAGGTAGGTGACGATTTTCCTAGCTTGTTGCTAGCGCACTTTGAAAGTCTTAATTTTTGAATACCGAGATAATTTGAGCCTTGATGACTGAATCATGTAGAACATCAGCCGAAATACGTAGCTATCGGTGTTACTTGTTGGATATTTTGTAGAGCTACATTACTGTCGACATGAAGAGACGAAGTGTGTCCGTCCTGTGCTGTAGTGCATGGCATTTTTTTTGGCAGTTTTAAGAATTTATTGAAAAGTTGTATCATAAAATTCAAGGAGGTTTATCGATTTCCCTTGATGCCAATAAGTTCAAGTTCGTCGTCCCGTTCTGCTTAAAATGCACAATCCAATTGTGACCTTCTAATAAAATCTCTGCAAGGGGTCTGGCACATTGTCCAAATGAACGTACTGCAGTGTTCCTTCTGTTGGTGGGAAATCAGTAATAAGTGCTGTTTTGGCAACTGTTGCAGACTTGTTTCTTTTTTATTTGAAGTCATCAAAACCTCGTATAGTGACAACAACTTGACAAAGTATTGGGTGCTGGTCAATAATAACAAAAATTGCTCATCTGCCCATTCGTCAATTGTTAACTCGGCGATTTATATAAAAATCAGTATCACGTAACCTTACAGTGAACTTATCAAAGGGCAAACACGAACCGCCTTTCACCTTTAGGGTTATGGTTCACAGTCACTTTTGTCTGGGAAACACATGATAGTCTCGGTAAACATCTAGTAAACTGTGCGTCTAGGCAAATGTGGTGGTTTGTCTACTGATAATCCCACCCACCACATCGGGGAGAAATGCATAAAAAAAAATAAATAAATAAATAGGTGGCGCAACAGGCGGTAGACAACCAAGGCCTAGCTTCTCGCAACCATTCGTTTTGTGTTTTTGGGACAGTCATACTCTCGGATGTTTGTCAGACTTTCGCGAGAGGTGGCGCAGTAGAAAAAACCTTAAGATGTAATTTGTGTTTTTCCGGGGATCGAACCTGGGATCCCTCGCACAGTAGTCCAGCACACTAACCACTGCGCTACTGCGCCCACGGGGAGAAATGCATTTTGGAGTAAATGCCACACATTTATCAATATAGAACCGCATTTCTTTTAAGTCCGAGTTCTGGAAACCTCAAATCGTGCATTCAGTCCGTGTAGGTACCTAAGTACAAAAATGCTAAGCAAGTTGTGGACTTGCAGCTTCTTTCGATGTCTACATGAAGTCGCTTACGCCTGTGAACGGCCAGTACTCTTTTTTGACATCAACGAGCTCGATATGGTTCTTCCCAGTTTTTATCCTTTGTTTTTCTGCAGAGACGAAGGATTTTGGCAAGAATGTCGAGATTTGACACGACTTTATAGATTGTAGAACTAGTCACTACATACGCTATTGAAGGCGACTTTGAAATCGATAAAGAAGTGGCGTTGGTGTGCCGGAGTGTGAAGATTTGGTAGATTGGTGACTCTCCTGACCTAAAGCCACACTAATATGAGACGTCTTGACGATAGTGTTCTGTCGATTATTGAGGTACAAGAAGAAAATGTTGGATCGTCGAGACGACCGCGATTTTCACTGTTGCGTGATGCAAGGCTATCGTCGAAACGATATCGTCATGCGATTATTGACTTAAGGAATGAGTGCCCAAACTATTGGCGAATGGCTTTAGATGTTCACACAATATAGCAGACAAACTTGTATGCACAACAGTCCTTTGTAGTTGTATCTGGCCCAATTTAGAGAGTAGGTTGGCAACTCCTTTTTAGTGAAAGTTAGAAGTGCTAAAATTTGTTGCCTAGAAGAGCCTCAGAGAAGCTCATAATGAAATAGTGGAAAAAGTGCAATAGATAAAACGGAACACTGCGTGTTGATGTTCAGTGGACCCAGTTAGCTAAAGAGTAAATTTGCTGGTAAAGCAATTGGTCTAGGTCCGGATGATTGATGACAGCTTGCACCTCCTGGTGGTAATTTGTCCTCGGAAAGAGAAAATAGCAGCCCGGGTCCTCCTATAGCCTCTATACTGACAGTTGTCGATGGGTGTAACAATGGAGACTGGCGCGGAGCAGAAGCAGGTTATCGTAGCGATCTATCCTGCTGCTTAAAACGAAACATTGTTAGGGTGTACTAAGTAGACGTTCATCAGGACATTTCGTCTTAATGTTCAATTAAGTAAATTAGACTTTCAGTAGCAGTACTCGGTTTTCTTAAGAGCGAGCAAATAGTTATATTTGCTCGCTCGTTAAAGTGCTTGACCAATTTGATGTTTGTGATAACGTTTGGAAGATTTTTCTGTCGGCTTTTTTGGTCATAAATAGATGAATGAAACTCGATTATTTTATTTGATTTCCCAACGTTTCGGCAGTTGTTGCTGCCTTCTTCAGGGGTTCTTTATTGAGAAACATTGGTTACTGACAATATAATATATTTGCTCGCTCTCATTTAAACTATACCCCTGTTGACTGTTGCTTCCATTTATGGTCAAAACATAGAATCCATTTACCAAGCAATCATACCATACCCTATAAAACCCACAACCAAAGAGAAGAAAATATTTTTATTGTTCGATTTTGTTTTCTCCATTCCTGTCGATCGTTTTTATTTTACATCTTGATTCGTCCCATTTTGCTCCCCCTTGGGATGGTTACGATTACCATTACCCCGTCCGTTTTGCCATTAAAAACGTTTGCAACGTTTGACCTCGAAAACACTGTTTCGCATATGAAAACAGACAGCCAACACAGAAATCTGTTCAACTATCCATAAAGCTATTGTTATTCCCCATTGCAAAAAAAAAAGGAGAAAAGAAATTATAATGTGTACTAGAAATAACCACAACCGCCAAGCGCTGACAGCGAACCAAGCCCTCTTTTTTTTACGGTTTTTTTTCGTTTCCTTCGGATGAGCAAACGGTCTTAGGTGGGTAGTAGGTAGCACATTAAAATTGCGTGCATATGCCGGGCTATGCAGGATGTAAGTGTTACGTAGTGTAATCATATAAATCAAATATTACATTTATGGGTCATGCAAGTTACTCTTGGGGGTAGATTAGGAGTATAATGTAGTAATTGCTGGCGGATTGTCGTCTTTATTGGTCGGAAGGGATTTCCGTGCCAAAAAAAAAGTGGTTTGTCATTCAATTGAAAGTAATTTAGTGACTCATGGGTCAGGATATTGCTGGTGAAAGTTGTAACTTTGAGGTCGTTGCCTTTTGCGTGCGTATGGAGCGACATGGTACCGTATTTGTTCCTACTGAAAACCATGGTAAAACGTTTTAGCAATTTATTAAGAGAATCTTTTACGAATGGCTGTCAATAAATTAAACTGTAAAGTGCTATTCTGTGGGAACGCGATTGATTGCGTCTTTAAAATATCATCTCTCAAACGGCCTCTTTTAAGTTTTCATTTCTCAGTAATCAACGATAGCGGCATGTCAAATTCACGACAAAATCCATATACAAAAGATTGACATCCAGCACAAATGACTCGAGCTCTAGTGCAAATGGTTAGGTGTCAATTTTGTTGGTATATATTTTTGACATTAATTTGACGTGTTGCTATTCATCTAGTGGTCAAAGGAATGCGGGCAATGCCAATTAATTGACTTGCAAAACGTCGAATTTACGTCAAATTTTATATAAAATGTTGACGTCTAATCATTTGTGCTAGATGCACATTTTTTGAATCGCAATTTATGATCAAAATATGGCCGTCAATGATTTAAAACTATCAACTGTGAAGAGAATAATTGAAAAATTCAAGGAGACTGGTTCAATTAGTGATCTTAAACACTCTGGGTGTCCTGTAACAAGTCGTTCAACAGAAAACATCAAAGCAGTTCACGAGAGTATTTCTGACAGTCCAGGAACATCAGTCAAGAATTGGGCATTTCGGGAATCGAATTCTCACGAAAGACTTGAAACTTCATGCTTACAAAGTTCAATTAACTCAAGAACTAAAGACTACTGACCATGCAGCGCGTAGAGAGTTCGTTGAATGGATTTTGGAACAACAACAAGTGGATGCTGATTTTTCGAACAAAATCGTCTTCAGTGATAAGAGAATTTTCATCTTGATGGCTTCGTTAATCGTCAAAATTGTCGCATTTGTGGTTCAGAAAACCCACGAGAAATTCTTGATAAAAAATATGCACCCACATCGCGTGACTATTTGGTGCGGATTTTTGGCTGGAGGCATTATCGGACCATTCTTCTTCGAAAATGCGGCTGGTCAAGCGGTAACAATTAATGGTGTTCGTTATCGTGACATGATAACCCAGTTTTTACTGCCTAAATTACAAGATATGGATGTGACCAACATGTGGTTTCAACAAGACGGTGCCACATGCAGCCAGAGAAACAATTCAATTACTGCATGAGTCATTTCCTAATCGTGTAATCGGCCGTTTTTGCGATCAGAATTGACCATCCAGATATAGCGACTTAATGCCATTGGACTTTTTTGCTTTTGAGTTTTTTGAAGTCGAAGGCTATGCAAACAAGCCCCCGACCATCAACGCCTGGAAAGAGGAAATTGGGAGGTGTATTAATAAAATTCAATTATTGTATATTTTGCGTGAATTATGGGACACTCTTTATAAGAGGTAACCAACCAATATATTTTTACAATGACACCGCTAGTTTTTCAGTTTTTCAAACCGAATTCGCAACAGGAAGAAGTCGTTGACCATGGTTCTGTAGACACAGTTATCAGTGGCAAAGTAGACTTGAGCCCTTACTTCGAGGAGATTGGCTGAGAGATCATTCATGTTCCAAATATCTTATTTATAATCTTTTGATTGTTAGGGCAAAATTTAAACAGAACTTCTGCAATTTTCTTGACACATTGCGTATGAAACTTGACACTTGAGTCATACTGTGAAGTAACACCATACAGGGTAACAGCCTTGACTTGACATTTGTGTGGCACTTCACATCTATTTTTTTATTACTCTCCAATAAGTTTCCTCATCTACTTATCTAATGGGTGTTCCCCATTATCACCCAATTGGCTCTATCCCGTTCATAAGTGCATTCCGTTCTCCACTTATCGGGTACCACAAAAGAAGAAACCGAACCAACCAACTATCTCCACTCTGGAGCACTATTTTTATTGAGAAATCAATAAATCAAAACCAAAACCGACGACGACGCGACCATCCAAGAAATGATGACACAAATGATGAAAATTTCAAACAAGTGCTTCAGCTTCACTCCATAGAGTGCACTTTATTGGTTTCTCTCTATCAATGGTCTCAATTTCTTTGAATAAAATCCACAAGTGTGTGGCTTGGCTATAGAGTAAGGTAATCCCTGACTACCGCATACTCGAGCAGCGCTTTAGATGTTTTACAACATGTAACGCCCCCTCCCCGCCTCACCAGTACTCGAGGCACATTTGGAATCTAATTGACAGTCAAGTGTCTGGTGCACAGAATGTTGTCACGAAAGGGCTGACTTCGATTGTGGGTCACCCCACAAAAATCCTTGAGCTTTGGAAAACAAACTCGTGCTTTCGTTTCAACACGAATGACATTTCGGATATAATTTGTTATTCGCACCTAATGCTGTGTGATAATTTTTATTGTGAGCTGTCATATGACTGTGGCGCGGCGCTTATCGGTAATTTATTCTTTAGACTTGTTCTCACATCACTGATGTGTGTGCCGGACGAGTGATTCCCGATCCCGTCAATTACACCTTCCGCTAAATTGACAAATTGATTTTAATTACATCACATAAGATGCATTCAATTAAAAGTGGAACAAGTAATGGAGTATAGTTTGTAAGGAGAACTACAAGTCTGCAGTTGACGACGCGTCGCGGGGGCACAGAGTGTCACGTTACGACAAACATCACCCGTTTGGTATTTGTTTGTCATATCCCCAACATGTGATGTTTACATTTCGTGTGGTATAGTGAGTGGTAAGACCACGACACTTTGCATATTTTTAGAAAAGTTTTTTTTTTTAACTAGATCTGACGGTAGTTTACGGCTGGCTTAAACTGACAGTCTAGATTTACGTAATTGACAAAGAAAAATCTCGGATTTCAGGTGGTTTTGTGGTTGGAAATGCGCGCCAATTACTGGAGTAGAAAATTTGTCTTTTTTTTTCTGAAAGTAGACTTTGGCACATTTGGAGTTTGTAGTCGCGATGCACACTATAATTGTTACAGAGTTGTTAAAAAAAATATTTGTGTTGGCATTGGTATTAACACGTTTAGGTGATGTTTGCAACTGGTTAGAGTGAGGTAGACACGATCTTTGTCTACCGGATGGTGTAAGCTGGGCGATTTAAGAAAACTCAGATAGAGAAAACTAGTGTTTTCCTATTGTTTAAATGACACTTCTTGTTGGATGAACCTATCGCCAGCCAACATCCTGCTATATGACGCAGAAGCATGCAATCTATCGATCCACACTGAATTATTATTTTTAGTGAACAATTCTCCGTGTTATCTTTGATCCAGTTTATATCGACGGACTTAAGAGGAAAAGCTATCAAATAAGATGGGTGGGATATTTAAAACTTACATCAATGCTACGACTCCGGCCTGGGAAATGTTCAACTCTACTCCCAGAGGGTTGCTAAACTGCCTCGCTAAATTTTATCGTTGTAGACATTTTTGTATGGGAGATAAAAGTTAGCGTGGACAGGATATTGGACTTAAATATACAGTCGGACTTTTGTCTTAAATTCGACTCCTTTTCGTATTTAAGTAGAATGGGCTTGCACAAATTAACTAATAACGACCATGACTTGTTCTTCAATTGTTTGATTAATTCACCTTTTCGACGAAGCGGATGCCATAGTTCCACTTAGTCGGGAAGATCCATCGCATCCCCATTTGCTAAACATAATTAGTAGGTTTGTTGGTAATGATTTTAGTTTCCGACCATCAAGAGACTATTTAAAATCCTCTTTCCTGTCTATCAAAATTTTTGAAGCTTTATCTCAGCAGAAGGTTGTGTTACTTTAAAATTTTATGGAAACTCTTTTGCCTTAGGGGTTAGGAGGAATTTACTCATAAAGAGACGTCGAAGTGGGCGGATTTTAACAATCTAATCTAGATAATCATAACATGCCTGAACCTCTGCGATCCTCGCCACACTGCTTATAGTTATCCAGACCAATCGCTCTTGCATCCGCGATGGCTTGGTCATTAAAAAGAAGTTTCGGCCTTCGTTGGGGGCTATGAGGGTGTGACGGTCTCAAACCGTTTTGTAACATACTAATCGGCACGTACGCATTGTGTCTTCAAGCCCGATAGATCGACTATAGATCGATTTTCACCACTGAGACAATTCCTGGAAAAGACCAACAAATTTCGACCGACAAAAATCGACTTCCAAGCCGCATATTATATCTAGTTGTATTCATCGTCAGGAGCTCTATACGGCTATTACCGAATTCTGGATCCCGGCAAAACTGATGCATAGATGTCCCGCGTGACGCTGAAAAACATACGTCCGTCCAGCTACTGTGATATGCGGCTTTCACGCCGATTGAAGAACAATCGAAATTCGTTGTCCTTGAAGTAAATGAGGACAAGAGTAAGAATCTGTCCACTGCCTAGGACTAAACGTCACTATTGATATAGCAACAATTTCGAGGTAGTTAAGGAGTTCACCAACCTAGGTGTAAACATGAACTCCACGAATTACACTCTAGTTCAGATTCGATGAAAAATTACCGTAGAAAACCGCTGGTAACCAAACAATTCAGTTTAAAACTCATTCATTAATTTTCAATGGCCCGCTTATCCATTAAATGGGTCGCGAGTGTATGTTGCTCAAGTGGGACCTCCATACCTCTCGATTCTCCGCCATCGACTCTAAATCGTCAAGGGCAATCCCCATACGGGGAGAAGAGAGTTTATGAACTTGATTTAACCATCGCATTCTGGGTCTACATAGATGTGGATCTTATTCTTTCGGTCATTACCCAAACCTCTTTGACCATAGGTAAGGCCTACAGTCCACGTAGCTGCACTTCATACGCCCGCTTTCGTCATTTGCAGCTTGTTGTACGCTTGCTTGCAGCTTACTTGCAGCTTACTGGCATATACACAAACGAAGCTCTGTCTACGTAGCGGCAGAGGCGCAATTTCGTAGTCACAAATGTGACTTTGCCGCTCCGTGGACAATGCTTCATTTGTTTATATGCCAGCTGCAAGGAAGCTGCAAGCAAGCGTACAACAAGCTGCAAATGACGAAAGCGTGCGTATTAAGCGCAGCTACGTGGACAGTAGGCCTAAGGGTTTTTGCAAGAACTATTTCCCAATCCTCTGTCAACGATCTCGTCCATCATTTCAGATGTTCTGTATGCAATCTAAAATGTGTTTGTGGAGAAATGTCTTCAAGTAATTCTAGACACTCATTTTAACACCAATCTACAGAAAAATACAAACAAAATAGCTCCGACACTTTTGTCAATGCAAAAATTGTCAGACGTCATTAAGCACAGCACATCTGGCAAAGCAAATGAGTCTTCAAATGTCCTACACGTCTGACGATGATAAAATTGTGTGTTTAGACGATTGCCAGATACCTCTCAATGTTATTGTCAAATGGAGGTCTGATTGTCCGACAATGCATTTTTTTTTTTTGCATATATGTATTGTAAGACAAAATTGTAAGTTTACACAGTTGTAAGACATTTGGGACAAATTTTTCATTGCCAAGCCTGACAATAGTCTCAGCTTTAGACATGGATCGAGCTGGCTGGAGAGGAATTTTGGTTAAGGTCCACGTCCGCCTCGGACTGTAAGTAGGCTTTACCAAATTATAAAGACGAATCTAGACGGATTTAGTCGAAACTGTCACAATCGTTAAAATGAATGTGGTGAGTGTTCACATAACAGCACAATCATTGCGAATACCCGTACATTCTCATGGTGAGGTGACCATAGACGATTACATTGTATTCACCACTCAGGAACCACAAGTAACATTTTCTATATGAATGGTTGCACTGATGACAGAGGCTTAGCTACATTCCTTTTGTGGTTTATAAGCAGATACAAAATATATCTGACATATTCACATTATGACTCGTTCCTTCCTACTTTGTCTCCTCTCCCGTTTTTTCTATTCCATTATTACCAGTTTCAGGCGGTTGTCGTTTTATGTTTGCTATCCCCCCAACTGTCATGTGTGCGGTAAATAATGGATTTTGCTTTTAACCAAAACCACACTAATCAACCTTGAGCTGAATTAGATAAACAATTCATCTCAGAATAAATTCAATAACAGATTACATCTTAGCAGTTGTGGTCCAGACTAGTCCTAGCTGGGTTACAGACTTGAAAGAAACTTACTCGCGCCTAAAAAAACTAAAATATTAAGTGAGTAAGTATATCATAATTCATGACAATACATGTATCTCACAAAAATTTTATTTATCTATCCATTACTAGTAGTAACTCGTCGTGAATACCTCTGCGGACGTGCGGACTTATGCGATTTGCATTTCGATTGAAAACGTGAAACGATGTTCCACGCAACGTCGCGTCACGTCGTCGTCGAGAGGGGTGGGGTGGGACAGAATTTACACTCTTTCATCTCAGCAGTGCGTTCAAGAGAGTATATGCCTTCTTGGTCTAAAAATAGCCTCAACGCAAACGGAATTCATTATTTTCGATTCAGAGTTTTATTCATAATTTTTATCTCGTGTTTGGTTGGCCTGCAAAATGATGTTCTCTGTTGGTTTTGAACCTTCATTATCATTGCAATAGTAAAGTAGTCTTAGTCATCTCTCGGGAGAGAGCAAGGAGGGCCCAGCCCGCCGCCGCCGCCGCCGCCGCGCGGTCCGCCGTCGTGCCGTTCCCAATAGTAGTGATGCGACACAATTGTCGCTTGTGTTTTGCATTTTTGTTTTGTCTATATTATTTCCACTTCTTCATTTGCCTCAATTGCTTTGCTAATGTGGTTCTGTTCGTTTTCTTTCGACTTCTTCAGTCTTATTCTAAATTTAGACACTTGGGAGCAAAAGTGCACCGAGTATCTTATGGATAGTGTACCTCAGTACGTAGACCTGTAATCGCAGAGTGCTAGACGCAGACGGTATCTCTTCCTTTTTTTTTTTTACAATTAGTAGTAAAAGATTGTGCGTTATACATAATTCCTTGTTGTTGCTTTCGAGTTAATTAAGTTTGTGGTGTAAATAGAGAACAGTGTTAATGTAATGAATTTACGGGTGATTGCAATACTACAAGTTCCACTACGTTATGCTAGTGTTGACCAACAAGTGACACTACTACTACAGTGAATAGAGCAAATTTTTGAGATTTTCATTTATCGGTGAGTGGGTAGTATTTAGTTGTAAATTTCTCAGATGAAACGTAAACATTGAAAGTATGATGAATGCAGTTGTGCGATTTAGAGAGACTTTATTGAACATTTATTACAAACAAGTGCGAATGGGAAATTCATGATTTGTGACAAGAATTTTGTATAATACATATTTTTGAGGAAAAATTGTTTTACTTTGTTGCAGTTTTAAAATAGTTGCACACGCACGAGTCATACGCATTACAATTATTTTTAATGTCCCGTCTGTAATGATCAAGGCATTGGTTTGAATAGTTTATGCGTTTTTTATTTACAAATACAAGTAGACATTTTTTTTAAATCATTAAAATGACCACCATTTTTGCTATTACAAAGACTGGTTCTTTCGATGGCATTTTCTATTAAGAATTTCTGACAAATACTCGGATTTGCATCATGGATCTGAGATGCTACTGGATCGGTGCACCCTTAGGATCCAGGACTGATGAAGGACAGTTAAAAACAGTGCGATTCTGAATGAATTATATTTTTTCTCTAGCCAACTCTTGAATGCGTTTCAGTACCTGGACTGTGAATGTAATTCATTCCCTAGAATTCTCTTAACCTAGATCCGGGTTGACGCCTTGTCGGGACGGATGTCTTGTAGTAAGTCTTCGAGATATGTAGGAGGCGCAAATAACATTGAGTGAGTTACAGCCAATCAATTGTCTCTAGACTGAAACTAAGAGCGACCCAAACGCCAAACCTTTAGTTAAGGTGTCCGGCAAAAATCCCATTTTTAAGCCAAGGTGTTGACGTACCCGTGCCGAGGACTGTAGATATGGTCAGTAGGTGGTTTAAAAACAACTGGTCGCTAACGGTACCCTTCGATGCCCCAGGCAAGATCGGTTGATTCTTTTGCCTTGTCCCTGTATATCAGCTCTGCCAGGATCGACAGTTCTTTCCTGACATACTCGTGAGAATCAAAATTGAACCAATTATGAGTAACAAAAAGGATGTAAGAAGCGAGTTTACGATAAATACCGAGAGTGAGACACAATACTCGTTGAGCCATAAGACCTCTCCAATATACAAGAGGCTCTATTGATGCAAATGAAAGGCGAAGGAAAGGAAGGTGTCTGTTAAGGAAACTGGAATACCTAACGGCCAAACATATACAGCAGTTGCGTTCACGAAAATAGTAGTGCTGCTCTACACAAAACTTGAACCGACTGAAACGGTACTTTTTCCGTTGAAAAATATAAGGATGCAAACTTTTTGTATAGAATGCAAAGAAGAGAATACAAATTTCAAAATTCCGTTACTTTCGGTCAAAATTTTTTTACTTTTGACTATTTTAGAGAGATGCACTACTATTTTCATGAACACAGCTGTATATGGCATCCTTGTCGCCAAAGAGAAAAGCTCCCTTACGGAAAAGAAGCGAGCGAGGGAATAGCGAAAAACGCTCTTACAAGGCCTGAGCCGAAAACACCGTCAGCCTCTAAAGAGGTGACCAAAGGAGCAGGTTCAAAAGATAAAGCCGAAGGAGCAAAACGGCTGAGGGATGATGTCGCTAAGACAGACCCCAAAGCCCATTTTATTGTATGTAATATGAAAGCCAACAAATTAGACAATTTCTTCCCAAGCGCTTAACAGTGCATCTACTGACGAGTTGTCAGATAAACACAGAGTGGACTATTTCACTCTTCGTCTTACCAAAGACAATACGGTCACCCGGAGCTATGAATTGTATCACTAGGAGAGTATAGGTAACCTCCGCACCTAATCCTTAGTACGATAGTAAGCAACTGGGTTTAGTCACCTTTCTGGGATTTCAACAATGCGTTCATTACAGCTTCTTAAAGAAAGTGTGCACTCAACACTCCACCAGAATGTATGTCTGGCTCCGAATTTCTGACCTACCTCACATTGTACTGTAGACAGGATCTTCTATGTAATGTTAAGGTGACTGATGCTTCTGTAGTTACTGAATAATTAATGTTTCATTCATCAGGCGTAGTTTTCTTCGGTCGATTTCCGCCTGATGAGGAATTTTGTCGTATTCGCCATTTAACAGTCAGCAGATGGAGTATCTCCATACCCTCAAAACCGACTGTGACTACTACAGGGTTTCCTTGTTCATATCTAAGGGCCACGTTATGGTGCCGACTATTATAGCTGTAGTCCCCCTTTATCAAGCACTTCTTTTGCTCTTTCTTTTTTTCTTCAGAGAAGTCGAATCATCCTCGCAGCGCAGTTCACACATAATTAGCATTCAATCTTCTGATATGTTTCCCTATGAGCTATGAGGCAGTGTCAAGTCATGGCCACAAACCACAGAGAATAGACCACCAGCTTCGGGAAAAAATTAGAGATCCATAGAGCCAGTTTTGAAATAAGTAACTCCGCCTCTTTTTCTATAGGCTCCGCCAACATTTGGAACAGGTTACAAGCCTTTGTTAATCGTTGTCTGCATTACATCCTAAAGATCCGGTGACCAGAAACAATTTCCAACAATGAATTGCGGCTTAGGACTCGACAAAAGAAAGTGGATGTTGACATCAAGTAGAGGAAATGTTGTTGGATTAGCCATACACTGAGGAAACCAGATGACAACATAGCGAAGCAGTGCTTCCAATGGAACCCTCAAGGTGTAAGGCGAGTTGGTAGGCGAAGAACAACATGGAGGTCAACAGTCTTGACAGAAGCTCAGTCTCAAAATTTGCGATCGTGGACACAGCTGAGGTATCCAGCTGCAAACAGAGAGAGATGGAAAGACCTGATTCTCGACCTATGCTCCAGGAGGAGTTAAATTGTTGTTGCAACAGCAGCTTCCGGAAAAAGAGAGATAGAATACTAATTCGGTTCTATAAGGTCTCACTGCCAGTCCATTAAAAGTTGCCTCTTGAGATAATTGAAAAGACGAAGTTCACTTTCAAATATACCTACAGCCACTTTTCAACCAGCTCTTTCCAGACGCTATTAGCACCCTAAACTTGTTAATTTGTCAAACCCCACGTTGTGGGTCCCCGCAACTCAAGAACCTACTAGGCGAACTGAAGTTTTTCAGTAATGGATTTCCTTATTATCACGTTCTAAGTGAGGATTCAACTCCCAGATCCAGTGCATCAATGAACTTCTAGTCGATCTGACGTTGTTGAAAGCGCCCCCTTAATATGCAACAAAAGCGGACATAGTGTACGAACGAGTATTCCTTAACGCTGAAAGATTTTTTCAATTCGAGGTGACCCAGAAATTTAACTAATTATTAACTAATTAGCGAAACGTTCCTACACCAACGTTTGCTTCGACCACCCGTGTTATAAACAAAACTAAAAAAAAAGTTCCCTACTTCTCTGGAAATTTGTATTTAAAAAAAATTAACACCTCATTACACATTGAACCTCGACCGTTCATCAGTAGGTGCAATTAAAATTCTACAAAACGCAATAACTGAGAACAAGCACATTCAACCGGTGGTGGTGCGCTGTTAAATTGGCGGCAAAGCAAGGTAACAACAACAATACAAAATAAACAACAACACCACCCAGCAAAACAATTACAAAACACCACGTGTGACGCCTTACCTAATGTTTACAGCGCGTTTGGTTTAAACCATTTTTTTCTACACCTTTGTGATCGTAAAGCCCTTCAAGTCTATCAAAGTAATATTGAGTAAAAAGCCATCGACCTGTTGACACATAAATCAACGTCAAATCTGTCAAACCAAAGAAATGGAAAAACCACTCAGAGTGGTGATATCGCTGGTGGTGGCTCCATCTCCGATGTCGATAATTTTATTGACAGATACCCGATTGCGGGGTATTTTTATTGCGAGATACTAAAAATAAACCGTATAATCAATTTTTGTGTATTTATTTTTTATGTAAAAGAAAAACGCAAAAAGCGAACACAGTTACTGCAAACAAAAAATTTAAACAGCAATCGCAAGAGCATATTTTAAATTTGTGCTCGTCAGAATGTGCTATCCGAGAGGTCTTTGGATTCACCCCTCCCCATTAGGGTAAATATTTTTTTAACGCACACAGCTTAACTTAAATATAGCCACATTAAGCTGATTCTTGTTTTTGTTGTGAGCATAAATCAAATCTAAAAATAAATGCAATTACTTAGCCGTCGAGGAGATGCTTTTTCATCGAAATCAATTGAGATACAAACACGAACAAGAATGTATCTTTTGTGTTCGTTCTCCAGCAGTTAGTTGTTGTCTAATAAAACGCGAAACATAATGAAGTAAATTCAAAGTTTGTAATGCGCCTTGATGTTGTTTGTTGATCATGTATTTGGCCTTCCTAACTGCTTTTGAGTAAATTGTTTAAGTTTTGTTTTTGTTATCGGTGATGGCAGGGATGTGAATGTGATGGTGGTGATGCGATATAAATGACATAACGACTTGGGAAGCACGTTTCGAGTTTGATAACCGAATCAAACTGAAGGCGGTTTTTTTTTCGCATCACATTGCGATTCGAGTAGATAAATTGTCGGAAAGTTTTTGGATCGAATGATTCTTGTTTAGAATGATGCTATAGTCACAATTGATAAAAGCCTGTATATTGTGGATACGAGTACTCCTTAGGGGCAAACAAACATAACGCAACAGATTGTTGATGTGCTAAGTCAATGACATTTTGAACAGCCCATTAGTTAATAGTACATGGTTTAAATTTTGTGACTCAAGCGACAGTAATACTCTGCCACCGATCATTGAGAGAAACGAAATATATCAGAACTTCTCAGTCTTTGAGATGTCCAATGCACCGGCTCTTGATTCACTATATGTATGTAGACTGATGTAAAACGTAAGAACCATTTTAAGAATAATTAAGCATTCAATATTGTTAAGGATCTTGTAATTTCAGCCCAATAAATGATAAAATAAAATCCCCAGAAGAAGTTGGAAAAACACCAACGAAACGTCGGGAAAAGTATGAAGTAGTTTCTATTTTGATTCGGAAACCATCGACCAGTAAGCTCAAACATAACTATTTTAAAGTGATTTTCATCCCTAAAGCAAAAAAGACCTCCCACACACTCCCCAATAGCTTCGACCGATTAGTCTGTCCTCCTTACTTCTTAAAACTCTTGAGAGTTTCCTGGACCGATAGTTGTGGTCTTAGCGTCAAACCGTCGACAACGCAGTTAGTCTTATTCACCAGGAAGGTTAAGCTACCCTTGTTATTCCCCCAAAGCTCAATGGTACTCCACTCGAGTTCGTTGGCAGCGCTTATTACTTGGGGCCGAGGCTGAGACTGGACAGGAAGCTTTTATAGAGAGAAAATATTGCCGAACGCGCTAGGAAATCCCTAGTGGCTCTATACTCTTGTAAAAGGGCTGTCATCTGTAGATGTGGCCTTCAACCCAATATAATACTTACTTTACTTAAGGTGGCGCTACAGTCCGGGGTGGACCTGGGCCTCAACCAACAAGCGTCTCCCGCCCAGCACGATCTTTGGCCAGCTGTCTCCAGTTTCGCACGCTAATTTGGTTAAGGTCCCCTTCCACTTGCGTGCGCCACCTGAGTCGCGGTCTTCCTCTACTGCGCCGTGCCTCGCGTGTGGATTCACTTCCATTCGCTCTACATGACCTAGCCACCTTAGTCGTTGGACCTTCACTCTTCTGGCTAGGTCGATATCGCTGTAAAGCCCGTACAGTTCGTCGTTGTATCTCCTCCTCCCTTGCCCATAATTCCGAAATCAACTTCGAAAAAGGCTTCACCCATGAAATACCGGACATGCACAAATGGGATTCACAAAATGTCCTACCAGACAGATCACTGTCAACATTCACAGACGGTTCTAAGACACTGGAGGGAGTTGGCGCTGGGGTCTTTTCAGAAGAACTGAATCTGAGCCTCTCCTTCTATTTTCCGAAACACTGCAGTGTCTTTCAATTCGAAATTACAGCGATACGTCAAGCTACAGTCTGGCTGTCGATTAATTCGGTATCACAAAGGGATATCGTCATATACATTGATAGCTAAGCTGCAATCAAATCCCTAATCACAAATTTTTAAATTTGATTTGGCCTCGACTCCAGTAATGCGTTTCGCCCCTATGTGGTGGGTAGGGTCATCAGTAGACGACCACCATGCTCGATTTTCACCGAGACTAATGATTTTTCAATCAACAAGTGACTGTGACTCCCTAATATCCAGCGAAATAAGATCTAAGGCGGTGGAAGATTGCCGCGTATCTCTTAACGAGATTGCTGGACATTACAACCTCACCTTATCACAAACCAGAGAGAATAGACCACCAGCTTCGGGCAAAAAAGAGAATTCCATAGAGCCAGTTTTGGCCAGTTTTGGCTCTATGGATCTCTCATTTTTGCCCGAAGCTGGTGGTCTATTCTCTCTGGTTGGTGGACCTTCTGCTAGGTTCCTATGGTCAATGTGACATCCCAGGGAACTGTGCAGCAGATAAGCTAGCACGGCTAGGCTCCTCTGGCTGCAACAACTCGAAAGTCGTTAATGTCATCTCCGGGACCTTCATATTAGGTAGACACGCGCAAAAGCTTGGTCTGTACAATGTATTCTGTAGAAGCTGTAGAGATGATGAGGAGGATGAGTCCATCACTCACTTTCTTTGCAGTTGCCCTGCCCTAGAAACCTGCCCGGAAACTATTTTCTCAATGATCTCCTGTGATCGAGGTAATACCAGCGCCGCCAACATTCTTAGCTTAGTAACCGACAGCAAATGGTTTACATGAGTAGCCAGTAAAGAAATAGCTTCCCAAATCCCAGTGCTATGCACAATGGGCCGAATAACGGCATAAATGTTTCCCTCATCGAGAGCCACTTTAAACTAACTAAATGTACCTACCCGAAAATAGATTAGTTAACCTTCGGAATTCTTCATCTCAGGAAATTGCATCAATGGCCAATCTGCCAAACTTCGAAACGTGCTACAAGCCTAGGTTTTTTTATTTTTTTTTGTCGGAGGTTGTTACTATCCGATGGAGCACTCAGACACAACTACTGGTCCATTGTACTGCCAAGCAGACACCTTACATTGCTGTACTTTTCCCGTCTTTCGAAGAAAGATGAGAAGGAGCTTCAGTGATGAAGAGCTTAGATGTTCGGCACTCACCAAAGATCCGCCACCTGATGCGAGCAAAGGCAGGACAACTACAGAGGAAGTGTTCCGCTGTATCGTCGTCCTCTCCACAAGCAGGACAGATGGTGCTGTCGCTCAAGCCCAATACATTTAAGTGTTTGGCAAAAGCTTGGTGGCCCGAAAGGACGCCCACAAGCAGTCTGCAGTCGATTCTCCTGAGAGACAGGACGCGGACCTTTTGCAGATGTCCGGACGCAGTCGCTTGGTCTGTCTACACCCAGCACAGTCACGCCACCGACACTCGTGTTTACGAGAAACCCAAATATCAATGGATGACCTAACCACAGATGCAGGCAGACCCAACGCAGGTTCAGGTCCTGAAAGAGCTTCTTCTGAACCCAGCCTGGCAAGCTCATCGGCGTTCTCATTTCCCTGGATCTGGCATCTGGCATGACTCAAACAAGTTTGACCGTGTTTAGCCTACCGACCAAGTTCAAAGCAAGCTTGAGTTCGAGCACTAGTTTGGACGAGGTGAGAGGGTTGAGCAGCGCTTTTAGTGCAGCCTGGCTGTCACTGCAAACGCATATGCTTCTAGCCATCCACCTGTTTGTCACAATATAGCGCATAGCCATAAGGATAGCGAAAATCTCCGCCTGGAAGACAGTCGCGTGGATACCTAAAGGGTAGTGTAGTCTAATGTTCTCGCTTTCCACGAAGACTCCAGAACCAGACCCCTGTCCGGTTTTAGCGCCATCCGTGAATACACGAATACATTCTTTCCCTGGCTCAGAGTCTAGCGTGATGTTGTGGTATCTCACCGAACGACAAGACCACCTAAAATTAATATTCGGTTCTGAATTGTCAATAAAAGTTTGCATAATCGCTAAAAGATTGCTTAAATTAATAATTTTAATATCTGTTTGAAAAGGGACCATAAAATTCCTCAACATATTCCAAAAGACTATTAAAAAAAATTAAAAAAAAAATAAAAAATATATTATGTAGTAACAATCTTGTTTATATGCAAAAACATCTAATACGAATGTTGTAAAATTAATCTACAGACTTATTCATAGACTCGTTCCATACAGGCACTTAAGAGGTGTAAATCACGTACAGTTAATTTAAGTGCGAAGTTATTTATTTATAATTTATTGCATTTCACATTCAAAATAATAATAAAAAAAAACTAAAAGTACTATTCGTCATATAAATGGAGAAATTTAGCGAAATTCTTGCTCGTATATTTTTTATGAGACGTGCCCACTGAAATATGGAAGAGGGAGACAATTCATTATGACACATATTGGCATTCCTCGAGTGAATGCATACATTGACCTCAACTTGCATTGAAAGTTGATCAACTCGTTCGTTTTGTTTTCCCCCGTTGATCTTCTTATCTCAGCGGAAGTGTGCGGCGGCGTCTTTAAAGAAAAAATCATTAATAAAGGCTTTTACTAAATTTAACATATTTCCCGCACTGCAATGTATCTGCGAATCGAAAAGTGTGCATAATATTTAAATTAGTTCAAACAAATCACACAGAAGCGTCACTCACAATGTCAGAATTACATGCAAGCCATTTATTATCATTATACAGTTGGGAGGAGAAAATCCTTGCTACTGCCGCGCACACCCAATGACTTCAAAGAAAAATATTCTATAAATTATATAGTATTTTGAATATGATGGATTTTTAATATCATACGTTGAAACGGTAATTGGGGGGAAGGCTTGCAAATAATGCGTTTTCCGCCCTCTGGCTGGGAAGCAATAAATTATGAGGAAAATATTTTCCATATAAACGGGCAATTTACCTGACGAAAGGTAAATTGTCGATGATATTTTATTTGAGGTCTTTGGCTCACACTTCCTTGGGAATTGTTTATTGTTTTATCGCTGAAGGGTGTTACGGTTTTACGATTTAGCAAACGGTTAGTGAAAGGCGTATACATGATTTATGAGCCGCAATATTGTGTCTTAAAAGAAAATCGTGCTGATGTAGGTATTGGTAAATTTGCTGGTGACCAATTCTACAGTTTATATTAAACGGTGGCCAGTACATCCATGAAATGACTGTCTCTAGAGAGAAATGATCTGCTCCCAAAAATTAAGAAAAAAAAAATTATTTCATGGAAATATGTTAGGCATGGATTGAAAGCATCTATTTTTCCTCTTTCTGTCGCTGTCAAAGTCTTTTCGGAACCCATTTTTTTTAACTAAATAAAAACAGTTCTTTTCAACGCTTTTTTAAATATTCTTAACAAAACTTTGAAAAAGATCGTTCCTACAACGAGCGGCCATATTCGCAATGGCCTCATCTTAGTGGCGCATTTTCTTATACGTTTTTCAAGTAGTTCATTGTTTGATCTTGGGAAATTACAGCCGTCGTTTCTTATTTACCCTTTAATTTACTGACTTACTGTTGGGAAAATATGTACCTGTTCGTATGTCTCGTTCAATTTTGTTAAGTAAAAAGTTTCCAAATGTACAGAGAAAGTAGAGAATAGTTTCTCCCTCCCCCTCGTCCATGAAGCTTCTGGAAAAATCATTTGAATATACCTCAAGCCTTGTTCGCTATGCTTGCTTATAAGACAGTGCCCAATAGTGGCACCTATTTTAACTTATGCCAAATCTTCTTTGTCGCTAGACATTCTGGAGCACTTGTCCAGCGTCCAACTAAGATGTATTCTTTCGATAGCATTCAGCTTTATCTTGATATAATATCAAAGTCGAAAAAGTAGTGTAGATGGGTGATTCGGCCACGATTCCTGAAATCTTCCCATATTCTCCCACCTCAAAGGTGATTGTTGAACTGCTGCAATATCTTCCTAAGAAAAGCGGAAGTGACTAGAGACTATAGAGTCTCTAAAGACTGATTTTAAGGACTTGATTGCTAGCTATACGAGATGTGAATTTTCAGCCAAATCAAGAATTCTTTTATCGACACTATTTCCGACAGTGATTAGATTCTCTGTCGGAGAAGACTCCACCCCACTATTTAACGTTGAGTGTATCTTCGTTCTAGAATACAAAATCCTCCTGGAATGCATCACCCCTTCAAAAAAAAAAAAAAAAAACTGGTGGGAATGGTCGCTTGGAACTTTTCTGTTAAACTCTGTCTGGGGTATTGCTTACTTACTTAGGTGGTGCTCTTCCCCTACTGCGTTTTCCCTCCGGGTTGGAATCAAAGACTCTTCGGGCCTGAGCCTGGTATCCATTCGGTCTACATGTCCTAGTCATCTTAGTCGGCTAATACGGACTTTTCT
Organism: Cheilosia scutellata; assembly: GCA_955612985.1. Taxonomy (NCBI): domain Eukaryota; kingdom Metazoa; phylum Arthropoda; class Insecta; order Diptera; family Syrphidae; genus Cheilosia; species Cheilosia scutellata. The sequence continues at coordinate 21,707,139 of OY015312.1, read as the reverse complement.
GACCAGGTCGATGTTGCTGTACAGCTCGTAGAGTTCGCTGTAAAAGCAAGTCAACGCAAACGGGACCAAAAAACACTCGAAGAATTTTGCGTTCGAAGCGACCAAGGCGATATTCATTCGACTTTGATAACGTCCATGATTCTGCGCCATAAAGCAGGACTGGGATGATGGGGGTCTTATATAGAGTCTCCTTGGTGTTTCTGAACAAGGTCTTACTAATCAATTGCCTTCTTAAGCCGAATTAACAGCGGTTGGCAAGTGTAATTCTAAATTCCGCCACTATTAAACATACGTGATCCTCGACTACTCGCGATACAAAATGTCAGGTATGTCACAAATATGGTTACAATTTTGAATAATATCCAAACCGCGTTAGTATTCTCTAGAACCCCTCAAAAATTGATAAACTCCGAAAGCAATGACGCAAACCAAATGTATATATTTGCAGTTTTATGATAACGTTCTTGTTGTGAAACTCTAAATTAGGTTAGCAAATGTTTTCTGGGGAACTCCTTCAACTTATAAATGAGTCAAAGTCTCATAATCTTGTACTTTGCTTTATCATACTTATCAGCTAATGCTGATAGGTATTGAAATGTTCGATTTCAAGAACCAATAAAATTGCGGAAGGTACTTTAGAAAAGTTATTTTTAACAAATTATGTACCTTGCTGCCCTATATGTAGTTGCAAAATCCACATGTTGGCTGAAGATTTTGTGGTAAATCAGTCATAAATGTGCCCAATTTAAATTTGTCATACACAAAAAATTGAAATATTTATGACGTCAAGTAATATTGATATGTTTCTGTGAAACTGTAAATTTCCATTAATTTTATTGACAAGTTAATTATTTTTTGTTAAATTATCTAAATCCCCTGCAATATCTTATGGAACAGTCAGTCAGTCAGTCAGTTCAATTTTATCTTGAAGGGTAACAAATTTATTGTCACAAACTCGTCTTTCAAATATATTTTCCAATAATCTTTTTCACATGCAAGTCAAGCTATTGACGGTTACTAAAAAAAAATACCTACATAAACTCATAGATAAAATTAGAAAGACGGAAATTCATTGGAGATTTTGAAATTCTGCAAAACATAAAACACGCGTTCACTCGGTCGTATACTTAACCTTTTTTTTACTTATTCATTACGAATGTATTTTTAGTTCTTTAATCTAAAGTCCAACTTCCGGATGATACATATATCTTACACATTCATTAGTGGATAATTTAAATACCTAGAGAGTGCGCCTGCAGTTAGTAAAACGGCGAAAACTGGCCAAATTCGTCTGTCAAACGAATGAAACCATTCAATCTGGACGATGAAAGCCAACATTTGAGAACACCCGACCAGAATAAAGTGACGATAGCAATAATTAAACTCAAGTCGAACAATGCTTGTGGACCAGACGGCCTGCGAGCTATTTAGGGCAGCGGGAGTTGACTTGGTGCAGAGCATACACCAATTCATCTCTGAGATTTGGCCCGAAAAACGGATGCCTGTCTAAACTGCGCCAACTTTAGAGGCATCATTTTCCTTAACATCGCATACAAGATCTTATCTGTCATACTGTGGATTGAGGCCTGAAACGATTCGTCAACCTGCCAGCGAGATTATAGGTCCGGTAAGTCTCGAACCTACCAACTATTCGAATTGTCGAATCATCCAGAATACCAAGTTCCTTTAAATCTAACATTTTGGGGCCAAGTCGCTGGCAGCTTTCTAGCAATGTAAACGTGTTTGTTTTTGACGTGTAAAGACTAAAGAGTCTTCTAGACGTAGAGTATGTCTAGATTGATTAGGAGGCCAACAAACTCATGTATTCACTGGTTAGTGGAATAAGAACTCACAAATACGACATTGATGTGTTATTGCTCACAAATGTTCAAAGAACCGTAATGTATGTCTGAAAATAGTACACCTGTGGCCTATTTCACCAACTTACGAATTTGTAATTACAATTATTTTTTCACCACAATAATTTTTAAAGCAAATTTATAATTTTTCTACAGATATTGTGGAAAAATACTTGTAAATACAAATTTGTAAGTTCGTGAAATAGGCCACTGGCTGGTACTTGTGTATTTGCCGAAGTAGAGACGGTTAACATTTATTAAGACTGAATTCAATAAGTCTTGACCTGAACACATGAAGCGCAATTGTAGGTACTTTTACTTTTAGGGGCGCCTTCAGTCCGGGATGGACCATGGCCTCAACCAACAACCCTCTCTAGCCAGTTCGGTCCCTAACTAGCTGCCTCCAGTTACACACTCCAAGTTCGTTGAAGTCGCCCTCCAATTGTGGGCGCCACCTTAGGTTGGGTCTTCCTCGGATACATTGCCCCTCAGGTGTGGAATCAAAAACTCCTTGGGACCCAGGCACCTCAGTCGCTGTATTTTGAGCTTTTTGACAAGGTCAGGGCTTTCTTAGCCCGAAGAAACAGGGATTGACAAGAGTGATTCTTCGGTTGATCACTGCGCTGATGTCATTTTGCGAGGTAATAGTGGAGCCCAGGTAGGCAAAGTCTTTAACTTCTTCAAAGTTGTATCTGTCCATCGCATCGTTACGTTTTGACCAAGTCGTCGATGCCGAGCCTCCTTTCTCGTTGAGAGCATATACTTCGTTTTGTCCCCATTTACAGCCAGACCCATCTTCGCCGCTTCCGTTTAAAATCATTGCAAATGAGCCACTGACAGCTCGCTGCGATCTTCCAATAATGTTAATACTATCGTCAGTATATGCAAGCCTGTTGAGATTTCTGAAAAATTGTACCGCTGATGTTTTGGCTTGTGTGTTTCGTACAATTGCTTCAAGGATGATATTAAAAAAGTTACATGATAGTGCATCGCCTTGTCTCAAACCTTTTTCGACATCAAAGGGATTGGTGATGTTTTTGTCGATTTTGAAGCGCAATCTGGGAGTCAAATTTTTCACCACTATTTCGATCATGTGAAGGCATAAATCGGCAAGAACGCGACACGGATATTGACTTTCAAATGGTCCAACGTATGTAGTTTATTTGGTGTAGATTAGCTAGAAGGGCCAAAAACGATTCATGATTTTTTTAATAAATGAATCTGATGGGCGCTTTTGTCGGTCGTAAATTTGACATAAGTTTCAAATTTTCGCACAATAAAGCCAAAATTGGTCGTGTTGTGTGGCTTGTGGCACCGTCTTGAGGGAACCACATATCACTCAAACCGCAATTTTAATTTTCTAGTCAAAAAAAAAAAAAATAAAAAATCAGTGAGACAAGCTCAGACTCTGATAAGTCAGAGAAATCGATAAATTTTCCTCAACAACCTAATTTTACAGAAAAATACACCATCTATGTCAACTACGACATACCTTTTTGAAAGACCCAGGAATTTCAAATCGGTGCTCACCAAATGTTCATTGATTTTAAAGAGCTGTATACAGAGCCATCTCTAGTTTTGTCATGTCCCCAAAAGCCGTCTAATTGTGTAGGATAACTTTGGAGAAGTCTTGTTGCTTCAAGAACACCATCGAACCTTTAGATGTCCGAAAATGTCGTTAACGTCTTATTCGCTTGTAGTGTGATCAATCAATCAATCTATAATTCAATTAATATTAAACGGTCAGGGAATAATAGCAAAATCGAACGTCAATAAACATCAACAACTATCAATGCACTTAAGCGCCACACATACGCAGTGTTTGTCCAGCACTGAAAAAGTAATAGCACTGAACGCAGTCTTTAAGAACACTTTCTAAAGTCTAGGGTGGGATTCTGCAAAAAAACGAAACGAAAAACGGTTTCGCTTTTCAAAAATCGAAAGAAATAAAATTTGCTCCTCTCCTTACGTTGTTTTCTTCTCTTCGCAAACGTTAGTTAAAATTGCATACTTTTAGGGTCATTTTCTCAGTTGGGGAAACTTGTTTTTAACAGGAGCACTTAAATGTATGTTTTGCGCCATTTGCATTTCTGATTTTATATTCATTTTTAAAATACATAGTTTCTTTCCATTTCGTTCGTTAAAAAACGTTAAAATTAAGAAGAAAGCGAAGAACGGCAACGGCAATAAATAAAAACAAAATAAACGAAAACTTAAACGAGACCGCTTTCGTTTTTTTGCTTACGCGCAAACAAAAATTCCTTTCGTTTTTGTAGTTACATGAAGCAAGCCGTTCCGCAAACGAAAACGATTGAACGTTTTCATCTTACAGGATCCCACCCAGTGCAGTTCAGTGTGCCGCGAAAACCGAGTTGACGTACCGGTATTAAAAAGAAAGTGGTGTGCTGAAGCTAAAGTCATCTCCCATCCTAAACTTAAAGTCTTGTAAAATTTCCATTTGAACTTAGTTTTTTCTATTAATTTTAATATAAAAAAAGTTTAAGTTTTCTTTTGGATAACCAAACCAAGGTTGTGTTACTTAAGGCACTTCTTAAACTTGACTTACATTGTTAAGTTCTCAACGGGACCCAAACTTTTGTGACAATTTAGACTATTTGACAAACAGATCCTTAAGCTCTCATCGGAGTTCCGAATATTTTCGAGTTCCTCCCTCTCTGTGTCATTTCCACTGTGTTTATTCAGCGCAATACCCGGCAAGGTCATAACACTTGTAATCAAATAAAATATTCTCACGTTTAATTTATGCAAATTGTGCACATATCCGCACTTCCTATAGCACTGAGCTATTATGATTGTCATCTCAATCAATTTTACTTAATTCAATGATCTATGATATATCGTTTTATTTTTACCACTATATCGATAATGAGAAGAAAAAAAAATACTTCTACAGCTCTATAAACAAATTAATCCAAAATATTTGCTTGGCAAAAAATTAAAAAAAAAATTTGCACAACGTAAACATAACCTTGGCATGTACTCAAAATAAAGTGTGTGGTATACGTTACGTACGAGTAGTTTTGCATATGACATGCACTCTGACAGCTAAAAATGTTGTCGCGATATGAGAAAAACACAAATTTTGTGTAGTTCGCCATTTTGACATGTGTTGGCGCGCCAACTTAGATCATAATTTATTTTTCTATCTCACAATCTTGCATAATTGAACAACTACATTTGTTACACCGCACATAAAATTGATTTATTGATTTGTTTCGCCTTTTTTCTTTTCGCCAGTTCAATTATTATTGGTAATGAAATTTGTATTGTGTATTTTCTGTTGTTGTGTATTTTTTTTTTGCACGGTTTGACCTTTTATGGTCAAGATCTGCACGTGTGGTAGCAGCAAATACATTTTCGAGGGTGAAATTTCAGATTACAAATTGAAATTAAAAATAAAAAAATATTTAGGTCAGAGCAATGAACGTTAGTGATTTAAATCTGCTCGTGGCAAACTACTTAGTGGGCGCCACTCAGGGTTCCTTTCACCTTTAAATAAATTTGCATATTACCTGCTATTGAACTTGAAAGTGTACTTAAAAAAAATATATATATCAGTTGCCCAAATTTTATAATAAATTCTGACGAAATTCAGTTGCTAAGAAGGAGCCAATTTATATATTTTTTTAACCAAAAAAAAAATGTGTAGTTGCTGATTTATTTATGTTTCCTGCGGTAAAAGTAAAAAAAAAAAATAATTAAAATACATCAGCACATACTTAAATCAAATAAATGGCCAGCAATTTCGTATGAATCGCTTTTGCACAAACAAATTACAGCTTCGTAAAAGAAAATCTCTGCCTATGCGATGAAACAAAAAAAGGTTACGTATACGCCTCCGTGACGCCGACAGTTTTATGAGATTTATCCATATTCAATGAGGAACAATGTTCTCATTATGTTTGGTCTGTTTAATTCATTTTATGGGAATTCGGGAAGCAGATTAGTTTACAGTAATACAACTTCATATGGATTGATGGATATGTCATATGATCGATCGATCATATTTTTTTTTCTATTTTATGGCGCTGTTATTCACTTTCTGTTTTTAAATATCGACGGCTTCTTTCAAAAGACCAGGGTCACAAGGAAGGTCTTCTGCATTCTGAGATTCAAGTAGATTAGGTTAGGTTGGGGTGGCTGGCCGCAACACGTGCAGCCACAAAGAAGGCCCATTGTGATACCAGCGTTGGAGGCAGCTGATGCTTATATTAGCGAGGTTATCTAGATTGTCGATTCTCCGAGATGTAGTTTTCTGCGAGATGAGAGGGCACGTGCAAGGGAGGATATGTTTGACAAGCAATCTTTTTACGCGGAGCATTCTCAAGTTAAAATCCCACTTTTGGCTTTTAACGGATTTTAACGGATTTTAAGAAAACGGATTTAGATTATAAAGGTGGCTATTAAAACTGCCTACAAAAAAAACTGTGAAAACAGGATCACCACACACTCAGAGTGTCTAATATTTTTGGTTATATAGGTATTACTGTTCATCTTGTCGTCGATTCGATAATTATTTGTTGTACTGCCGAAAAGACACCTGCCTATTACTCTAAATTATTTTTTTTTTTGCGAGAAGACTAAGCTAGAAATCAGCAATCACCACATCTGCACCAAAGATCCACCAGAAATGTTAGGAAGCGACATTAGCAGAGAAAATGTTACGCTGCACAACCATTCATGTTTACGAAAGTTTGCGAAAGTGTAGTGATGACACCAGTCAGTCGTCTATAGTCCTTGCAAAGTGCATTGATTGTCGGACTTGAGGGGCGTTTAGATGCCGCGTTTCGAGGAATAATATCGTTAAGTTCGGCGGAACATCTGCGATGGCTTAAAATAAGCATATCCCATCGACTAGTATTCACTATCAGCCTAAAATGTTTGTCGGTGTATGCTCAATGCTCAAGTCAGTTAAGTGAACGTTTTGGCGCCAAATTGACTTTAAATATGTAATTCGATTTTAAGAACTGCAATCTTGCGACGTTTTTTAAGCTAAAAAGTGATGCTGTCTGGCTTAGGAGACAGTATAAGACCTTAATAATCCTAGTCTTGCCCTACAGGTCTGAAGCATGGGCTCTTTTCAAAAGCGGATGAAGATATCCTTCGTCGTTTCGAGAGACAAATTCTTTGTAAGGTATTCGGTCCAGTTTGTGTTGATGGATTTTGGACGACAAGGCAAAGTATATAAGCTGTATATCGACCTAGTAAAAAAAGAGCGAATGATCATTAACACTCTGGCCAACACGGACCTGCAGATGGTCAACGCAGCAAAGGAAGGTCTCGCCTAAGATGATGAAAATGACATCAAACAATTTAGAGTACGCAACTAGAGACAGTCGTTTATGGACCGAACTAACTGGATAGGCTTGTTAGTTGAGGCCCTGCGATAATGGATATGTACTTAATGATATAAGTGATTGCAACTTAAAGCACGTGCATAATAATACTCCTTGGAATGAATGGGTTGGTTGTCTAACAGTTGGGTGTCAAACCCAGCGTAAAGTTCGGAGTCTTCGAAAACGTTGTCTAAAGTTTGTTTTGTAAGTTAATCGTTCTTCTTGATACCAATGTGATCCGTTTCTGATCAGTTCCAAAGTATTTAGTCTTCCTGCTAATAAGCTTAGTAAGTTCTTAAGCTCATATACCAGTTTTAAAATGGGTGAGATAATATAGTTATTTGTTCGGTGTCATGACAAAAATTAACAGAGACTGGCCGGAAAGCGAATGCCAGAAAAATTACCTACCCCCGAATTTCCTTAAAAAAAGAGTTATCTTCGTGTATCTTACTTCGTTAGGAGGTCATAATGATGACTGACAGTCAACTCCTTGTCTATTGCCTCTGACAGTCCATCACTAAGGAGGGAGACTGGTGCATGCATTGCAGAAATGGGTGGTTGTATCAATCCGTTCTTTTGCTTTACCAAAAGTCTGTGGAGGGATTATCTACTGGAAAATGATGGAGGGTAACCGTAGCAGTCTGCCCCCCGTCCGTCCACAAAACAAAGATTAGTGCTGAGCAGAAGAGCTTGATTGAAGCCAACCATCTTACTGCTTGGTACCGAAAAAAGGGTTAGAGATTGATCTTCAGGAAGAGCAAAGGCGAAGGGTGACCGAAACAGTCTAACGCCCCCGCCTATTGCCTCTGACGAGATGGTCGAAATAAAGTTGACTGATGGAGTCACCTCCTCCAGGTGGCGGCTAGTCCTCGGCGAGGGTGAAGGAGTGTCCGAATCAGTCTAAATGAGTCCGCTTGTAAGAGGGTGCCTTTTACAGTTGGACGTGTTAAGTGAGGTTGGCCGATGTATTCAGCTCCTCCCAGTGGCGTTATGTCTTCGGGAAAAGGCGAAGAGTGACGTAAAGAGATTATTTGAATGATGCCATTTTATGAATAGTATATATTTTTTTGTTTTCTTATCGCCAGGGCGATATGATGCACGTCGACCTAAAAGATCTATTGTCCTTATGTTTAGGTTAGAAGCGTCTCTAAGCGTCCTAATGTAGCAGATGATGCATTCAGCAAAAGATTTCCTTAATTCTTTGGTAGTTATTATTTCCTTGAAAAATGATTTTCATTCTAATACCACAAGAGTCGGGCCACTACTAAATGTTTGATATCGTGCCTGCGTAGATTGGTATCGTTTATGAAAGGCTTAATTGCAGTTTTGGTCTGTCTGAAACATGGGATTTTCTCCTAATATGAAATACACTTGTTGTGTTCCCAGCTATAGTCGAATTTAGATCTATTTTGGGGATTGCACGGAAAGGTTCAGGTCCTATAAAAGGGGTTTCCGTGCCTCTGAATAATCTTACATTTTATTTGGCTTGTTAAGTTGCATTGCACCATCCATTGCTCAGTACTGGCTAGTTACTTCCCTCTGACATGTTCGGTGAGTGTTGAGCAACCTTGATTAGAACTTCAAAATAAGTTTCGTTTCGTTCACGACCTAACATATCACAATAAGCATATTCCACTGAAGCTTGAACTAGATGCAAAAACTAGTTCTGTAAGGAAATTTTAAATAGTTCGTTTAGATCTCTTGAATTAAATGAACAGCAAAAGTCGCTTTATATTATATTTACTGTCCAGTTTATTAGAGGTAAAATTACAAATAGCTGTAAGTTCGAGCTGCATTATTGATAAAAGCAAATGTTAAGGATAGCTTATGGAAATGAACGCGTTGATTTTTTATCGCATTGTCAAATTGCTAAAAATAAGCTTTTACTCTTTGTGCAGTCTGGCCCAGCTCGAACAAATTTTTGGTTAAACATTGTTTGCTCTTGTCTACAAGATAATGCAAGGATGTTAAAGATGTTATTTTTCAATCATGCATCATCGATCTATGTAAAAGCTGGGAATACGAGAAAGCAACAGAAACGATCCAACATTTTTCATGCCAATGTCCAGCCCTTTAGAAACGAAGAATCCGATTTCTGTCGTCATTTTTAGGTTCATCGAAAACTGCCCAGAGAAGAAATATCGGAGATGCATTGAGCCAAGAGCACCAACTGATTAAAAGATGAAAAGTCCACTCGATGGTATTTGGGTTTGTTTGCATATACGAAGGGAATGGCAATGGCCCTTAAGGCCTCCGAGTGGAAATGGTTATACAACACCCTTCTTCAACCTAACCTAACCATAGGTCATCAAATTAGTTTAAAAACAAACCTGTTAATTCTTTCCAAACAAACAAAATGTACACAAGTAAATCTTTCAAGTTACACCAGCCAGTCCAAGTAAGACTCTTCGGCCCAAGTTACCAATTCCGAGCTACACCGATTAATCCGAATTACACCAATCAATTCAAATTAGGCTAGTCATTCTGAGTTATGACAGTCAGTCCAAGTTATATCAGTCAATACCACTCAGTCCACATTAGGCCAGTCAATCCAAGTTACAGTACTCAGTAGAACCTACACGTCAGTGCAAATTTAGACTATACAAAGTTCACAACCCGTGACGTTCATGGACAGTTAGCGAAAGTAGACTTCTAAGCAATTTGTAAATAGTACACGATCCCGCCTTAGTAGCTTATCTTGTTTGTTTGTTGATTTATACACATTGCTCCGCCGCCCGCCGGCACAAAATAAACGAAAAAGCAGTCCGTGGCATAAAGATGACGTCCACATCGTCTGTAACAAAACGTCACATGTATGGGCGGCAACTTTTTTAAAAAAAAATATTTTAGAAAACTCTACTCACTTTTTAATCCGTTCATTTCATGTTGACGCACTGTCTGTCAATGTTCGCCAAACAACATTTCGAATCGTTCATTGATCTACTCGCAGCAATACGTAAATACGTGTTTTTTGAAAAGATTACAAACTTTCTGCTCTACCACCGTTACTCCTTGTTAACACTAAGCCAAATACAACCAGATAAAGCTTTGATATTTTGCGTTTCGCATTCCTTATCAACAACCCACTGACAATGTTCTGACAACATCGCACTTTATACTCGTGTTCGATACACTCAACTGTCAAAGATAAAACTTTTCCATTCAATATATTCCATTCCAATGATTCTGGTTCTTACTATCAAGTAGAGCACTTAAACTTGGACTTGCAAATATTAAAAAAAAAAAAAACATTCCTTCCATTTTTTTTGTTTTAAAAAAAAGTAATTGTTTCTGTAAATATTTACATATGGGCGGATGTATTTTTTTTTTGTTCTCCTTTTTTTGGCAGAATGAATTCGAAACAAAAACCACGATGATTATACGCTCGTGTGTTGTTAAGCGATAAACGTACACCGAGCAACTTAGTACCAAGTGACTGCGACTGCGAAACGTGGAACACGCATCTCTTTCCCAAAAAAAAAAAAAAATAAAGTTTCCATCCCATACGAAATCGCATTTATTGTTTAAACGATAAAACTGCGACGTAGAATTTTTAAAATTATTTTGTATCACATGGCCATTGCAAAGTAATTAAAAATCACAAAAAAAAAAAAAATATTCCTGTCATATTCCAGTGACAGACAGATACGAGTGTGTCGAGTGTGTGACAAATTGGATTAACATTGAGCTGTGAGCTGGTGTGGCCACTCAATGATGCTCAATCGAATTGTTTTGAATATAGAGCGCGCTTCATCAAAAGTCGTGCATTTAACAGATTTTTAGTGTAATTAGGAGGTTTTGTGTATTTTTAGAAATTGTTTACCCATCATGTAAAAAGCATTTAAAAAAAATTAATATTTTTTATTATTTTTTATTTGCAGACTACACAACGTGTGGTAAATTATTCATCTCTTTGGATACAATAATACTCGACCGTATTTGTTGTTTTGGGACGCGACGATAAACGTTTATTGAGTGCTTGTAAATATCTGTTGGTAGGTATCGATAAAAATACTTACAAAAAAAAAAAACTAAAACCTTTTATCGAGTCTTGTGTGTGAATTGTTAAAGTGATTATGAGCGGTGGTAATTTATTGCTAATTTTGAAGGATTATTTAATTAGCGAAATCGGGTAGTTTTTTTTTTTTTTTTAATGAATCCAATAATGACGATTTTTTTTTAGTTGTTTGTTTTGTGATTTGGATTTAATATTGTAGATTGCGTTTGAATCTAGAGCAAAGATATAAACAGCCGGCAGTGGTATAATATCGCTAAGTGGTTGCTGTGCTGCTTTTTTGTATTTGTTTAAAATGGAGCATTATCTGTACAGCTAAATTTAGAATATTGATCATGCATGGAAACATCGTTTATAGTTGTTTGAATGTATACATATTTTTTTTTTGGCACATGAAGCTAATTATTCAATAATTTTGTATAAATCATGTTGGGTTCCTTTTCTTTTCAATCTTTATTTATCTAAAAGTCTTAAGGAGGAGTTTCTATCTCTCCATTCGAGAAACCTCCTTATGAGACTCAATTTTGAACGCAAACAATTTACAAGCTTACTTAAGTGACGGGGTGTAATCGCCTCAACCGAGAAGTCTTTTCCTTTACCCCGGTTCTTAGTCAACTGCCTCCAATTGGGCGCTGCAAGTTGGGGTCTTTTTCTACTTGTGCGAGGCATCTTAGACAGAGTCTTCCTTTACAGTGTTCTCGGTTAGTATCGAAAACTCAATTGGGTCTATCCGCAAGTTTATCGTATAAGCGACAATTTTTCCGAAATCGTGTTTATGATGGCATTCGACAGATAACATTATTACTACCCATCGAGCCACATATACATAAATTTGAGCGTGAAGATATTTTACGAGACATTTTACATGCGATTGAATGCAGAAATCGGGCTCGATTTCTTAAAATGTACCTACCTACAGAAAAAACACAAAAAAAAAAGACCGACAGGAGTAAAATGTAAAATGTCGCTTACGATAAACTTAACCGCTTATGTTCTAATCGTTTTTAATCCTTTTCTACAAAACTTGTCAACATGACCGAATTCTTATGGTTACTTCTTAGATTTTGATAGCACTACAGTCCGGAGCGGACCTGAACCTCAACCAAATTACCTCCCCATCCAACTTGTTGATGATTAAATGCTTCCAGTTGCTCCATGTGGATTGAGGTCGGCTTCCAACTGAAGATTCTCCGATTTAGAGCATTGCTCTACCTGTCCTATAAATTATTCATTTAGAGCATTGCTCTACCTGTCCTATCCACCTTAGCCGACTAGCTCGAATCTTCTTTACTAAATTAGGTTAGGTTAGGCTAGGTAGAAGGGCTGACTGTCGAAGCACATCTTGCCTCAGTTGTAGGACTTAGCATAATATAAATTCATTTTACTCTGGCACTGCGGCCTCATTCAATAGAGCCTATTGTGTCTTGCCTGGTGAGGCCCTAGAGCCATCTTTTTACTCCGGAGACAGTCAGGAAGACAAAAATCTACTCTAGGGGTATGTCAGCAAGATTTTCTGAAGTAACGATTTCCTCGTCAAGGATATTCTCTCTGAGACGAAAGAGAGCCGGACATTCCATGATATATGAAGAGAGGATTCGTCACTCTGAAGCCAGAATCTACATGAGGGTCCGATGAGACGCCAATTCGGTGAAGATGTTTTTTCATGAGGCCATGGCCACTAAAGTAGGCGCAATGGCCCAGTGGTTAGTACTGTGCGAGGGTTCCCAGGTTCGATCCCCGAAAAACACAAATTACATCTTAATGTTTTTTTATGGCCACTAATTATATCTGTCAGGATTTTCAGGTTATTTTTGTGCAGAAAAAACAAAAAAAAAAAAAAAAAGACCGACTCCTGCAAAATTCAACATGTCACTTAAGATAAACTTAACCGCTTATGTTCTAATCGTTTTTAATCGTTTTCTACAAAACTTGTCAACGTGATAGCACTACAGTCCGGAGCGGACCTGAACCTCAACCAAAATACCCCCCCATCCAGCTTGTTGATGACTAAATGCTTCCAGTTGCTCCATGTGGATTGAGGTCACCTTCCAACTGAAGATTCTCCGAATGATAGAGTAGGGTTTTTCTGGGGGAGAATTTTGGGAAGAATTGTCTGGTGCAGTTCTGCCCAGGTTTAGTTTAAGTCAGACTTCATTGAATTTGGCATGAGGCAAGCTCGTTATGTAGTTCCTGAAATGTTTTTTAGTGACACCACAGAAGGGATCAGGTCCGATAAGTGGCATTATCACGCCAACTTTAGCCAGTGAGTTAGATGTTATCAACTCCCATGCAGTGGAGCTTGTCAAAACCTATCAATTTAGCCATCCCATGGCTTTAATGAATTTAAAAGAGTCATACACAACACAGACTTGTCCGAAAGTTCTTTCATGACGGGGTCTATATATCTCTGACGTAAAGCCCACTACAGTTCTTTATTGTATCTACCCTAAACTTGATACAAAGCAGGGGCCCTACTCTCTATTTCTTTCCGAAAGTCAATCCTATTCGAAATTGCTTTTCGTTCCGCTTTTAAATGCGTACTTTGTAATACTTTCGATTCTCCGTATATCAATGCTTTTGACATTTAGAGATTTCATTCCACTTTCGAAATAGAGAGTAGATACCAAACATTCGGTTTCGGAAAGAAATACAGAGTAGTAGTAGAAGGAGTCACCGGAGACCCCATGGCATAAAGTATATAATATATTCTTAAGCAGGATCAAATTCTAAATCGATTTAGCCAGGTCCGTCTGTCTGTCTATCCGTCTGTCTGTTAAAAAAAAACGATAGCGTCCAAACTAATCGAACTAGGCGAATGCAATTTGGTCAGGGGACATGTTTTTAAAGTCGTCAGGTTGGTATTAAAAATGGTATATGTTGGTCAAGTAGCTCTGGTGCCTCCCATACAAAACCAATATTAGATCCATGCAAATATGCAAGTTTGTGAAGAAAGTCTATTTTGCTGATTGATAACCGAACTCCCATGCGAGCAACTCAGGAAGGATTCAGGCACTCAAGAATAATATTGATCAAGCTTTTCGTGAAATATGGGCAAAAACCATCGAAAATGTATTGACAAATTTAGCTGACAGGATGGCCTCTTAGCAAGCCAGCCGATTCAGTTATTTGAATGAAATAATATTCCATAATTAATCGAATGGTTTACTATTTGCAATAAAGCAACAATCGTTGAAAATTATTGAATAGGGATTTTTTTTATAGCCATTTTAAAAAGATTTTTTTTTTTGTGTTTTCGAAAGACATTGCAGAGCTATTACGCGAGGGATGCTTCTGCAGTAGTGAGGGACTTTAACCCGATCTAAAAACAAAAAAACTTCCAAGGGGACTGACTCGAATTGGATTGCTCCTATGTAGTCTTTCGACTAATCGGCAATTTATTTTTGATTCATTCGATCGATCCCCGGAAAAACACAAATTACATCTTAAGGTTTTTTCTACTGCGCCACCTCTCGCGAACGTCTGACAAACATCCGAGAGTATGACTGTCCTGAAAAAAGCTTCTCAATTCAGCCGTTCGGACTCGGCATAAAATTGTAGGTCCCTTCCATTCGTTCCAAAAATAGAAACTCACACAAAACGAATGGTTGCGAGAAGCTAGGCCTTGGGTGTCTACCGCCTGTTGCGCCGCCTATTTATTTAATCTCCTGATTACATTGTCAGTATTTAAAAGTTCTGTTATTTCTAAGTTAAGAAGTCTACTTCTGTGTCTATTTTTAAACTTCTTCTTCAACCATTTCAATGTTTAGATCTCTATATAGATCATGGCTCACTCTAAGCGCCTGTAAAACTGACGATTCTTTCCTCCGACACATGGCGCCGGTCTTCATGTGTGCTTGCAATCATTAAAACGTTCGTCTTTTGTTCATTCTATAGGGTCTTTCATAGAGAGTAGTCGAATTTTAATAATCACCATCATCATAATATTAGTAGTTAACACCTTTTTGTCATACCGAGTACGGTGTCATTTTCAAACCGAATTTTATGAAATATGGACCAAAGACATTTCCGTAGATGATGATATTGTCAAAAACAATAAAAATTAGCAAAACGCCGAATTGTTGATTTGCATTGGAGAATGAAAGAAGAAAAAAGTAATCCATTGCATATTAATAGGCTAACGTACACGTGCAATAGGAGATACAAAAGAAAGCGTTGCATATTTATAGACTTATTTGGAGTATTATTTGGTACATAGTAGGTACATAATACATATTAGCCGTGTTTTATTATGCCCATGATCTGAACCGGATCAGATCAGCATAATAAAACAAACCAGGATCATTTTGACATTTGACAGTGGCTTACAAATTTTATGCGAGAAACGGAGTGGTTTGATTGGTTATTGGGTTGTCAATATTTTGTAAGCCACTTTATTTGTATACACGAATAAAATTATTCGCCTAGAAGTATACTATCTATTTGGATCATGAAAAATGATCCAGATAGAAAGTTGGATCACGTGTTGTTGTTGCGAATTAGTGCTAATTTGTGATCTGGTTCAGATCACGGGCATAATAAAATACGGCTATTATTAGATACTGACAATTTTGTGATTCAAGGAAAACGTTTACTGGGCACCTCTCAATAGCGCCCATACTCTCTAAAATTAAGCTATATACTCGTAAATTACTTCACACTTACTTACGGTTCCGGATATTGCTTTAAAACATTATTGGTTTCCAATAATTTCTTAGAAAATATTCAAACAGAGTTCTTCAATGCTTAAAGTGAGTACTGTAGACAGCAGACAGTACTTTAGATAGATCCATACAGTTACGGAAGAGTGAAGCACGTGATTCGCCATAAGTCGCAATAAGTTATGACGTTATGCGAAATCTACCTGAAGTACTTTTGTCAATAACTTGCTTAAGCTAAATTCATGTTTTCGCCTGAAATTTTTGTTTAAAATTGAATTTCTGTATGTGTTTGCTAATGTCACGACTTATCTATAGCTTGCATTGCAGCAGCAATGATTTGTTGATTTTTAATTCGCTTGTTTTTGGCACAGGAGTGTGTTCACTAGGAATAATTACTCATCGTAATGCTTAGGGATAAGATTGATAAATGCAATATGAATCATTATAATCAATTAACGAGTTAAGTGTCTATGTGAAATGGTGAGTGATTCCAGTCGAAATAAGTACTGTGCATACGAGAGGCGACTTAACTTGTCAGAACGATAAGCCACAGATCCTATTGGTCACAAGTTTTTCAACTATAAGATTATACGATTCATGTGACAGTTCTAATTTAAAAATAAAATGCCTTAAGAATCTTCGTAGATTAAAGAAACCTGCCTTAACAGGGATGAAGACATACCTACTTGACAACGCCGCTGTCTGTGGCGGTGTTTCGGTAGCGGTATTTCAAAGGAACTCAATATGACATATCTGGCTTAGATGAGTATTAAATTTGACTATAATTTCAAATGTCCACAGAGCACATGATAGATAGATAGATAGCATTATGTCATTTTTCTGAGGTAAAGCCACAAATTAAGAGGCAACTTTTTTTTCGGGGGATTTCTGCAGAACGTGATTTATTAAAACATGCGCTTGTCAATTTTTGTCGATAGGTGGAAGAAGAGCTTTTTTCTTTTAGTTGTTAAATTTTTTTTTTTTTTTTTTTTTTTTTTTTCAAATAGTTGTGAAATTGTTAATGTCTAGGTTTTGTGTTTTTGAAGCTTTTTTACGCCTCTTTGTGTGTAGTTTTTATGTCAGTGAACTACCTCCTACTATAAGTTTAATCTGTAAACAATTTTGTATATGTCAACCTTACAAACAAAATTTAATTCGATCATGTTGTAAACGAGTGTTCTGATTCAGATCACTATAAATGACGCAGGTAACTCTATGTAGATGTAAATTAACATTAATTAAAGAAAAAACACAATTTTTAAGCTGTAAGCTTATATTTACATCAGCAGAGTAATTACAGTGAGCTTCAAAAGTTATTGTACACTAAAAAATTTTGTTTTTTTTTTTTAATATGTAATACATCTTGTTATTGTTATTTCTTTATTAAACATTTTACAGATTGTAGGTTTTTTAGACCATTTTAAAGATCCATTTAAAAGAACATTTGTGTTCACTTACTTTTGACGCTCACTGTATATTCAGATTTGTAATGATGTCACATGTGCAGGATGGATCAACTTGAACTGGGGTAAAATGCATATAACCTCTATAATTACATGAAAGGGTTGTTTGTTTGATCAGTGATTTAGAAATATGGTATTTTAAATTACCTTCTTTTTATGCAACAAAAGTTTCTAATTTTTGAAAACAGTCAGTCGAAGTTGTGCCACCCTGTGCATGAAATATATATTAAGCGGCATGCAGTCAAATAATTACCTACCTAAATCCAATATCTACTTGAGAAGATACTTCAGCTACAACCTTAGACAGCTGTGTTTCAAACACGTAGTCTTTCGCTTAGTTCCCGCCTCTTCACTGACGTTTTAGAGAAAGCTGAGTAATAAATGGGTTATTTTGGCTAACTTCATTTAACTTAAATCAAGTTCAGTGAAATGTATGAAATGAGTCAATATTGTCATCTTGACAAATATTTAAAAAAATTTTTGATTGAACATTTTTGATGTTGCTTCTTTGATGAACTGTTCATAGTGCTTAAAAAACTTTCTTCTAATCAGAGTTCTAGCCCAAGTGAGCCGTGACTACCGTCTACCTATCTACCTATCTACCTGGCTACACTCTCCTCGGGGTATCCGTCGTAAATAACTGTGTATGGAAATAACTATGTATTCAACTGTATTTTAACCTTAGGGCCGAATTACCATATCCGTGAACGACTACTATGTGACTGAATTAGTTTTTCTTTTGCCTGTAAAATCGGCATAATTCAGGGACGTATCGCGGATCCGAAAATTCGACCCCTGATTCGTTGAGACCTACGCAACGCTCTTCGCACCTTAGCCGAAACTTTTCCTAGAAGACTTAAACGTGATATACCCTATAATTGCAAAGGAGTTTGATCTGGTGCTATTCGCCATAAAATTCCGACAGTCGACCCTCCCTCGCTCAATGGTATCAACCTAACTTTCTCTGTCAAAGCAAAATATTTGGGTCTTATCCTGGATAGGAAGTTTAGTTGGAAACTTAACATCCAAGAACGAGTCAAGAAGGCTACAGTAGCACTCTTCTCTTGCTATTGGTAATAAATGGGTCTATAACCTCGAATAACTCCTTGGCGCTATATCTCAGTTATAAGACCGATACTTACCTATGGGATAATTGTCTGGTGGATAGCCTTGGAGAAAGCCATAAATAGTGACTATCTAAGCAAGGCCCAGCGTACATAAACGGTGCACTACGCACAACTCCCTCGGAGGCACATATTGTTTCATCTATTACCTCTTGATATATTTAGCAAGGAAATGACAGCGAGAGCAGCCATTCGCCTTAAAGCTACCTCACAGTGGTCAAGGAAGAACTTCGAAATCTCAACCGAAAACACTGACTACTGGAACGAAATAGAGAGTAGGGCCACAGATTGCCAATCGCCACGTGTTCCCAGTCCGCTTACACATATGACATTGATAATTTCATTTCCAACTCTTAGCGATACTCTATAAAAAATAAAGAAAATCAATTTCTCCGATTTTTGAAATTCCACCCTTAAAAGGGTAAAATGGGGGATCAAAGTTTGTATAGGAAAATTTTAATTTTCATCCGATCGACTTCAAGCTTGCTTGCTAGTCGCTTTATATACTTTTAGAGAACTACTCAGCACACCATTTCGGATAACTGTAGGGTGCCCCTTAACAAAAAATACGTCAATGCTCATTCACGTGTGATTGTGATTTCGCACCTAATATTATGCAGCGTTTTTTAAATTGTTGTTCCGTCAAATCTTCTTTTCAAAATAAAAAAAATTCTAATAAAACTTCTAAACCCCACTGTAAGTGTAAATATTTAATTTACAATCCATTGACCCCTTGTTGTTCCAATCGAATTATTGTGTGTCATGGATCAGCACACGCGTGTTCTTAATAATCACTCAATCGCATGTCAACCTATATAAATTCATCATCACATTCATTCAGCCTTCGACATAATATATCTACATGATATGTATCAATAGAAAAACAAATTCCTAAACGGATGACCAAAAAGTCAATAGCGCTACAACTTTCTAAAAAAATAAAAACTAATTACTTGTTATTGTGAATTCCCATGCTTACACTATTCTAGGGATTGGCGGCGGCGGTGAATGACAAAAATACCATTATGTGGCGCCAATTGACCAGTCACCGAGACAATCGTCACGGATTCTTCCTTTCGCCAACACAACACCACAACATCGCGTTGACTTTGAACTTGTTGTAAAGCTGAAATGTCACGTGAATTCTTTTCGCCAAATCAACAAAGAGAAGAAAACAACTTTAAAAAAGCTTTGCCAACAATATTGTGATTTGTGATGTGATTGTGCTTTCACTGTACCTACCCCTATAGAACGTCAAGTGCTGGTGCTGGGGTTGTTTCTGATCATGTAAACTCACACTAAAATCGTAGCGCCTGCGCTGGGTCTGTCCCAATTTGAAGTACACATGAAAGACTTGGCTTAAATTGTATGATAGATTGCTAAATTAATGAATTTTATTATTTTTTTTTTTTTTCAATTACATTTTCACTCATCGCACACTCAGTGGGTACACTGACAGTCGCTTGAGACTATTACCTGCGTCATGGTCGCTTTGCAGTAAAAAAATGCTGCCTCACTTCAGCTAGAGCGCGTCGTCTACATACCAAGAGGGACCTCTCGATCATAATTGCAAGTTTTACTACTATAATTTTTTTTTTACTTGAGTGTGGTTATTTCTCTCAGCGCGATCTCATAGCGTCGCGTCGGTCGTCGGCTGCTGCGGCCTGCAATTAACATTCATGTTATGTACTTAAATAGTGTGTAAAAATGTCGACGGCCAATAGTCGATTTGTTTTGGTCACTCGGGTCGGATAAAACACAAATTTGTATATTGCGCACTCGTACTGGTATACATGAAACGGCACTTGGAATCAGTTCGCACCTCTGGCATCAATTGTTGAGCGCTTCAGCCATACCCGCAGATACAGAGTATCTAAAGCTATCTTTATGTTATATATTTTTATGGATTTTAATTTTTTTCATTGTAATTTGCTTATGTGATAATCACAATCGATGATTTGTTGTGTTAAAGAGTTTGTGATCGAATTTAAATTGAATTGTTGACGCGACAGAGATTGTTGTGAGCGCGCGTGCTTCGTGATTAAACAGACATCACACGCCAGAGTAGTCTGAGACATAAGTTAACACGACAAAAAAAAAAGGAAGAAGTGTATCTTCAGTTTATCGGCTTTAAATTGAATAAATATATTTAAATTTGCTAAAAATAAATCACACGGAAGTAAGACTATGTTTGCGGATTGATCTCGGCTTTAGAGCTCGGCTCAGATCGTGCGTGACTTTTAATCCCAAAGTACTTGTAACTACCGCGACGTGATTTCGTCTTTCAAGTGTGTTTTTTTGTTTGAAAGTCACAAGTAGTTATAGTTAGTGCTGTGTGTGTGTTTGTGTGATAGTTTTGCGCAAAACAAAAAGAAAAAAACCCAAAACACTACTAAGCAACGGCTTTTGATAATCCCGCTGAAAGGACATGAAAATATTCGACATTTTATGTTTTAAACAAAGTTTGTGCTGCACTTTTATTTATATTTTTTTTTACTAATTAATTGACCATCTGCATGTACATTTTAAAATTTCCTAAACATCAGTTCATTGCATTTATTCCACCTGCTCATTTTTTTACATTTAAAAATTACCACCAAGAAAATAGACTGTCATTATATTGCCAAAGCAAATTTAAACTAAAAGAAAAACAAAAACAAATAGTGTGTTGTATTTTTTGCGGTCAGGAAATTCGCGACATCATTGCAATTAATTTACTTTCTTGTTGTTGTTGATGTTTTTATTTTGTATTTTTTTTTCTGTAATTTTTTCCCACGCGGTTATTAAAGTGCAAAAAGTACTATTTGCTTAGAGGGGGATGCGGATGACATTTCTAAAAATAGAAAAGTGTTTGATTTGTTTTTTTTTTCTACCTATTGATAAATGAGATACAAATTTAAAATATTTAGCCAAACATTTTCTGTGGTTGTGCAAAAATTACTCGTAGAATTTTATTTGATTTCATTTAATGACATGGGCGGTGAAATCTTGTAAATAAATCTGTAATTTTGTTCTTCGAAATTAATTGCTGACCTAATTTATGGTTGTGTTAATTAACAATATTCGGGATTTAAAAAAAAAAATTCCTCTAACGTTGGAAAACGAAATGTGTAAATATTTTCATATTTGACATATTTTTAGTATTTTCTTGTGGAAATGTTGCTACTTTGTTGGGAAGAGCACTTTTAGAATGATTGATGGAGCAAGTGTGCCTCACTAAGAAATATATTTTTAATTTGTGATACATTTTGGGAATAGTTTAGGAAGTTTGGTCATTAGACATACTCGTAGATACGAGATTTTACGTTTTAAAAAAAATTGTTTTTTTAAGAGCTTTGGACATTTTTAAGCGCAATAAATCAGTAGTTGGTGTACTAAAATAGTGAACCAGCGATGTCAAGTTTAAGCCTCAAAAAAATGTTAATTTCATCGTAAAACCTTAAACTACTGCGCTGTCGCTGACAACCATTCGAGAGTATGTAATGGTTGATTTTTTAAGCGTTTGGTTTTTAAAATTGACAAAAAAAAAAACTACGAAAATTTGCAAAATTGAGTGTAATTTTTATTAGGGTCGATAAATCAATTCTTGCCATTTTCTTTTTGAATATTATTTTGTGTAAATGTTGACCGCGACTACGCCTCAAGTGGTCCATCCGGAATGTCCAATTTTGGCATACTTTTTCCAACATATCGACCAATAACACGAGTTATGTTGTCTTCGAAGGCGGCAATAGTTGATGGCTTATCCGTATAGAAGAGAGACTTCAAATATCCCCATAAAAAATAGTCCAGTGGCGTCAAATCGCAAAAACTAACCCTTTATAGCTATCCTGAGAAAGCTTATCAATTCAGCCGTTCGCACTAGGCATACAATGGTAGGTCCCTTATATTCGTCCCATGAAAAAAAAAAAATCACACAAACGGATTGTGAGAAGCTAGGCCTAAGGTCCTATATAGGCCTGTTGTACCAACTATTTTTATACCCTCCACAGGAAGGTATATTCACTTTGTCATTACATTTGTAACGCCAAGAAGGATTCACCGGAGACCCTATAAAGTATATATATTCTGAATCAGGATCACATTCTAAATCGATTTAGCCATGTCCGTCTGTCTGTCTGTCCGTCTGTCTGTCTGTCCGTCTGTTGAAAGCACGATAGCGTC
Organism: Cheilosia scutellata; assembly: GCA_955612985.1. Classification (NCBI taxonomy): domain Eukaryota; kingdom Metazoa; phylum Arthropoda; class Insecta; order Diptera; family Syrphidae; genus Cheilosia; species Cheilosia scutellata. The sequence continues at coordinate 21,684,499 of OY015312.1, read as the reverse complement.
CAAACGAATTGACCTAGGGGAATGAAATTTTGTGAGAGGACTTATTTTTACCGTCGTCAGGTTGGTATTGAAAATGGGCTATGTCGGTCAAGTAGTTCTGGTACCTCCCATACAAAACCACTATTATACCCATGTGTATCTACGTCTGTTGAAATCACGATAGCGTCCAAACGAATCGACTTAGTCAACTGAAATTTTGTGAGAGATCTTATTTGTACGGTCCTCAGGTTGGTATTGAAAATGGTCTATGTCGGTCAAGTAGTTCTGGTACCTCCCATACAAAAACAATCTTTGGCCCATGTGTCTCTCTCTTGAAAACACGATAGCGTCCAAACGAATCGATCTAAGCGAATGAAATTTTGTGAGAGGACTTCTTTTTATGGTCGACAGGTTGGTTTTGAAAATGGGCTATGTCGGTCAAGTAGTTCTGGTACCTCCCATACAAAACCACTATTAGACCCATGTGTCTCTCTGTCTGTTGAAAGCACGATAGCGTCCAAACGAATCGATCTAGGCGAATGAAATTTTGTGAGAGGACTTTTTTTTACCGTCGTCAAGTTGGTACTGAAAATTGTCTATGTCGGTCAAGTAGTTCTGGTACCTCCTATACCAAGCCAATATGGCATGGCGAACATTTTGCATGTCTTTTATGCAGTGGAGGGTATCAAAGCATCGGCCAGGCCGATGATAACACTTTTACTTGTTTTATAACCTTTTTAAATAACAAAGCCAGGAATTGAGTTTGAAACAAAAATCTTTATTGATTACTTTACTAGGCATATGGCCTCCACTGTAGTTTTTGCCGAAGAGCATGCTGTCGGTCCAATTTAAGGACACTCATTGGATCATTTAGCGCTCTTTCCCACCAACAACGACGCGCTTAAAATTGTCTTCCAAAGCCTGAACAGTTTCCACCAACAGCTAAAACAATAATGGAGTGCGATATGGTGTTTTTGAATCGAGTCCTTAGTAAGTCAAAAGATTCATAGCCAATAAGGCATTTAATTCCATCATGCTGGAACCACATATCGTCCGGATCAATGACCATATTATCGCTGAATTTATTTGCTTACTTATCTGGCGCTATAGTCCGAGGTGGACTTGGGTCTCAACCGCAGTATGCCTCTCCAGTTAGCTCGGTTTTTGGCTAATCAGTAGACTTTTAATACGTTTCCATATTGCGGGAGTCATAAACCCCTAGCGCATCACAATGGATCCACATTGATCTAAGTGTGGGACGTACAGGTTTCTTCTATCCTAGCTCGGCCTTCGGCCAACTTTTTCCAATACCTGTGCGATGTATTCCTCTACTGTGTTGTCCCTCTGGGTTGAAGTCGAATAATCTTCAGGCCTGAGAGCCAGTTTCTATTCGTTCTACACGTCCTAGACATCTTAGACGACCGATGCGCAATTTTTTTGACTATAGGTAGATGTCTGTCTTCATCTCGAATTGTTCGTCAATGAATCTGCTTGTCCAAAGCTCGTCAGTTCAAGCGTGGCTGAAATTAATTATTCGTTCAAGGTCCGGTAATTTTGGCCATTGACTGTAATGCGTTTAATTCATGTTAAACGCATGTCTCAAATTCCCAAGATGTGATATGAAATCCGTACCATCAGGCAGGCGTTCTATATAGGTAGACCAATGTTGAGATGGGTAGATCAAATCCATAATTTTACCACTACCCGTATGGGATTGCCCTTGATTATTTAGAGTCAATGGCGGAGAATCGAGAGTTATGGTGGTAACCTAAACCCGCAACTCACTCAAGCCTCGACATTATTTTTAAATAGTGCCACCAGCGCTAAGATGACATACAAACATGACAGATGACAGTTTTGCTTGTCCACAAGCCCATTGGATCATGACAAGCTTTTCAAAATAACTTTGAATTACTCGTGTACGATAGTGTTCTTCTAGTTTAAGCTGTCTGTTCGTAATAGCTTTTCAAGCAATACTAAAAATCGGATTGCTTATCTGACAGATGGCAGTTCAATATACCCCTATAGGGCCGACTAGCTCGTCAGCTTTAATCAAATTCAATGTTGGATGAAATCAGCAAAACAAACAGTGGATGGGATGAACAGCATCAAACCGTGAATGGCCAAACGAATATAGCCAAATTTGAATCCAAGAAGATCGATGGTTCTACTCTCGTTCAATAGATCGGGCACTACTGGACACTGTCTCATAGGCCAACATTTCAGAATATTAAACATTACTTACAATAACAAGGGTGAAAACAAGACCATTCTTTACTATCTCTTCAACTGTCCTTCTTGTTCTCAAAGAAGAATGATTCGCATTGCATACTTTTACCTTAAAAACTTTAGCGAATGAGCAACCACAATCCAAAGCGAACCTAAGAGAACCGACTGATAGTGTTCTTTTTGTAATAGATCCAAAGGACCAATCAATGTCATTAGTATATCAGCGGTTCTTAGAAAGCCACATAACCAACCTACCTTTTTTCTTTGATCTATGTCGAATGCCTGACAAGCCGAGATTAGAACTGTCCTGAAGAAGCTTCTAATTCAGCCATTCAGATTTCGCATACAATTATAATCGTCATTATTTTCCAGTTGCCTTGCTGAAGTGAAAACGAAGTGGATGTTTATTCATTCCTGACCGAATCGCACCTTGTAAAGGAATAAGCCAAGTTCTTTATGCAGAATTAGGAGCCTTAGTCTTCATAGTCCGTCAAATTGTTAGTTAGGTTATGTTCTCGAATCTAAATGCATTCTTTCCACAACGGCAGCATTATTCTTCCCGCGCTGATAATAATTTTAGTTATCAATTGCGAACTTTCTTCACAAGCTTTGATAGATCAGACGGACGACCGAAATTTATTTTCAAAATTCACACTGATTCGACAACAGAGCATCCGCTTTGGGGAGAAAATTGCATTATTTCGAAACGTTGTTCAACCGATGTATTTTGTAGCGCGGAGTGTCTCTCAATTTAGAGCACGAAAAGCTGTCAGTGTCAAAATAACACGCATAACACTGTGTTTCATGGCAGGAATATGAAAGTATCTTTAATCGTGGAAATGCCAGCGAAAGCCGCTTATTTAGGGAATGTCCTGATATTAGATACCAGAAAAATAATTTACCGTCTGCATAGGAAAGATGCCATTCGTCCCAAAAATAGCAACTCACACAAACGAATGGTTGCTAGAAGTTAGGCCTAGGGTGTCTACAGCCTGTTGTGCCACCTATTTATTTATTTTAGGAAAGTCGCTAATAACCTCATTTAAATCCCTCAACTGGTTATAGCCCATACTTACGTATATTGTTTCGCCTACCATATGCCCTCATCCGCACCGTTTCTGAAGCGGGTGTTTCCACCAACTTATTTTAATTTTTGTGAACAAAAATCCCAGAAAACCAAGTTCACCCCACCTTGTTAGGGTCTTGTGACTGGTGTCAGTTGTGAGGTACGCTATAATCGGCGTGCAAATTTGAAATCAATCGATCGAAAAATGCTTGTGTCGAAAGTAACTTATTATTCATTACAGTAAAACATTTGTTAACCTAAAAAAAATGCAAAACTTGGCAGGTTCTCGAATTCTAAAGTATTCCGATTAAAATATCTGAATATCTTACTTCCCAGTACTTTCACAATATCCAAGTAGCTAAATCCACAAATTTCAGCTCATCAGAATGTTAGATCCATTAGACTTAATGACAATGCCCTGTTTCATTTGTTGCTACTTCGGATTTGAAGTTGCCTGTCAGGCAAATGAAATCTTTAAGCGAAAGATCGAAGTAGTCGTCGCTATGAGCATCATATTTCTACCCTCTATCACATGAATTCACCACAAGCACTTCCGATCATAAGTTTCCTGTCAAAATTTAAAATTTTCCTCAATTACCAATTCAAATGTTTGTCAAAATGAAGCAAAAAAAAAAACAAACCCCGCTCAAATTAACCTACGACATTCGCGCATCATCAAAAAAATGAAAAAGATCAATTGTTCGATTTGTCAAACAATAATTAAATTGTCAAGTGTTGACGTCCGAAAAAAATATTCCACTTGTTTATTTTCCCATTTAGCATGTTTTCACATTGCAAATACACAATTTCTATGTCACTTCGTTGATGCATGTATGTATCTCAAAAATGTAAACAAATTACATGTTTGCTTGTTTTTCGTCAAGCGAATGATTTTATTTTTGAAAATAATATTTTGAATTGAAGTGACATTTGATTAGTAAATATCCTGTTGACTAAGAGTAGCTAATTATCCTTTTTGACATTTGTCTCCGGTTCGAAATATTAATCACTTGGAAATAAATTTGAAAGAGTGAATGAAAATTCTGAAAAGTAAGCAATTTTTAGTAGCCAAACAATTTTTGTTTTGATTTGCAGCCAATCACAGTCGTAAATATTGGCGGGAAAAATTTGTGAGGCAAGTGATTGGGAAGGTAATAGAAAGCTTACTACAACTGCTACAAAGCCCTACGCATATTGACCCAACGAGTGTACTCTTACATCAGATTCCATCTACAACGGTTGCCTCTTATGACAGACGCTTCATACGACAGACGCCTTTTACGACAGTTGCCTCTTACTCATATATCAGTAACCATCTGTGTTACCGCCTACAACAATCGCTTCTAATGCCAGTTGCCACTTACAACAGACGCCTCTTATGACAGTGATCCCTTACGATAGTGGTCCCTTACGACAGTAGTTGCTTACTACAGTCGCCTCTTACTATTACATCAGTTACCATCTAAGACTGTTGCCTCTTACAACAGTCACCTATTAAGTCAGTTGTCCCTTACGACGGTCGCCTTTTCCGCAGGTTGCCTCTTACGATACTTGTCTCTAACGCCAGTTGCCAATTACGACAGACGCCTCTTACGATGGTTGTCCCCTACAACAGTCGCCTCTTACTCTTATATCAGTAATCATCTATGTTGCCGGCCCCTGCCGCCTACAACAGTCGCCTCCAATGCTAGTTGCCACTTACGACAGTCGTCTTTTCCGGCAGTTGTCTCTTACGATGTTTGCCTCTTACGATAGTTGTCTCTAACGCCAATTGCGACATACGACAGACTCTTCTTACGAAAGTTGTCCCTTAGGACAGTCGCCTCTTACGATAGTTGTCTCTAAGGCCAGTTGCGACTTACCAGCTGTCCTTTACGACAGTCGTCTTTTCCGGCAATTGCCTATTACGACTTTTTCCCTTACGAGAGTAGTCTCTAATACCAGTTGCCACACGAGTCCGACAGATGGCTCTTACGATAGGTGCCACTTACGCCACACTCTTCTTACGACAGTGGTCCCTTACGACAGACGTCTTTTCCGGCAGTTGCCTCTTACGCTAGATGTCTCTAACGCCAGTTGCCACTTACGACAGACGCCTCTTACGACAGTTGTCCCTTAGGACAGTCACCTTTTCCGGCAGTTGCCTCCTACGACTTTTGCCTCTGCTCTTACGATAGTTGGCTATAAAACCTGTTGCCACTTACGACAAACGCCTCTTACGACAGTTTGTCTATTACTATAGTCGCTTTTAAAGGACTTTTCTCCATCCGTCTCTGCAAACTAGTGTGTTAACATTAGTTACCTGCTTGGCTTCTTATTAACTTCTCCCATAACTTCTTCTTAACTCCAGCTTAAACTGGCAACCATTGTCAAGACAGCAGAATTGTCCTCTTCGTAGTAATATTTGTTTACCTTAGTAATATGGATTTATTGATACACTTGTCATCGTCTCCAGAACTATTCAAATTTATAGCCATCGCACTTGGCTAAGGTCACACCTCGTGATTGGAAAAAAAAAAAAAAATAAGTCACATGATTATACGTTTCTTTAATTTAAATTTATTGCATAAACATTTTATCTCCGACTGGAACCATCAGTGCATTTATTATAAATGTCTAGATAGTCCGCACGTCATCTATGTTTATTTGTGTAGATTAGAATGCTATCTGCATCTAGATACGGTGGGAAACTACCTCATCGGTTCATTTGTTTGCGCTATTGAGTATTTTATTTGAATTAATGACTCAGCGAATCACTTGCCCTTTTCTAATGCCAATAAATGCCACAAAGTGACCGCTCCTGACCACAGTCAAGATATTTCGTTCTTATCTAGAAATTTGTTGGACTTGAGTGATTTCAAAAAATCCCAGTTTCGAATAATGAAATTATAATTGGGCGTCTTTTACCAACACGTTTTGGATTTTTAATCATAGTGATGGATGTACTTTGACCTATAAGCTGGGTGATTTTTTTTTGTTCACAAACCACGAACAAGTTTGAGTAATTCAATGTTATCTAGACACACATTTTTTCCTCTTCTCTGTTGTGGTAATTATCACGTGGACTGTCACAGAAACTAAAACTGTCACGTTTCGGGAGGGGGGCAATCTTCCGTATAGGAAACAATCATTCATATTTCTCTCTCCAATCAGTCACCTCTCCTAAAACGGAAAGGGTGCGTTACTGTTTCGAGGAAGTTTTCCACAAGTGAGTTCTTGAATTTGATCACAAATCATACCCATACCACTACCACTGGCACTCACTATCACTATCATTTAGCGATAACTCGGTATCAGTATAATGGCCACCTGTCAGACGGTCAGTCATCGAAAATCGATTGAAATCAATTTACCTCCTTCGATACCTACACTCATGGTTTGGTTCAATAGAATTTGGCCTCAGTCAATCTTTTAATTGTTCTCGTTGCCCTCGTACAATAAATTCATTTATTTATCGAATTGCATTGCATAAAAGCGGTTCATTTTGTGACAAAAAACAAAATAAGAAAAATTAATCGAAAGTAGTTTACTACATTTGTTTATGGCGAGTGACTAGTGAATTCGGAAAATCAACATTTCAATTAAGAAAGTGTGAACGCTGCTCCCTCAGCATTGAGCATTGACGACGCGACGCTATCATCTATATTGTGTGTGTTGACATCCCGCGTGAGTGAGTAGTAAATGTATCTGGCTCGATTGAAATCGATTTATGGCAATTTTATTCATGTGACCACGGCGGCGTAACGCTACCGGCAACGGGTAGAGTTTTTCAAGTCAGCTGCCGGTTGCTGTTGTCTTTGGATGTTTAAATGTTTTGCTTTTTGGGTTCGTTGTCGTCTTGCGCGCGTTTCGTGGGGTAAACAAGAAAATTCATTTTGGCTTCGATCATTTTTTTTTTTCGATTTCGAATTTTATTTCTTTATTGTGTGTATCCACTTTCTTTTGATCGAATTGTTTGTGTGAATCACTTGATTTTTTATTATAACGTTTAGTACAACTCTGTTGCTATCGAGGATCACACAACCGAAGCGTTTGATGTGAGTGATTATTACTTACCGTTCAGTCAACTAAAAGTTATTGCTCCTTCATTAAATTAACTAACTAATTTATGGGTGAAAAAAGGTTTCCTACTTACATTTAAAATAAAAATTAGCTTCCTTGCTTAAAATGAATAAATTTCGACAATTTCAAAACCATTTTCAGTGGTCATTCAAATTTTTAGTGTGCGTTTTTTTTTTTGTTCACAAAATGCAGTTAACGGTGTGTCATATAATTAAAAGCTAATTAACAAAAATTGTGTCTTCCCCTTTAGCTATTACTTTGAGAAGTGGAATAAACTGGTAATGAAAAACTTTTACATGTGCGCTGCTGTAATTGTTTTTGTTTTTATAGTTAGAACAGACTCGGTTAGTGTTTTTCAAATTGTAGCCAAATTTAAAATCTGTGCAAGTAAACAATAGAGTTGATCCCCATAATGTCAGTGCCACTCAGACAGCCGATATGTGAAAGAATCCAATCATTTGACATGGGAATGAGTCATTCATCTTGAAATCAGTGAAATTGTAATCATTTTTCACCATTCAATTGGAATTTTAAGGATGCAATCATTTTCAACCACCAACCAATCTTCATTTCTCTTCGCTTTCCAATAATCACCAATCATATTCCAAGAGTAGGATAATTAATTATCCCATCAAAATGTATTAAGAAAACAAGTTTTAAAAGCAGTTTAAACAACGAAATTTCGAATTCCAAATTTTTTGTTGCGAACGAAAATACCCTCGGCACGAATTGTCAAAGTTTATTCGCAATCCACATCATTAAACGGCGTTCCACAAACTAGCGAATAAAACATTCGTTTGAACTTAACCTCAAATTAGAATTTGCTGGTAGAAACTGATGGCTGAAATTTGTGAACTGCCGTGTTCATATGAACGGACTGTTAAAACTCGCGAATATTCGTTCGTTCGTAGGTAGTTGATCGCTCTCATGTGAATAGTCCATTAGTCCCCAAGCGCAGTTCATTTTCCTGCACTTACAAACATGTAGCAAAATTGTTGTTGTCCAAATAATCTTCCGCCAAAGGTAGGTCTGTTAGGAATTTTGCCTGGCATTCAAATGCAGAATGCCCCCCCACTTAAGTAAATTGCATATGGCAACGCTGCTATAATTTAATGGCGCCTATTCAGCATTTGGTCGACTGGATATTTCAATATTTTTTAAGCATAATTTTAAAGAATATTTCAATTGAACTCGATTGATAAATTACCTACTGTCTTTTGTCATTTATGTGAAAACGCCCGTTGACGTTTGTCGTAAACGTCTTATATTTCATTTCGGTTTTAAGTCAGTGTTTGTAACTTTTTTTGACACAAGCGATTTGAAATTACTTAGATGTGGTGATGGGACGATGGGGGATCATGTAGGTCCTGCTTATTGTACGAGATTATGAGCTGCTTTTAGGTACTTATATTATCGTACACAAATGTAGGCCTTCTTTACGATTCATTTTAAAATTGATTTCAAGCCGCTTCTAGTGTCTGGTCATTAAGCGACATGGCTACTTCTAAATGACGGAAAAGATGTACCACTTCGTGGGTCTTTAGCATGGCGAGCGAATATGTGTTCTTTTAGTACAAATTTCTGGCCATACAAAGGACAAGTAAAATCTGATTGCTAGTCAACTATTTCTTTTTTCATCGCCTGTTGGACACATCCTTCTGGCGACCTATATTCGTACTTACTTGGGTCATATAATTACCTGTTTTGAATTAACCGCTGACCGCCACACTTGCATTACTTCAAAAGTAGACCTATGGGCATTAAATTTATGTGTCAATATGATAACTGGTTAAATGCATTTATTGTTTCCATTGTTTAAATAAATGACTCATATTGATAATTTAATTTTCACAAGAGTTCATAGTCGTTCATTTTATTTATGTATATTACCCATTGAATCATTCATATGTTCCTTCATTCAACTGCTTTGTATCCTTATCAATTCATTAAATAAGCGATCAGATTTAATCTTTTTAATCACATTTTATTGAATCACGTTTTTAGTCCTTATTGGAACTTGATAATAATATAAGTCGTAATCCCATTTGAATTTATTCTGACTGATATTTGATTTTAGGCTTTATGTATGCTTGTATGTTGATCAAAAAACACTTCACTCATCTTCATATTGTGACCAACTTTTAAAAATCAGAGTAAAATCGAAAAAAAACTTGACCAAGAAATGTAGAATAAACAAGAACAAGTTAGTATGATCGATAAATACTTACAACTAAATAGGTATTCCATTAGCTGAAAGAATTATTTTGATGAATAGTAAAAGTTCTAATTGTATAAATGATTCTGTTGTTAACAGAATGGAATTTTGATAAGGAAAAAGTAATTTTTTAGCTGACCAGCAAATAACAACTTGATCAACCGATCTGCTGCTAAAATAATGAATTTTTTTGGTCCACAAATAACTGCTTGATTAGCATAAAATATTATAAGAGTATAAATGTTAGCCACAATTGTTGCTTTTTCTGCTGCATTTTTGATCAGCAAACATTTATTTTTAGCTAGCACGCAAATAAAAGCTTGATGAGAGATCTTCTGCTAACAGAATGAATATTTCATCAACAGAAATTTATTTTTAGCTGGCCTGCAAACAGTTTAATCAACAGGAAATAATGTTTTCATCAACAGTTAATGTAAGCGACAACAGTTGCATTTTCTGTTGCTAACATAATGCATTTTTTTTATTGTGAATAGGATGAAAGGATGAAATTGTTGATTGTCTGCAAATAACAGAAAGTAGGTACTATTTTGATCAGCAGTAAAAGTTACATAAAGTGTGAATGTTAGAAGAATCAGTTGCATTTTCTGTAAGTAACAGAATATGCTTGTTGATTGGCAGAAGATATAAGAAGTAATTTCTCCCTGACCCTCAAATAGGAGCAGTAGGTTCGGTTACGTAAGAAAGGAAGTGCAAAACATGTGCTGTTCTTCCAAGGACCCCATTTTGTTTGCGCGTGTCTACCTAATATGTAGTCCACGGAGATGACATTAACGACTTTCGAGATGCTGGAACTTTTAAGTCGAGAAGCTCCTTGAATCTTTTTGTATCCAGAGCTGGCTAGGGGAGCCTAGCAGTATCACAGTATCCTAGATGTTTGTCATAGCAAAGTGGTGCATACACGTTCTACAGACTTATACTATCCACGCCTATCCTTGCTAGTTCGTCTCCTGCACAGTTCCCTGGGATGTCACAGTGACCAGGAACCCAGCAGAGGGTGAGGTTGTACTGTCCGTCTATCTCGTTAAGAGATACGCAGCAATCTTCCACCGCTTTAGATCTTATTTCGCTGAATATTAAGCTTGCAGCTTGGCGATCAATGTATATGACGATATCCCTTTGCGATACCGAATTAATCAACACCTTGGCGAATGGCTGTAATTTCGGCTTTGAAGACACTGCAGTGCGGAAGACAGAAGGAGAGCCTCAGATTCAATTCTTCTGAAAATACCTCGGCGCTAACTCCCTCCAGTGTCTTGGAACCGTCTGTGAATATTGACAGTGATTTGTCATGTAGGACATTTTGTGAATCCCATTGATTCCTGTCCAGTATTAGAATACGATTTGAATTTTTTGTACGCTTTCGTGCGTGTTAGTTACATTTCCTGCGCTAAAAAGGATAAATGTTTGATTAGTAGAAAATATTAGAATATGTATTTTAAATTACATTTTACTCTGCCAATACAAACAACAAATCAGCTATCCCCCTAAGGGACAATTGAAAACCCCTTTTGGAATTTAAATTTAAATGCTATACTGTCCCACTTGACAATCTCTCTTGTTATATGACTTCTTTTATTTTTACTCATAAATAATAATTAAAAATAATGAATTCGATTGCAATCAACTTACTGACGCCAGATACCAGCACAAATCTCATACCAGCAGTTTGATCTATAGAAAGTCTGAACCAAAAAAAAAAAATCAAAATCAATTTATGGCCCCAAAAATGCATAATAAATCAGAAAGAACTCACATGCTGAGGGATTTATTTTATTTGTAGAATTAAATTCGCCAGCGATACAAAAACAAGGAACAACCAACAACATGTTGCAACAAAAGAAAGACGAAAACGTCTGTTTTTTGTTTTTTCTCTTTCTCTTTTGTATATATGCGGTATTCAGTAAATTCTCGCACTTTTCATCGAAACCACGCGCTTAACTTTTATTTCCACAAAACAATTCTTTCATTTTATTTATTGACAATTCTCTGCGCCTTGATGTTTGGTGGTGGCCATTGTCGGTTGAACATGCAACCGCACCAACCTGCTCCTGGCCATACCTAACGAGGGCGACTGTTGTTACCTCGAATTGAATGTATACCCAGCATTGTTACATGTGTGGTAAAATTCGCAATATTTTGATTTTGAGAAATTCACAAAAACCCTCCTGCAAATTGGTTGGTGTCGTGAATACGTTCACTGTAGACAGACAGCCACAGTACTGCCTGCATAAGCGGGGATAAATATTTGGGTTCGGTTGAGAGCACGTCTTCTTTGTCCAGTTTGTTGTACATGTACATGTAACTATGGGCTCACTGACTGGGAACAGTAGTCACTCGTTGATTTGTATTTTTGTACAATACAAAAAGGGGTATTGTTTTCACGCGAAAGCGGATTTGGTGACGACTTGTGTAAGGGGTGGAACTCCAATGAAATCGAATTTCATTTTAAAATTGTTGACGAAATTTGTGGAGTATTTGTGATAGTGGATTATTCTTGTTGATTGACTTACTGTCGGATTACTTTATTTATGATTGCATTGTAATCACTAGTGTCGAATGGAGAGGGTGCTCTGCTCTGCTCTGATATGTGCTCGCGTTTATTCAAATATTTGGCAAATGTTGGCTGATATACTGGCATTGACTTCTTTTTAGCAGATTTTGTGACAAATCAGCCTCGACAAAGAAATGTTTCTGACAATTTCTCATAGTTCTGTCTAGTCTGCAAATAGTATCCTTCGCTTACCCATTATTCTTGTTGTTTGATTTGGCAAGAACATCCCTATTATTTGTCAATTAAAAAATTGTTTAGTTCTATGGAGACTCTGGTTTGAATTACCATCAAAAGAGTTGCCAAATCAGCACTTTAGCACTTCGATTCTAGTGGTCACAATCTTATTTCAGTTCTTGAAGAAAAGGATTACTTTTGTTTAGGCGCTTTTTAAAAATATTTCGGCACTTTTTAAATCTGGCCTGTCAAATCTGAATGCACATCAGAGGCAGTCATGAAGCAACTCTAATTAGTCTCATGCAGTATGGTTTACACAAAGTATATGAATTTCGCGTCAGCAAGAGGAACTCGCTTTAAATCCATCTAAATCTGGATATCTTTTACAAAAATAAAAAATCATAACATCGTACATATTCCATTCTCAAATGGTAACTAGGTTTAACACTGGGTCACATACTGACTTGGAATGTCCATGTATACTCAGAAAACCTGCTGTCTTATGCATGTACATCAACTGCAAATTTCGTGAAGCTTATAACTAAAAGAAAGTTGTGATGCCAATAGTAATATGGCTACAGAAACATTAAACAGAGCTACGGTAACCACAAGACAATATTTTAATTAGTTATCGAACCCCTATACAGAGCTTTTAGAACCTCTTCACAAAGGTTGTGAACCCAAATGAGAAACTCTCATAACCTATTAAAAATCTTATAATACCCGCACGTAGCTGTAAGAATCTCTTCAGAGGCCTTCAAAAATCGAGCAACTCGTACTTGACAAAATTAAAGCATGTTTGATGAAGATAGAGGATTTCTAAGAGCAATCATAGCCGCCTCGTCAATTGTTATACTTATACCGAAACGATAAGTCAACGCAGCTAACAGTCAGTTAAGCCTGAGCAACCCTTACCCTAAGAAGAATATAAGAAAGAGCTATCGTAACTTGGTAAGTTCTGCGTAGGAAACACCCTATAAAAGACAACTTACTTCTGTCTTACAGGCTTGCTCCTCGTCCAAAAATGCCAATCTTCTTCTTCTCTCATGGATAAAAATTGAAATTACGGTTCACTCACTGACTCTTCAACGCCCAGCCCAAACCCCTTGCTCTAGAAAGATGAAATTTTGCACAGAGGTTCCCTTTATGGTGTATACAAGAAATAAGGAAGGATAATTCGAAATTCAACCCTTAAAGGGGTAAAAAGGGGGCCAACGTTTCTATGAGAAAATTTTCATTTTTCATCCGATTGACTTCAGGCTCGGTTTGTGTATTTACTCTTTATGAGAAATAATGAAAATCACTTTCTCCGATTTTGGAAATTTTGCTTGTGGCCCGAGTTATTGGCGATTACTCCTTTCAAGGGGGGCGAACCGTTCGTCGTATTAATTTGAAAATTCGTCCCAACTTCTATCGCCGTTGAATATCGCTTCATAGAACTCGAGAGAACGTACTGCAAAGATATTAAATCGGAATTCTGTAAGAATGGAGCATGCATACGCATACTGCTAGAAAGTGGTACACATCCTCACGACCTTTCTGGTTGCATATGTTGCACAGTATAGGAAGATATGGGCGTTGTGGCTTGTTGTGATATAAGCTCGATTCAAGTGACTGACTTCATACCCTCAAAAATCAACTTCCATCGAAGGTACAAAATATCCATTCCGATTCCGGACTGGTCTGTGAAGGAGACGACTGGTGGCGCAAGGCAATCTGAAAACTATGTAATTGAGTTCTGTGCTAAAGTTTGCCTAAGACGAACATTTTTGTAACCTGCCATCCCGCAATACCAACACAGAGCTGGAATATTGGGAGCTCCAAAAAAGGCTATAGAATTCGACTGTCACTGGGTTTTCACGTGCACTCAAGTTTTCCCAAAAATATGTATATATTATTATTATTTACATTCCTACTATTTATTGTTCTGATAATATCAATATCATCAATACTAAAGCTGAATGGGCACTAGCTCTTGCACTTATCAAACAAAAATTCTATTGTATATATGTACTTGTAAATGTCTGCTGAATATAATAAATGAAATGAAAAAAATAATTCGAACTCCATACAGGGTATGCGTCAGATGTGGTAATAAGAAACCTACCTTTCAATCACTCTCCATGAGCAGAAGTGATGATATGCAGACATTGCTTAGAAGAGCAAGAGGACTAAAACTAAAATCCTTCATTACAGTCTCAAGACATTAAAAACTCATCAGCGACGACAATGGTTACCTTCGGGACCAAAAATACTTAGACTATCAACCTTTTATGCGGCTTGAGTGATAAATTTACCAAACTCTGTCTTAGCTTAGCGAATCGAAGAATGCAGATGCAGGTGATACGATTAGTAGCTCATGTCAAATCTTCCATTTCTGTGCATCATGTGTTTTCAGAAATAACTTTTATGTCGCCTATCGTTGTCGACCCATTTCAATGTGCGTCATTCTGAAATTCACCATTTCGATCTTCAAGCAGGGGCTCGTCTCGAAGGCATACGTACCCTAAATTTCCCTCGTTCCCTACTCAGTTCCGCTTAAATCGTCAACTTTACCTACCTAATTGAACTACATTCAAGGTATAGACGTGAAAAGCTAGGGAGAAGGGTCTAATTGCACGTACAAATAATTTCTCTTAGGGAGTACCCTTGCCGGTAAAAAATAAAATATCTACGCAATTTGTTGTGTTTTCGTTTAGCATCGTTTTGATAAAATCTTCCCGTCCACTCTGTCCGCAGACATAGCAACACACTATTTACACAATCGTCATTCGTAAACCACTCAGCTAATTTTATAAGATATAGGTGTGTACCTCGTCTAAGACTATAGGCTTCGCTTTACCCCGAAATTCATATGAATTGTCGAGCATAGTTCTTTATAGCAAATTTGGTATCTTCAGAAGCACTTGCTGCTTTCAAAATTTTAAATTGATTAGGAAGAGGGCCATATCATATCCAAACCATCTGCTTGTGAAATTGTTGCGTGTTCATGTTGCTAATCAAATTAACAAACATTTCGCATTCCTTCATCTCGAGCACTACTCCACCACTCACAATCCCAGTCCTTCTTTCTTCTTATCCTCTATCTAACCATAAAAAAATGCATAAAATAACCAAAACAAAAATAAATTACAAAAAAAAACAAGAGAAAAACAAAAACCATAAGAGGCTTCTTTAACTGACTATTTCAGAGGTTGCCTTCTCCACCAAATCAGCAACTACCTACTTCAAGCACGGCACCACACCGTTCATTTGCGGACTTCAACGGGACAAGCGAGACGCAACACCCAAAGTAGCAGAAGTAGCAACAACACCACCACCTCCAGACGGGTCAACAAGAGTCATTGTCCAGCAGCCGACACTAACTGCCAACTCATCAAAGGCGAGCATCAGAAACACCACCAGCGTATCTTCAGTACCAGCCAATTCACAGTCAACCACTTCGATTCGGTCGAACAACTCAGTAAACACAATGGCCGCCAACAATATTGCTCCACCACCACCCGGTACAGTTGAGAAGATTCCTTGGCCCAACAGTAAGGATGACTACGAATTGCGAGACGTAATTGGAGTGGGTGCCACTGCCGTGGTGCATGCCGCTCTCTGCCTGCCACGTAACGAGAAATGTGCCATTAAACGCATTAATCTTGAGAAATGGAACACCTCCATGGACGAGTTGTTGAAAGAAATCCAAGCGATGTCCTCGTGCAATCACGAGAACGTCGTCACCTACCATACTAGTTTTGTTGTGCGCGAAGAGCTGTGGCTTGTTCTGCGACTTCTTGAGGGCGGCTCTCTGCTCGACATCATCAAACACAAAATGCGAACGAGCAATTGCAAGCACGGCGTCTTCGATGAACCAACCATTGCGACCGTTTTAAAGGAGGTCCTCAAGGGCTTGGAGTACTTCCACATGAACGGGCAGATACACAGAGATATCAAGGCCGGTAATATCCTGCTGGGCGACGATGGCACCGTGCAAATTGCCGATTTCGGAGTGAGCGCTTGGCTAGCCACCGGTCGAGATTTGTCGCGTCAAAAGGTCAGACACACCTTCGTCGGTACTCCATGTTGGATGGCGCCCGAGGTGATGGAACAAGATCACGGTTACGATTTTAAAGCGGACATATGGTCCTTTGGCATCACAGCCATTGAAATGGCGACAGGCACTGCACCCTATCACAAGTACCCGCCGATGAAAGTGCTCATGCTGACGCTGCAAAATGATCCACCAACCCTGGACACTGGCGCCGAGGACAAAGACCAGTACAAAGCCTACGGCAAGACGTTTCGCAAAATGATCGTTGAATGCCTGCAGAAGGAACCATCGAAGCGCCCAACCGCCAACGAACTGCTGAAGCATGCCTTCTTCAAGAAGGCCAAGGATCGCAAATATCTCAACCAGACCCTGCTGACAACAGGCCCCTCGATGGAGACTCGAGTGCATAAAGCGTCACGCCGACAACCGGGCGCCTCAGGTCGCCTTCACCGGACAGTCACTGGCGAATGGGTGTGGTCCAGCGAGGAGGAAGACAACGGAAAGCATTCCTCGGACTCGGAATCAGATGATCGTCCGATCAACCGTCTCGAACGAGCCGACTCGTCGGATAGCGAACGCGAAGAACCATCGGAATTC
Source organism: Cheilosia scutellata (assembly GCA_955612985.1). Classification (NCBI taxonomy): domain Eukaryota; kingdom Metazoa; phylum Arthropoda; class Insecta; order Diptera; family Syrphidae; genus Cheilosia; species Cheilosia scutellata. The sequence continues at coordinate 21,667,566 of OY015312.1, read as the reverse complement.
TCCGAGCGAACCATCACGTGCACCTCAGAGCCCGCGGACTCAGCTACGAGTGACGCTGCAGTGTCAGCGGCAGCAACTGCGGCGGCGGCAACTTTAAATTCAACAGGAGAATCTCCACCGGTCAACCTGGTCCTACGAATGAGAAATGTCAAGCGAGAGCTGCACGACATCCGTTTCGAGTTCGCCGTTGGCAAAGACTCGGCCGACGGCATTGCCGCCGAACTCGTCGAAGCTGGCCTTGTCGACAATCTCGACACAATACCGATGGCTGTCAATCTACAGAAACTGATAGAGCAACGGAGCCAAATGAAGACTATTACGTTCCAACTGAGTTCTGGTATCCAGCCGGGCGAGGTGCCCGATGAGAAATCACTCGTTGGCTACGCCCAAATTTCGATAACAGACTAAGCTGCGCGATCACACCAAACACCCAATCTCCCAATTGGTGATCCACAATTATTATTTCTAATAAAATACATTTTTATTAAATCCTACTCCACGATCCCCGCTCCCCCTCCCACTCTTTTCATGTCAGAAATGAAATGTTTAAATACAAAATGTATCACTTATATATATTTATAGAAAAAAAAAAACAAGAAACAACAAAAAATATATTTATAAAATATATATGTATCTACAAATATTTCGTATTAATTTTCGTTTACATTTTAAATTTAATTTAATTAAATAAATTTAGCTGAAACTTAGTTACTACTTTCAACCAGATAAACAAATGCACTGTTTAAATATTTTTTTTTTTTTTTCATTTATTATTATTAGTTTTTTTTTTTGTAATAATTTTAACACCATTTACATGCAAAAATGCCTATAACTTTAATTTAATTATAATACTTGTTAAACAACAGAGAAAAACAAAAAAAAAACTGTTCATATAATTTTTACAGCTTCATAAGAAAGCGCAAAAGAAAACAATTTCACAATGAAATAAAAAAAAACATATATACTAAATGGATTAAAAAAATAATTGTAATATTAAATGTTTAATGAGAACAAGGAATATTTATGTACGCAGACTAAATTTTTTATATAGCTCGAGTAAAGGTGAGAAAATAATTCGTAGAGAGAAAGAAACAAGCGAAAAAAAAGTAGTTTTAAATTTGATTGTAAATCTTAAAAAAAAAAATATTAAAAAAAAGAAAATTGCCTTTCTAAAGTAAACAATTAAAACAAAAAAAAATGTTATAGAAAAAATTCGTTTTGTGTTTTTTTTTTTCGTTCACTTGGTTTTAGTTTCATATTTTTTGTTTTTAAGCAGCCTGGATGTGTATAATTTTTTTATTTTATTGGGTTATGGGTTTTTGCATGAAATTTCACAACAGGAATAGAATGAAAGTCTATTGAGGGTCTGCGATAGTTTCACGCCGTTGTAAGTTAAATTGGGCTAAACATGTAAGTTTTGAAAAGAACGTAAAAACTATAACGCACATACTTGGACTTAATATTATGGTTTGTAAGCATTTTTCTTCATTTTTGATTTAACATTTCAACTCAACTAACAGTTTATGGAATACAAATGATTTAGCACCGTTTTTTTAGGAAGCTTATAGACTTGGTATATTTATTTCTTTGTTGCTGTATTTTGACAAACTCGGTTTACATAATTTCCGGTAACCTAATGCTCCTCTTTTGGTATTTTATTCTTTTTCTATAATTTATTTTAAATACGGTCCCTTATTACACGAGATTTCAAGGCTAGTGAGTGTTTGGAGACTACCTTAATTAACTTAAGTGTACAAAATTCTGTCTAGTAGGGACAGTTTGCAGGGTCATCTCGGCTAGTGTTTAACATTTCCTCTTGCGACGCAGATATCTAAAACAGTTGATTAGAGTTCATTCGAAGGACATCTACTGCATTGAAATTGACAACAAAATCTACCACTGAATTCTCCCCCTGAGCAAATAGCTAGGGTTGGCTCATTGTTCACCTAGGGCGACTTATTGGTCACGTATTACAACGGGTCTTTTTCGTAATAGAGCTAAGGGGGAAAGACCTAAGATACTATGGCAGAGTATTGATGCAATAGTCAGAGTCATGTGCGTCGGATTTTGGGACTTGAAGAATACATTTTGTTGCCGACAGAAATCGATTTTCCAACAGAGAGGCTTGTGTTTCCTTCTTCAGCTGGGAAATTATTTTTTAACATTATGTCCAAAAGGTCAAATGTGCATAAAAGCAGCATACTGCTATCCTGATGTATTCATAGACCTTATTTACGTAGATCCTAGGGGAAAGTTTTGTCCTTAATGAAGATGCTGTCTAGCAGTTACATTTCTAACGCCAAGAAGGAGTCACCGGATACCCCATAAAGTAAAGGGTGTCCCATAATTCAATCAATTTTAATTTTACGCCATTTAATAGTACAGTGATGCCAACGAAAAAAAAAGATAACAATGTGAAAGCTGTCATTTCCGGTGTAAGTAAAAATGGAGCGCTATACGAAAAAACAACGCATTTTCATTGTTGAGCAATATTTTAAAAATAATGAAGGTTTGTTCGAACAAAATCATCTTCAGTGATGAAGATCATTTTCATCTTGGGGTTCAGAAAACCCTCGAGAAATTCTTGATAAAAAATATGCACACACAACGCGTGACTGTTTGGTGCGGATTTTGGGCTGGAGGCATTATCGGACCCTTCTTCTTCGAAAATGCGGCTGGTCAAGCAGTAACAATTAATGGTGTTCGTTTATCGTGACATGATAACCCAGTTTTTACTGAATAAATTACTAGATATGGATGTGACCAACATGTGGTTTCAACAAGACGGTGCCACATGCAGCCAGAGAAACAATTCAATTACTGCATGAGTCATTTCCTAATCGTGTAATCGGAGGAATTTTGCGATCAGAATTGGCCATCCAGATCTTGCGATTTAACGCCATTGGACTTTTTTCTTTGTGGTTTTTTGAAGGCAAAGGTCTATGCAAACAAGCCCATGACCACCAACGCCTTGAAAGAGAAAATTGGGTGGTGTATTAATGGGCTATGTCGGTCAAGTAGTTCTGGTACCTCCCATACAAAACCAATATTAGACCCATGCGTGTATACAGTACATACTAATGCCCCTATTGTGTAAGACAACTACAACTACAGGTGAGTTGCAAGGGGGTAGTTGATAGTTTATTCACTTGTTTTTGGCTTTCATAAGACAATTGACCTCTACAAGTTCTCTGAGATTACAAAGTGGTTACTGATGTGATCATGATCCATTGCAGACCTCTTTCTTACCAGTTCGATAGCCATCTCATTGAGGCTTTGTCCTTGTATCCAGGAACCCACTACATATCCGTAGTATGCTGCCAGCCAAGAATATTAAGCTTTAGCTCGACAATTGCGAACTATCCTGGATTTAATTTCAATATGGCTGTTGATATTCGGTAGTTGTTCGGGACACGAATACGTAACGAAATGTTAAAGTTTATATTGCGTCAAGTTAGGGTATGTGGCTCACTTCTATTGCGGCAAAGGATTTAAACTCCAGTATGTATATCATTTCGGACATTATGCAGGAAGTTTAGGACCCAACTTTCATATTTATAAACCTTTTTTAATGAAAATCTGATTACGTCACGTTGATTTTGTAACCGTATCGCGAACATCGGTAAACGGCAGTCAGTACAAAATCAACGGCCGAATAGACACTTCGTTTCAGTAGGTATAGCCGAAACTTATTTTATGATCACTTGCGGCATGTCCAACTCCATATAAAAAAACTGACATTTCTCCATTTGCGCTAGAAATCTATCACATTTCTCAAATACTTTTTCAGGGAAATTTTTGAACTACCGACTGGATTGATAAAAAGTGGACATAAAATGTTGAGTCAATGCAATTCGATCAAAACTAAATAAATTTGGAAAAATAAACAGAAGTGGAGGTGGTTGATCCGATAATGTTCAGATTGAAATAAATTAAAGACTTAGGTAATTCATATTTTTTTCACGGAAAATAAATAAATTTTTAGAGTGATAGCAAACATTAAAATCTGACTTTTGTTCCACTGTCGCTAGAGCTTTTCTCGATCGTTCCTTCATCTGGGATATTATTTGCTAGACTTGTAGTGGTCTAGATGAAAAAGAATTCCACTTGATTTGTATTGTCCGTTGTTAATATTTCAGCGTGCAAAATAAATTTGTAAAAAGGCGTTTAAAAAATGTGCTTCCATTTTAGATGTTTCTTCGAAAGAATTCTTCGTTTTTCGGATATTTTAGTGAATTTTTGTGACGAATAATATTATCATTGCTTATAAAAACGTAAGTATTCAACAAATTGGGGTCATTTTTTTTTAAATAAAATCGTGGTTTAGAAAAATTATGCCGAATTTGGTGTTGTCGTTCTTTTTTAAGACTTATTGGTAAATACCTGTGACTTAAGAAAATCCCACAAAGAAAATGAGTTCGGGGTCAAAATGCACGATCCTGGGGGCCAATTGACGTCACCTCTGGGTGATACCCTAAAATCGCTCGTTCAGAGCTGGGGGGTCATTCTCAAATGCGCGGCGGATCGCTTTTCATGGCGGATTTGTATTTTAGTACTAGCTGACCCGTGCTCGCCTTTAGCAAACAAACAAAATTATATTTGGTTCATTTAAGATTACACTTTGAGTGTTTCATTGAAATCTGTCCAGTAGTTTCCGCGCTTTTAGGAGACAAAGAAAATTCCTACAGTTGTATTAAAGTATAGGTATAGATTTAATGTGCACCCTCTGCATCGCCCTCTAAACTTTTCCTAAGGACGTGGCTATAAACGACACAGCATATAGCAGTCTCACAATCTTAAGGCACATTTAAAAAAAAAGTTTCATCGAAATCTGTCCAGTAGAGTTTTTAACTGACAAAGAAAATTCCTACAGTTTTATTATATGTATAGATTTCCAAAAGCGAGGTGCCGGATTGCTATGGGATTGTTTGCGGATACAAAAATGAACTAAATTCCTGTGACGAGGAAAAGCTGTCAGACTTTTGGTAAATTGGAAGTCAGAATGAAAAAAAACTTGAAAGCCTTGGAAATATCATTTTCGCCTTGTTCACTTTTGAGAATAAGCAAAAGCGAAGACGGTCGAAATTGGGGTATCGCTTTCAATAAGATCCACCGCACATTTGGGAATAACCTCCCCAAGTCTAGTCTACCCCAATATTCACGAATGCACCACTGACAGGTCGCTGAATTCTTCTGATTATGTCAATGACATCAACGCGACGTACGCGAGTATTTGCACTAATTTATGGAAGAATTTACCTCCGGATTTGGCTTGTGACTTTCGTACAATTTTTTCAAGTATGATGTTTAAGAAATCACATGACAGCGGTGTCTCAGGACTTTTCTGATATTGAACAGTTCGGTGGTGTTCTTACCTGTAATTTCTTTAATTATTAATTAATTTAATTATTTTTGCAATAAGTAGTGTTACATGACCATCAAATTGAATAAACGTTTCGTAGTTAGGAGTTTTTATATGTATCTATGTCCTATTATCCTTAACCTAAGCTGTGCCTACTCTTAACATGCTTTTATTTTCCCAAAAAAAAATAGAACGTTAGAATTCGAAAGTAAACGTATTCGACTAGGTATCTATTATCTAAACTTATCGACGAGGAAATGCGACCGTGAAATGTTAGCCCGGTCTTACAAGAGACCAGAAATGCAACTACAAAATTTTGAATTAGACAGGAAATCAAAATCACGTTAAATAAATACGATCGAACGATATCGTATTCTATCAAATCTATTAGACAGAGACTGCTAGTGTCGAAACGATGTATAGTTCGATCGTTTTCATTTTACGTGAAGTGGGCTTTTTGGTTAGTGGCAATGTTGGGTTCAGTAGGGTTCATAATACTGGAGCCCAAAACCTTTGCCATCAGTGCAGGCAGCCATCCATCTCATAAATGCTATAGGTACCAGCTTTTATTTTTCAAAATGTTTTTTATCCGGGCTTCTAAACAGGCAGTTGTAAAAATGTGTTTTTTTTTTATTCCAGTCAAATGTGCTTAATTTAATTTTCAATATAAATAAGAAAAATAAAACGAATAAACTTAATTGCACTCCATTTCTAATTTGATATGATGAACAAAATTTATTGCTTAAAATAGGTATCTAAATAAATAAAGAAAAAAAATACTAGAATTATAAATCATCCTTAAAAAAAATATTATTCAACAAGAAAATAATTTCATAAGTGTTTACAATAATTCAAATACAAGGAAGTGTTTTTTAGGGAATAGAAATATTTGAAATAAAATGTAATAGATCAGACTAGAAATTAAAATTATATCAATTAAAGGCTTTTGCCAAATTTGTATACACGTCTTAGCACGACTTTAAATTGTAGTCTCTATATAGGTGTAAAATTAATCAAAATATATGTAAAATTAGTCCCTTACTATATAAAATTCGAAATTTCTAGTCAAAACTAATGAAATCATATAATTTTTTTTGTTTTAAATATTGTTTCTCTTTCTCTAAAAAAAACAACAAAAAATATGCAATTGGCTTAAAAAAATGTAAAACGGCGCCTTTTCAATAATTTTAAAATTTAATCGACCAACATATAAACCCAAACCTTTTTCTACACTTGATTTATATTTTTCTACAAACTGATATTTGTTCCTAAAATAAAAGTACTAACTAAAAAAAATAAAAATTACTAATGACTAATCGTACATAATCCACGAATTGCCTTTATCGTCCCATTTTTTTTTTTAAGTTTTAAATACATAATAAAGTATTAAATGTTTTCTCGGCATATTTTTAGAACTATAATTCCAAACTGAAATGTTTTGTAAAACAAAAATATTACTAATAAAATAAAACAAAATGGAAACTATTTTTTTTTTAATTTTACTTCCACAGTAGGTAGATGGTGGGTGTTAACAAAAGTTAATTTAATTTATCTACAAGTCGGTAGGGATAGCTTTCGAAAAAGTCGTTACATTTTCTGCTTGCATAAAGGATTTCGTTAGAACTGCATTTTCGACTATTTATTTAGAAAATCATGTAAAATAATTCGGTAGTCTGGATTTCATTGGTGTGGGAGTAGGTCCCGTACCGTATACCGTCGGAAATATGAAATATGATGTCATAATTATGACTTTAGAGTCTGAAAAAAAATATCTTCGACGCGTTAGTTGGTAAGCACAGCCTTCACAACCTTGCATATTGGTTAAAACATTTTCATCTGAAAATAAATTATTTTCATCTTCTAATTGTTAATAAAAAACTTGAAATTTCGTCTGAAAATCTGAACAAATCGTAAGCATTCACCCCTATTGTCGTCGTCGTTTACGACTCTAAAAAAAAGCGACACGACTGTTTGGTATTGGCGACTGAAAATAAACGACTTTTGTCGCGGCGACGATCGACAAATGGCGTCTGAAATGTCAAAAAAAGTGGACTGTATTTTTGACGACGATCGTCGGTATTGCGTGAGGCGTTTTGTGACGACGTTTGTCGTGGAAATGATACATTTCTGTCGTCGACTATTTTGCGGACGACTGTGTGATAATGTGTTAAAAAAAAGTATGTGTACTTAATTTTTAGTTAACAAAAAGACAATTATAGTTATTTTGCAGAATGGAGATAACAAATAAAAATCAATTTCTACATTTAGTGAACGAAATGCAGAAAAATAGTCCTTTGGCAAAATCATTCACAAAGGCCTAACAAAAGTAAGGTTAATCGGCAATGGGACGACATAGCCTTATCTCTGAATTGTCTTGGACCACCTTCGACTTCGATAGTCTAAAATACATTTAAAATCTGAAAATAATTGTTATTAACTCAATGTATGCAATTTAAATTATTTCTACCACCCACTTAATGTCGGGCAAATCCAATGGATTGGATTTGGTTCAAATTTCCTTCCTTAACTTTACCAGCACTTTTTTCTGGTTTCCTTCTTCATCACTGCTTTCAAAAAACATGTCACACTATTCATTTTTGATTTGTTTTATTAAATAATTAACCAAGTCACAAACAAAACACAAGACCAAATATAAATTCGTCGACTGAAATGTCAAATCCCATGTGTCATAGTTTGTGGAATGTATGTGGGATGTGAGAGTTCAGAGAGTCGAGTCGTTTCAGTTACGCAATACCAAATTCCAAACGACTCGACACGACAAACGTCGCCAGTCGTTTGCGACAGACGACGACGACAATAGGGGTGATTATTTTTGTCTGAAAATAAGTATAATCTTGCCAGAAAAAAAATTCAAATTGGCAGCTATATTTTTTTTTAATTTCGTTAAAGACAATTACAACTAAGATGTTCGATATTACCCACATGTCAATACCCCGCGATATCCCTTCAACTAAACTATATTATAATTTTAAAGTATTAAAGACCGCAACGCCAATTCTCAAAATTGATAATCTTTTCAATAGGTATCTATATTTACGATCACACCGCGGATCGATTCAGACGATTTTTATATTTTTCAGACGATTACTATAATTGTTTTCGGACGGTTTAAAAATTGTTTCAGACGTTTCCAATATCTGATTTTCTGATGATTTCTATTTATTTTCAGACGATTTCTATGAAATTTCAGACGTTTTTTCGATTTTGCCGACGCACGTTTCCAACTTTTTTTTTCTGAAAAATTATATTTATTTGTAGACGAAAAAATTGTAGCCCTTGCATATTTTGCAGTGGCATACGTTCAAACCACTAACCGAATCGACAATATGCTAATCGATGCGAGGCAGTTTTGCAAACGTCGACTCTGGCCATTATTTTGACGTTTCTAAAGTTGCAGAGCTTGACTAGAAAATGCGATATTAAACGCATTAATACAGATAGATCTTGAATAAGTAAGTCTCCATATTTTACGATACATACATCCACTACTGACGCCAGCAACCAGTGCTGCCAGTATCGCGACATCATCAAAGGGGTTGCCGAAATCACCATAAGCTAAAAGCAAAAAAGCGTGGTGACAAAAGGTGACAAAAAATTCGAGGAGAAGAAGATCTTGCATAGAAATAATGCTTAAACATATCTTCTATTTTCTCAGCATCGGAGACTAGTTTTTCCTTCACTGTATCGAAGAGTCTGAGTCTTTGAAAACGTTACCTCAATTTCAACCGTGTTCGCTTTTGCTTAATTCTCAAAAGCGAACTGATATTTTCTGTGCATTCCAGTTTTTTCCATTCTGACTTCCAATTTCCGATTTATTTTTCCAAAAGTTTGACAGCCGTTTCCTGTTAGATACAAGAATTTAGTTTATTTTTTTATTCGCAAACAATCCGCCTACAAACCAACACCTAAACAGCTATCGCTTTTGAATTGAATGCATCGCTTTTGGAAATACAAATCCGCCGCCAGCGTTCCGATTATCATTGTACAGCCAGCATCAGCCAGTTCCTCCGATCGCAAAAATGTTTGATCTACTTAAGCCCAGAGACTTCGATGGCCCTCTTCCTTCCACGGAAAATGATACGGTAAGAAGGGAATCTTTTTGGGTCTTGAAAATTGATCCATGTGAAGCTTGCCTTATGACGGCGCGATCGTTTAATCGACATAGTTTCAGAGTCATGAGCGATCTTAGGGCCGTTTGCTGATACGACTCATAGCGGTTTAAGTTCCACATAAATTCTTATGTGACAGTTTATGCCTGACAATAAGTAGCCCATAAGCATTTAGAACTTAAATCGTTTTGAGTCGTATCAGCAATCGGCCCTTAATGAGCCCGAGCTATACATTCAGAACTCAGTTCATCTCGATGATTCACAGATTTCAACATTTTGTGCCAAATGGACTAGATTCTTCCCTAAAGTCCTTTGCTTTAGCACTGGACATTTCCTCTAAAAATAAATCGACGAAGATCATCTCCGCACTGCCAATAGTTGTTGTGAGTTTGTGCTAAACCTGATCCAGATCTGATAACGAGAATAATGAAATTCGGCACATTTGGCTAAAGACGCGACAATTTGTTAACTTTCGATTACACATGTCACGCATCGTGTCGTTCACATCACTACGACGAATTTCTCCTAAAGTGGTCATTCTCGGTCATTTCTACTGTTCGGAACATTTCTCTGACAAAACGTAACGCACACCGGCACCGGCGGTCTATGTTTCATTGCGAAACGTTGCGTTTTTTTTGCATCTTTTTTTTTTGACAGCCACACGTCAATTTCTCTCCGATGGTATCCGACATCTGGGTCATCGCGGAAATACATTTTAGTTAACGAAATCCGTTCATGAGCCGAGTCATTGTGTTCCAAAATCAATGATATACTCGCTTTGTCCTGCTGTGACAGACTGATAGAGCTAAATGACAGAGGCGAGTGACCGGGCGACTACATATCGTGTTACTGTGACACGATGGACACGATTGGTACCATTGTGCTTTATCTAAGTAGGTACTGCTGGTGACGTGCAGCACATTTGCTCCAAAATAGGTACTCTTTAACCTATCGCGCGGTGAATTTTTCCCATATCTGGACTTCCGTTGACACTGACAGTAATGAGAATGAAAATGGTATGACACGTATATGACGGCCTGATGAGTCCATTTTCGAGACGTTAGCATATCAAGAATTGACACATTTCGTGACATTAATCATAAGTAGCTTTACAATTACCAATACCTATCAAACTCTCCTATAGTTTCTCAACCTGCTGAAAATAGCAACCCAACAAACAGACCTCTATTTCAAGACAGTTCAAAATTGAACGTTATAAATTTTATAAATTGCCCCTTATATTGGATAAAATAAAAGTAAAGAAACAACAATTTATTAAGATGTGATTTCATCACTAATAGGGATTCCAAATTGAATGCGTGCATTTTCATGTCTCACTGACATGTGTCACTTAAAATAAAATTAATCAAAAAAATAAAAACGTCAACTTCTGACGTTTTAGAAACTGAGTTTTGGTACCTAAACGTCAAAATAACTTAATACGAATTATAATATATTTTACAAATTCATTCATCTTCGACTCACTAAAAAAAATTAATAAATTTTACATCCATTAATTGCCCACGCTTTGCATTTTGAGCATGTTATGGTTGACAGAGGTAAGAAGTAAAACAAAACAAAATACCCAGACGAGACACAACTCGTGGAAACGTGTTTCCAAAAATATCAAAACTATTTAATTTTTTTCCCAGACAGCATAGTACATATTTTTGCGTCGCCGAAAATAGAATATAGCAAGCGCCTCGAGACGAATGGTTTTCAATGCGACTATAGACGTCATGTGCACGTCGCACTTCGTGCCGCTTGTTTTCACTGAATATATATGCTCAAGTGTATATCATTTTGGACACGACAAAATGTATAAGTTTTTGAAAAATTAAAATATTTATCTCGCGTTGAAATTAATTTTCATCAAAAACCATATACTATACGAACTTGGCAACGTTCAAATATTTATGATGACGACCATTGGACGACCACCATATTGTGTATCTGATAATCGTTAATTGCATCGTAGATCTGTACTTTTGAAGTGGTAGGTAATATTTGTCGGAATTTTTGCATTTATGCTAAATCGTTCTGGCGAGCGATTAATGGAGCTAAATTTTAAATTTCACATTCATTTAGGGGCTTTTCGCTTAAGTGATGTTCAACGAAAATTTAGTGTCCAAATATTTCTGTCGAAATTGTTTCTATTCTGAACTGAGATAAAATAAATTGCAATCTCTTGTTCTCGTTGTTTGTTAAAAATTCAACTCGTCGAAGAGGTTCCCCCTGATTATTCTGGCCCCTTTTGACTTTCCAACGTTGACAATATTAATATCGGAAGTTAATTCCATCTATCTTGGAATGACAAATTCGCGTAGATTTACATTAAGCCTCAATCACATTACTCCGTTCAGTCGGTCGCGCGTTTGACGTTTGTTTAGAATAGATAAAGAGGGCGTTCAAGACTCTAGTTTAGTAATGTCGTTTTCGATTGGTAATCCAGAATCGTCCGGAAGCAATCCGAACGCTTCTGAAAGCGTTCGATTGGCACTCAACTGACAGTTCTTCTACTGAAAAGAAGAGAAATTTGCTTCTGGATTTGAATTCAGAATCGCGGAGAGTTCTTCCGGACGCTTCTGGATTACCAATCGAAAACGACATAAGTCTGTCAGCTCTCTAACTTCATGTTGCTGAGTTTTCATTGGGCTGAACCGGTCAAGGGAACAGTTTTCTCAGTTGACGTTTATGTCCGCAACACCGACAAATCAAGTGAAGAATTTCTGGACTTAAGGGCCCAACCCATCGAATCCGTCGCGCCCGTTGCGGCAACGTATTCGACTGACGGGTTGATAGAACACAGCAGCTTATGAAAGGTAACCCATAAGCAACGCACGTGCCGGATGCGGGGGATAAAGTAGGTTTACTTTCTACTTTTTTATCCGTCGCATCCCTTGACAGTGTTGGCACAGCGTGAAAGGAAGCACTTTATAATATTAAAATAATGAGAGAAACTATCAAATGCTGCAGATAACACTTAAATCAAAATAATTTTATGGATATTTTCGATTTTAATAAATTGCAAATTATTTTAATTATGGGACGGTTCGTTCTGTCAAATACGTCAATCCGTCGACGCAACGCTTCTGAAAGCGTTCGATTGGCACTCAACTGACAGTTCCTCTCCTGAAAAGAAGAGACATTTGCTTCTGGATTTGAATTCAGATTAGCGGAGAGTTCTTCCGGACGCTTCTGGACGATCAACCGAAAACGACATAAGTTGACGTCTATTTGTGTCAACATGTGTTCCGAGAACTCAGTTTTTACATTTCTTTTGGGGTATGGCCATGGGTGAGCATTGGAGAGCGCAGTTTGACATTTCGATTGCCCTGACGTAGAGCAATAGTCACCACCCCTAGAGAAAAAAAATACAATTATTGTCAAGAAGTGACATACAGACAACTCAAGTTAGTTCTTGCGTTCAGGTAAATTTGAATCCAGATAATTCATGTCGACTTACGATGACTAGATTGTTGAATGCGACCAAAGTTTTTTCTATAAGTAATGCAAAGTGAACTAGAATCTTCAACACGCAATTACAAACCACTATACATTTTATGTACTTCTTAGAATAACACTTGGTATTTATAGCAAGTAGAAATGACTTGACAGCTGCTAAATTCTAAGCGCTAGAGGAAATGTTTAGGTTATTTTGTCACCTCTCTGGTTCATAAACTGCTTTCAGCGCCATTCACAAGTACTAGGAGAACGCTAAATTAAAACAAAAGTCACAGTTTTATTGGACATTTGGCTACTTTAATTTGTTCAATAAAACAGGCCTAATTTATAAACCGTAATAACAACTACTCAGCAGAAAAGCAGAAAGAAAAGGAAGAATAACTCTTGCCAATCGCTGAATCTTTGAGCTGAAAAAAGTAGTAAAACCCTATCCCGAACAACGAAAGCGATTTTGTATAAAACCTTTATCATCCCTGACCTGTTTTATTGCGCTGGGGCTTGAAATCTACCATCGATCCCGTTTGCCTTGACGGGCTTTGAAGGAGGAGAACGACGATCTATACGAGTTATAGCTTATAGACATAGACGAGTTTCGAGGGTGGTATTTCACCTCTCATTGCGGTAGAGACGTGAAGTATAGAGCAGAGCCCCCTGTTGGTCAACACTTCCTTGTGGTTAGGTGTCAAAATATTCTGCGCTCTGGTTTTTTTAGACAAACTACTACAGCGCGGCACTATAGTGTTCAGTTCAGTTAAGACTGTAGTGGTAAATTTATGACCATTTCTGACAGTTATCACCACTGTCAAAATACGCAATGTAACGAGCTTTATTGTATCTCGTATTATCCAATACCGAGACCGTACTAATTTTGACAGATAACCAAGTTTTGACAGATTGACTAAGGCCGTGTGTCAATTGGGCTAAATAATTATCCTCCCCCACAGTATTCCACCTTTGTAATTATCTTGGACTACTTGAACTTTGACATCGAATTTCGTAACTCAGCATCGTGTTACCCATTTGACTGGTTACGTAGATCCTGCTATGCACTATAAAGTATCAATGCAATCTAATTGAATGGTGGCAGACAAATTTATTTAGATTGCAGTCGATAATTTAAGATCACCATCACCACCGCCTACTAAAGACAGAGTTGCCTCACAAAAGTGTCGACTGGGAATTCAATAATTGCACGTGAAACTAATTGCCCGGATGTTAGAGGGCTTCGATCGAAATTGCTTTGAAATGATCAAGCTCTTGCAATTGAATCTGATTAAGATTATATTGATAAATGTTTTTGAGATGATTGTCTAAATGAGTTTCTATTATTCTAGACGAAATGGCTGATTACTTCGACGAGCTGGGATACGAACCCACGGGCCCGAATGGACCCGAGGACTTTGCCAAACACTTTAAGCGCCTTCAGGTGCTAGCAATTATGAATGGCATTGACATCGAGATTGAAGTTCCAGAGGCCTCGAAGAAGGCAATTGCCGCCCTGCCAGTGCATGAGTTGACAGAAGATGATCCTGATATGGAATGCGCTGTCTGTAAGCAACCCGGCGAACAGGGCGAAAAGTACAAGATTCTTCCATGCAAGCATGAGTTCCATGAGGAGTGTATTCTTCTCTGGTTAAAGAAGGTATAGGAATGCCATACATTTTTTTGACACATTTGATAATAATTATTTTCTGTATTTAATTTAGGCCAATTCATGTCCAATGTGCCGTTTCGAGCTGGAGACCGATGATCCAGATTATGAAGAATTGCGCAAGTTCCGCCAGGGAGAGGCTCAGCGCCGGGAACGTCAAAATGGTTTAATGGATTCTATGTTTAGTTAAACAAATTATATGTTACGAATAGCTAAAAATCCTTATTTAAGTGTGGTTTGGTGCATCGGCGATATTGAAATTATACAGGAAAGCTAATAAATGATAATGGAATTGGGAATTGGCGGTTCTATGTTGTTTTATTTAACGAATTTTTAAACTTTAACTGTCATCAAATGTAGGTAGGTATATCATTTCAGAAAGAAGTATTAAGAACGATATACCACACGGGCAACCACAGATATAAAGGTCGAGTATAGTGTCAAAAATAGGAGAAGTCTATTAAAATACTTGATAAGGACAATTTATTCTATTACGCTGGCTTAAGTTGGATTAGTAATCTACTCCAAATCATATTTTGTCCAAATATGGCGGTCAATTTGTAAATATGAAAAACTAATGAAAATTTTAATCGCATTTAGAAATATTTTCGGGAATTCGCATATTCGTGCATAAAATAAATGCATATGATAATGCATAAAAAAGTAATAGAATGCTTTTCAAAATTTAGTTTCTATTAATATACAGCTATTAGCCGCAGCAGTTATAGCCGCAAGAATTAGCATGATTGTACCGCAGTCTACTGAATTCGGGAAAGAGATTTAGTAGCTGGAATTATTTAGCCTATCCAGGTTCAATAAACAAAATGCTTAGAAGGGCAAGGTATCCACAATCATAATTTTATTTAATAAATCAATTGAAATAAAACACATTCACATGCCAAACCCTTCAATTTTCCGCAAAATATTTTTTCACAAGTCACACAATATGGTCCAATCGTCTAGTCAAAAATATACTTAAAAATCTGAGCCAAATTCTCTTTTATATTAAAAAAGACTGTAAGTATTTGATACCTAAGCGTAACAATTTTGTGAGCCGCACTGTAGTATCATGGATTTTATGATTTCTTACACCTAAAAGTATACTGCGCTGAATCATCAAGATTTAAAACAATGTGTTCCAGTTCCATTACATTCTACAACCGATTGCTTTGATGGTTACGTTCAGTAAGAAAGAATCGTCGGTATAGAGAATTTTGAGAGGTCATTGGGCATTTCTTATCTTATAATTTGAGATTTTAAAACAAAAAAAAAAGACGAATTCATTGTCAATGGAGTTAATTGTGACATTGCCATCATTCTATCCATCATCAGCCATCAGTTTCTATCAGCAATTTCTAATTTGAAGTTAAGTTCGAATGAATTTTTTATTTGCTCGTCTGTGGAACGCGATTTGATCATGTGGATAGCGAATAAACTTTGTCAATTCGCACCAAAAAAAAGTTTAGAATTCGAAATTTTGTTATTTAAATTGTTAATAAACTTGTTTTCTTAATACATTTTGATGGAATAATTAATTATTCTACTCTTGGATAAGTAAAGTGTGGAATTTGGTATTTATAAATGCATCAAAAGTGGTTTGTTCGCATTTCATCAATTCATTCGTTCGCTCTCATGTGAATGGTTAGCAATTTTGCCCTATTCCTGGAGCTATGTAAGGTCCACTTGAGCAACTTACACCGCGACCCACTTAATGGAAAAACATTTTTTGAAAAATAAATTGCAAAATTGATTATACGGGGTCCATTTATTAAATTAAGAAGTTTAAATGGCGTCTAAAGGAATAATTTATACAAATTATAAATTCAATAATCTGGAGGCCTTATCGTATGGTCGCTCTTGCTCATAAGCTATATATTCGTTCTTCTATCTATCCTATCTATTTATAGTTAGCTTACATTTACAATAGCCGTATTTATACCCACTTTTGGTTTTGTTATACTCACTTTTGGTTTTGCATGTAGGTAAAAGTAAAAATGAACTAGCTATAGATTCTCAAAAAAATACGCCTAATGTTGGGATATTATCCTGTTTTTTGTTTGATTTAATTTATATGAATATGACGGGTCCATAACGACCGAAAAATAAAAAGAAGATACAATTGACGCACAAATGACAGCAGTCAATATGCGGGCATTGGTGCTCATTGTCCGATTACACTACTTGCTATTTGATAATTATAATAGGGCGTTGCTATTGGACCATCCGTCTTTCGAAACACGACTACGCGTAACGAAATGTCAAAGTTTATATTGCGTCAAGTAGCGGTACGTGGCTCACTTCGCTAGCGGCAAAGACTTTAATCATTAATCATTTTCGAACATTATGCTGTACGCTTAGGAATCAACGGCCGAAGAGACCCTTCGTAATTTTAATCATTCAAAATCAAAGCATTAGTCTATTAAGATTATGTACTACGTATAATATTTATCAACTTTCTAAGCACAATGCAACTGCAGCTTGAACGAGCTGTTAAATATTGGTTATTTAATTTCGTAATACAACAAAATGCAACTACCTACAGCCTGAGGAATATAGTGTTTCGTTCTCCGTCATTTGACTAGTGAAGAGTTGCCTCGCAATTCTTTCCGAACCTTAAGAAAATGAGAGCAAGTGGCGTAAGAAGCGTATGCGTAGGTTGAAGCGTAAACGCAGAAAGATGCGTGCAAGGTCTAAATAAACTGGCGATACTGAATATGGATTCCATTCATGCTACCTGTACAAAAAGTTTTGCTTCGATTGTTCTTTTGAGCGGCCAACTTTGAAAGTGAACCAATTTTTTCAATAAAATACTTGAGAGAATCTTGAAGTGAGAAAAAAGGAAAAAAAAATAGTGTGTATTTTGATAGTGCAGTTGCATTCGTTTATGTTCATGAAGTTATTGAGCTTTACGTTGTTGTTTTTTTCATTTCATTTATTCATACCTATTGAAATCTCGTTAAAAATGTATTTATCTCTAGTTTATTACTTTTCCTATACTATAATAATACTTTTCCACTGGTAACACTGCAAATTGCTTGCATCTTTGGAATATTGCAAATCTGTCTGTCACACAGCTGACAATTCTGCATTTACAGTTTGTTTTGGGAAGTTTTATATTTTTAAGGTACGCCGCTCGTTTCTTTTAACAAATTCTTGTTATAATAAAATTGCATCCGTTTATTATATTCGTGTTTATTCAAGTTTTATTATGAAGTGAAATTGATTTAGTGCTCAAAATGGTACCGGTAAATCATACACAAGTAAAACTTTTTGATAAAAAATTCGTCGCGTTCATTTTACGGAATGCAAGGCATTGCGGGAAATGCAAGCGTGAATACGATATCAAACACAAGTATTCTTCTACAGGTAAATATGTAAATTTATTGTTAAACATCTTAATTGGAAAACTGTTTGTAACAACAAACAAAAGACAAGATAAGTTATAGATTAATACCTACGCAGCAAAACAATACAAAATACACATTACACTACACCGGCAAAACCGGCTCATGCGCTGTTCCAATTTCAATCAGAGAAAAACGTCATGATTATGATATGAATGCATAGAAATACTAAAATCATTGATGCCGTTTTGTCTTGTTGTTTTAACCGGCACCAGTTGAATATAAAATACAACTGTTTTTGAAACACTTGCACGTGTTTTGATGGAAGCTGAAGAATGGACTAGCAATTGGTTTACAATAATTATTGTACTGTTAACTGTGCTATGCGTAAAATAAATTTACAGATTTTATAATCAGTGAAATGTTAGTCTTGATTTGAAAGTAAATTTATACGTGTTCGTAATAGCATCGAATAAATAAGTACATGAATATTTAGGTAGTATGTACATAGTTCTATTAATTAAACTCTGGGCACAACGAGAACCCATTACTTTATGAATTAACCTTCTCAAATTATAAATTACATGAACAAATTCTTTTTCTATGGAGTCTGACGAATGTGAATTGTAACGGCCTGTACATAAATGAGTCATGGAAATGGGGTCCAGCCTACTGCATATCAATATCCTTTATATTCTATTTAATTTTCAGCCCTATTCGTATATGTATTGTATAGGCGGACGAATTTTTTTGATTCTATATTTAATTGATGTAGTGTTGTTGGTGTCCTTGAATCTATCCATAGAAGGCTGTCATCTGAAATAGAATAGTACAAAACATGCATCTTCTAGGCTACATTTTCGGTTATTCGAGTGTTGTTTGGGTTCTTGAAAGAACATTTCGTACACATTTCGAATCCAATAAATTAAGTGTAAACATCCTACTGGCCAGTTCTATTAAGTCTGACAGCATACAGCCTTCGTACATTTGAATTTTTATTGGCCTAGATGGGCGTAGTAGCGCAGTGGTTAGTGTGCTGGACTACTGTGCGAGGGTTCACAGGTTCGATCCCCGGAAAAACACAAATTACATCTTAAGGTTTTTTCTACTGCGCCACCTCTCGCGAACGTCTGACAAACATCCGAGAGTATGATTGTCCTGAAAAAGCATCTCAATTCAGCCGTTCGGATTCGGCATAAAATCGTAGGTTCTTCCATTCGTCCCAAAAATAGAAACACACACACAAACGAATGGTTGCGAGAAGCTAGGTCTAGGGTGTCTACCGCCTGTTGCGCCACATATTTATTATTTATTTATTATAGATTGATCACCGAAACAGTTTTTTCAGTTAACGTTTATGGAGGGGTAACGGACAAGAATTTTTCGAATGAGTTGAAATTTTGACTGTTTGACTGAAGTACATTTATTCGACTTAAAAAACGACTTGAAGTCGCTCACTTTGCGAACAGATGTTGCTCTATAAATCTGATAGGTACGTCACGTCGGGGAAGCTTTTAGTTTAGTTAAAACGAAAAAAAAAAAAAAAAAAACGAGCATATTTCCTTGCGTTGAAAGATTAAAGAATTCGGCTTTTAGTTTAGCAGTACAACAAAAAAGACTAAAAACGTTGATTGAAGATTGAAGAAAAGTTCAACAAAAAGGACTAAAAACGTTGATTGAAGATTGAAGAAAAGTTCAACAAAAAGTACTCTAAAAACGTTGATTGAAGATTTTCGCCCTGTAAGCTATTTCTTCTAAGTAGTACTGCGACATCAGTTGGCCCAATTGGCCCCCATTCAAGTGATTACGAAACTCCTCTTCTTGTAACTGATTTCTACTAAATAAATACTAAAAACTAAATTTCTGGAAGTATTGCCAGAAAGTGTTTAATGTCTTCCTTCCGAGCGCTTAGTTGCTCGTTTCCTCAGTTATGTGTGGCTTGAAATTAAGGTTTAATAGTTCAGCTCTAATTTGAATGATTATTATCCCAATTGTATAACTAGTGAACTTGCTATTGAAATAATTAAGGTCATTAAGGTTATAATTGACTTTAGAATAATATTGACGTGCCGATGAAGATTTTGCATTTGAAAGTGTACCTTTCGTTCTCATCCGTTGTTTTTATTATCTCGATTTTTTTCCATTGGCCTGAATTCACAGTAGTTAAGTTTGAAGCTATGCCACATTCAGCTGCAATCTCAGTCCAATCTTTGACGAAAAGGCACTTACATAAATATTGCAAAGCGTATTGCAGAATTTACCCGTTTCTAAATAAATAAATAAATAGGCGGCGCAACAGGCGGTAGACACCTTAGGCCTAGCTTCTTGCTACCATTCGTTTTGTGTGAGTTTCTATTTTTGGAACGAATGGAAGGGACCTAAAATTTTATGCCGAGTCCGAACGGCTGAATTGAGAAGCTTTTTCAGGACAGTCATACTCTCGGATGTTTGTCAGACGTTCGAGAGAGGTGGCGCAGTAGAAAAGACCTAAAGATGTAATTTGTGTTTTTCCGGGGATCGAACCTGGGATCCCTCGTACAGTAGTCCAGCACACTAACCACTGCGCTACTGCGCCCACCACGTTTCTAAATAGTACATGATATATTTCGGCGGGCTTATGGGTAGACGAAAGGTTTGTCTTAAAAAGAATCACAGCAAACTTTCCACTTCGTCGAATTTCTTTGTAATGTTAATTTTATGACACGAAAGGGCTTCTTCTTATATTGATAACATAACGGGAATAAAACCGAAGCATGACAAAGTTAAAGCGATAAAAGTGTCCGTAGCTTTTTGGGATTAGTGAACTATGTTGGAAAATTTATTCCAAACTTGGCAACCGTCTGTGAACCATTGAACTCACAAAAAAATGAATCGTTATACCACAAATTTTACGAAAAAGAACATTACCTACAGTTGGGTCATGAAGACCATCCAGGACTGATTGTTATGAAGCGACGACTACGAGCAAATGTATGGTGGCCAAAGATGGATGCACATGTAGAAGATTTTGTAAAAAAAAAAATGCCGAGGTTGTATTTTGGTGCGCGCACCATCTGTACCAGAACTGAGCTACCATCGGCTCAATGGGAACATTTGGTAATCGATTTTCAAGTCCCATTTCCATCTCGCCACAATTTATTGCTGGTCGTTGATTAGTATAGCCGGTACTATCAGGTTGACATTATTTCATACGAATCGGAGGATTTTTGCTTCGAGGTATTCTTCCGAAGAGCTTTTCGGAACTTCTTTCCGACAAATATGCCACGCACACTGGCGTTTTGCGTTTCAGTATGATTAAGTGCGTTTTTACTGATATTTTTGACAGCTTCATATGAATTTTCTTCCGATATGCTCCGACTGGAATCGTTGCCGAATTTGTTTAGGATTTGCAGTGAAGTTTTGATAAATGAAAGCACTAAAGAAAAAAAAACATTTTAGCAACGTAAATTTTATATTTATTCCTTAAATTTGTGTTTCCAGAGCAAAAGCAAACGAAAAAACAAGCACTAAATAGGAAAACCCCGATGTAGCACGAACCAACAACATGTCAAATCAATCCGTTGTCGCATTTTAGTTATTCTATCCGAAGACGGATACCTCGAATGTAATTTAAGTCTCCGACGGAGTGTGAGTTGCGGAGAAAATTCCGTTCCGATCGGATACCTAGATAGGGCTGATTGTTGGGTATCCCTTTCTAAAACTTGAAATTCACTCAACTTACGATTAGTTTGCACCCAAGTATTCAGTCTTTTGAAAAGCAGAGACGTATATATTTTAAGAGTGGAATTCAGGAACGAAATCCCTCTATAGTTGTTAGGATCTTTTGGATCCCCTTTCTTAAAGGTAGTCCATATAAGTGCATCGTAAAAAGTATCAGAGGGAGAATTGTATTTAAAAAATTCCATTGGTATACCGTTTGACCTCGCAACTTTACCAGCTTTCAGTGACTCCAAAACCGATTCTACTTCCCTTGAAGTTATTTCTGCATCTAACTCATTATGAGTAGTGTCCGTCTTTGCGTAATTCCAAGCCTTTTCATCATTCATCGAACCAAAAAGGGACGCAAAGTGAAGCCGTAATGATTCCACATCCGCCGCACATTGGCCGCTTCCTTTCGTGGCCCATTTCCGTTCAATTGCCATGTAATCTACCAGAAAAGACCAAGTATACGATTATGTTCAGCTGGTTTTGATAGGTCAATGCTTCAGCCTATCTCCTTTTTTTTTGATAAGGCCTACTCGATTGTCAAAGAAACTTGAAAATTTGGACTTTCCTGGCAACCGCACTAAAAAGTAAGTTTAATCTCCAATTTTGAGGAGAAGTACATGGTTGAGAGGTCTGCTTTTTTGCTGATCGGACAACCGATGTAGAGAGTCCATTCATCAGGCATCGCATACATTTGCGGCTGGTAAATTGATCAGGTTGACAAACGTTTTGGCTTTCATAATCCGGATTGAATATTAGTTCTTCCTGACAGTGTAATGTGTGACTACTGCGTAATGTGTAATATTGCCTACTTCATCTGATATTCCATACAATCTTCGGTTACATTTTCTTCATCCTTTCATATCAAAGAATCCTTCTCGATAACAGCACGCATTCTAGACTCTCTATTATACATCCGCTTGTTAAATTAATTTAAATCCACGTATAATCTCTTCTTCTTTTCAGATAACAAACCACACAGCAGTCGGCCGGTTCTCCTCAACTGTGGTCACAATATCTGCGAAAACTGCATCTACCAAAATCGCAACAACCTGACATGTCCCGTCTGCTCTATACCAATCGAATTCGAGCACACACGATGGCTAAAGAAAAGCTACGATCTAAATTTCTGTCTTCTCGGTCAGATTATGAATTCGAAATCATTCCTATCATCCGAAACAGGTCCAGCTGTTAGCACCTATATCCAAACTAGTGGTATGCTCGCACAGGAGTCGTTCATACAAAAATGTAGTGAATGCGAACAAGCTGCAGCTATTGGAATTTGTATGCACTGCAAAGTAGATTTTTGCAAACGCTGTTTTACTGCGGTCCATCAGAACAGTAAAGTTCTCAAAAAGCACAAGTTGTCCGAATTCGAAATGCAAACACTTCAGTTGCATTTACCAAAAGAACGCATGTGTAAAATGCACAAACGTTTGTGCAACAAATTTTGCTCCGATTGTCAGGGCATATATTGTTCACAGTGCATACGAGCTACACATAATACTCATAGATTTGCTCCCTTGGCCATAGAGGTCAGTGTGATATTTGTTGTAACTTGGTGAGTTGGTGATTTCAATTTTCTTTTCCTCTCCGTAGAATGCCAACCACAAGGATAAGATCATCAGCTTTTTGGAAACAATGAAACAGACACGTGATCACATTAGAAAAGCACAAAAGGTGAGTGTTTTTTTAGTTGATCGTTTATTCAATTAAATAATAGACAAAATAAATAATGTACAAGGATAACGAGGACTAAATTTACAATACATTCAGTACATTACAAACAATAAGTAGTTACTACATACAAATAATGCTCATTTTTAACAACAGCGAAGTTCAAATTGGATGAAATGGCAGTAAAATTATGGTTTTATACAATTTGAAAAAAATTTATAAATTGCCTCTCTGAATTTAATAATCTGTTGGACGGTTTGTTATAACTATTTGAATTTCAAAGGGCTTCTACCAAGGCAAAGTAAAATTGGTGAGTGATATAGAAAATTGTGCGAATCGGTAAACCGTCTGTCTATGGTTCAATACACAAAAAAAAGGGTAGCATGTGCGTCATTCTCACACTTAAGTGTGAGTTACTCTTCAACGAATTTTCAGAAAGTTGAATCTCAATTCAGGATGATATACAACCATTAAAGCGGAATTCCAACCAAAAGTTCAGGGTCCAGATCACCTAAAATATAATCGTTTTCACGCATGCTGTGGCATATCTGTGGCAATAAACCGAGGCTGCTGTTGTCGAAACGATGTCGTTTGATCGTTTTTATTTTACGTGATCTGTTTAAGTAGGCTTGTGCCGTCCGTTAATCCACAAGCGCAGGCCCCATGGCATGACAATTGAGAACTTACCGAGGAGAGCCGCTCTAAATAATATTACCGTCGACAAATTGTTGAGAGGGCGAGACCGCTGGACATCTTTTGAAGGGAGGCAAGACACGTTGATACGATTACAGTCTTCAGTCGCCATAATGAAGGTTTACGGGAGCGCTAATATCAACAATCAATAGTATTGGAGAGTCACCATCATCAGGATCATTCGAGAAAAGTGCTTCCGAATGAGCAACCTCTCTCCCATTACGTGTATTGAGAACGAGTACCATAAACTTCCACTCCAATCAACATGAATTTAGCTCCAACAGTCCCTTTGTCTTGGCCTTTAATTTAATTTACAAATGAAAACTCTTTTGAACTACTACATACCTAGAGAGCTTATAGACATTTAGTGGTTTGTCTTTACAACTAAACTGAAAAATACCATATTCAGTCCTGAGCTAAATCATATTACACATTCAAACACATATACACGCACACAAACAAACACACACACACACACATTTGAGAATACATAACAAAAAGAACCTAAGTATCGGCAGAACTATATCTATTACCGGGTATCAGATGACCCGATGTTCCGTCCGACTTTATCTCTATCACTTCCACTTTCTCGACGCTGACCTTATCGCCACCCATCGAAACATCATCCTCCGGATCGTCCTCTGAATGCATGGCAAATGGTGAAGCCGTTGTTGACACAACAATCGGCTGTAAACTTAATGGCAATTCTTTTGTTGTCGGCTGTGTCGAACTATACGTATCTGCAGGTCCACTACCACGACCAGTGATGCGACCATTCTCCTCATCTATCAAAAGATTTTTCTCCGAACTCTGTTCGCCAATAGCTGATAAGCTGCTACTGCTACTTCCGCTGTTGTTAACTTTTTTATTCTTAAACGCTTCAGTGCTTCCATCCTCTGATGAAGTTTCTCTTTCGGTAACACCAGCTACACTGTCTTCATCATTCTCATCGTCACCAGCACGACCCTTGAGCTTTTCGCGTCGCATTTTCTCTTCCATCTCTTTGAACTTGAGAGCCAAATACCTGGAAAACAATAAAAGTTCACACAAACATGCCAAGCAGCGTGGAAATTTATCATCAATACACATACTTATCAACAAGGGGGCCGCTATAGTCCTCGGGGAATTTCGGTGTAAATGGTAGAATATACTTGTAAAGGCGTTCGTTTAGCACATATAGCTGTGGCGTTGTCGCACATTTCACATTGAACCACCAGTCGCACGTTAGGGCAATCTAAAGAAAGGAAGAAAAGCAATGA
Source organism: Cheilosia scutellata (assembly GCA_955612985.1). Taxonomy (NCBI): domain Eukaryota; kingdom Metazoa; phylum Arthropoda; class Insecta; order Diptera; family Syrphidae; genus Cheilosia; species Cheilosia scutellata. The sequence continues at coordinate 21,642,280 of OY015312.1, read as the reverse complement.
TGACAAAGTTTGTAGTAGTAATTTTCGGGTGAGAAAATAAATGTTCCTAGCGAAGGAGGTATTTTCGCACGAAGTGATTCTTCAATTAAACGCTTAATGAGGCGAAAAGGTTACTCTCAATTTAAAGCTGTTAATTAGCCAAGTGTCTGAAGGTGTACTACGAGTAGAGTTTAGTTTAGTTTGAGAGTTATTGCTGAGCGTAGGTGGCGGGGGGTGACACTGAGTAGTGACGTTGTGTGAGAAGTAAATCACTTAAATGAGGTACACTTGTCTAGGAGGAAAGGTACTTTTTGTAAATTGCTTACATCTACGATGAGACAATTGCACTGTCGTCGTGTCGCTAAATTTATTATTTTATTATGAAATGTGGCCTAGACGGGTCTTCGAGCGAGATTGTATTTTCAAGTCTGTAAGAGAATTGCTTATTTTAAAATCATTTTAAATTCACCGGACAATTTTGAGATTTTGCAAAGCAATTTGCCATTAATGTGAGATGTCGCCGAATGAGTTGTAAGGTTGTATGCTTTAATTTATGACGAAAATACGCTTATTCATATCTCTTCATCAGAGCATAGCTTAGAAGTAAATGTGTGAAGTGGATTTTCTTAATATTAATTACAACAAAATAAGGAATCACCATCATAGTTTCTGCAACTGGTGTCTAAAATGTACCTTAAGCGACGCGTATTTTTCACACCATACTAACGAAAAGTATGCAACGAAGGTTGGAAACCTTGCAATGGGTACCAATGGTTTAACGTTCAGTAATAGTACTGTATTCTTTGGCTTTCGTTCCCAAATTTGTTCCCAATTTTGTCCCCCCGCGAAACCACCATATAGGTCTGCTCAAACCAACTCGAAACGCGAAGAGTAATCGGAAAATAAATACATGGCGATGACGGGATATGCCACCGTTTCCCGCGCGAAATTCGCCCCCGTTTTCGCATTGCTTTGAGCAGACCTGAAGGCGTTACTCCGCGGGGATCGGAAGAAAAACCTACCTAGAACATTTTGCTTTCTGTTGGCGGTCTAAATGCCTAAGCTGAATATGTGTACCGCTGCGTTACTAAAAATGGTCAAGTCAAGTGTCATTCTGTAGAATGCAATTTACGAGAGGTTTGGAGAGGTCCCGTCTCTTGTTTTCTTATCGAATTTTATACATCATTTTCGCAATGTTGAAAGTTTGGAATTGTTTTATGTCCACTTTAAAAAAAAAACGCTCTGAAACAGCATAAGAAGGCAATTGAGAAGGCTTTGCCAAGAAAGGGACTATAAATAATCAACCAAGTCCTGTGATATGGATGAGAACCTTGAACCGTGAAGAAGGCGAATGGAGATATTCTGAGTCGTTTTGAACGCAAAATTCTTCGAGTGATTTTCGGTTCCGTTTGCGTTAGCAGAATTTGGAGAACGAGATGTACTAGCCTAATTTTTGACCAAGCTATTTACAATTCCCCTATCAAGTGAAGTGTATGGCTGTGGACTGGACTAAAAAATTGCGAAGCTGATTCTGTTGCGCGTTTTCTTTTCCTTGAAAACCTGCCAATGTCAGCTCATACACTTTTGTACACGCTCCAATGCCAGAGATTTGTTTGATATTCGTTTGCTTGCGTACGCTTGATAACCACTAGATTCTTAAAAGAATACAGCCTTTCCTAGCACTTGATCCTCCGCCAAGTGAAACAGCGCATGCAACAGAGCTATCATCCTAAACTCAAATCGCAGGCTAAACCTATTACACCTACTTCCGCTATACTATCAAGGATCCATCCATTAAGATGATGATTTTTCTCTTATGTCTGAATGGGACCGATCTATTAGATTGGATTCGATTATAAGTCCGGAGAGCCTTCATGTGCCTCTGGCACTGCGGCCTCTTTAAAAGGAGCCTATTGTGCCTTCTTTGTGAGGTCCAAGAGTAATTTTTTTTTTCACTCCGGAGACAGTCAGTAAGAAGACAAAGATATTCTCTAAGGGTATGTCAGAAGGATTTACTGAAGTAACGATTTCCACGTCAAGGATATTCTTACTGAGACGAAATAGAGCCGGACATTGCGTGAGTATGTGAAGAGATTATTCGTCATTCTCAAGGCAGAATTTGCATGTATGGTCCGGCGAGATGCCAATTCGGTGAAGATATTTTTTCATGAAGCCATGACCGCTAATTTAATTATACCTGGATTCTCTGGATTATTTTTGTTCAGAGTGTGATTTCATATACGAACTACAGCGTCGAAGCATAGCTCGCATTAAGCGAGAACTAAGTGAACTACGATAACAAAATAGTTCCGTAAGAAGATCTTAACCAAATTGAGCGTTCAAAGACTCCATTTTATGTAAACCTCTTTACAAACTTCATTACTTAAACTTGACAAACGAATCGAATAAGCTTTTATCAATAACGACCCAGCTCGTTGGACACAAAATAAGTCATAGCATATGAATTGAATATTTGACCAACACACACACCTTTCGGTTTTCATTTTACGACACATTGAAGATACACAAAAATAGTTTCAACTGTGAAACTGTCCCGTGTATGGAATAACTTACATAACGTTGTTAACCTCTGCACTCTCATTACAATATGGCAATCATACATACATTATTTAAGATGCAAAACATTGAACTTACACCCTCTGTGTGTGAGTTTTGGTATGCCTGCAGTCATTGTAAGCAGTCTGTACATAATTTCATTAATTACACTAGTAATGCACAACTATCTTAGCCAACCGGTGTTCCTTTAATGCACATTGCAGAGATGAATGCAATATTAACATGCCCTATGGGCACCAGAAACAAAACACGAACAGTTTACTACATGCTAAAGTTAGCTCTAAAATTTAATTTCGTGTTCCATCTGCAGGCTGCCTCAAGAGGAGCAACAATTTGAATTACATCGACGGCAAACTAATGTATAACCTGCTAAGACATTACCCACCTGACTGAAGATTGTGCCATTGGGGCACAAGAATGACGCCTTGCCACCGTTCAGGTCACAGTAATGCCAAACTTGACAATTAGTTTCCGGATCACCGAAGAATCCCTTGTACCGTTGGTCCTGACAGCTGAAAGACGTTACTGGTATGCTGGCTAACGTAGGATAATCGATTCCTGGTCGCCCCGAATTGGGTCCTGGCTTGGCGCTCGGCACTAAAGTACAAGAAGAAAAGGAGACGTGATTAAATGTCGTCGAGAGAGTTTTGACAGGTGTTAATGGAATTACTGGGAGCACTTAGGTCCTGTTGAACCGGAGCAGCTTCGTCCTCAATGCCCGCATTGTTGTTGTAGTCATAATCTTCGTCATGGTGCTGCGGTGGATTCTCTACAATCGTCTGAGATCCCTTAAGGTTGTGCAGGATCTTAATTAGTGTTCTTATAGAGTTGTCAATGTTGTCGGGTGTGAGTGTTTGTGGCAGGTGATTACTCTCTTGGAGTTTTCTTAAAATCTCTGCCAACGATGATGTCTTAATGTCAGGCAATGGGTCCTCGTCTGGCGTATCGACTGGGTACTTCTCTGAGGGTTGCAGTTTGACCGGTGTGGGGGAAGCTGTTGGAAAGAGTTGGGTGTACTTGGGTTTCGATGAGACGAGCACCATAGGTGGAGTGGGTGCGGGATTGTACGATGACTGTGTGTATGGTCTGACCGTTGGGCGGGGGGTGGGCGATATTGCATGTAATCGTAGGGTTGGTTGGTTTTTGTACAATGGCCGAGGTGATGTGACGACCACTTCCACGGGTGGAGGAGGTGGAACCGCATTTTTGACCAGGAGAATCGGTGGTGGACGGATGCTCTGCTGTTGGTCTTTTTCCGGCAACGACGATTGCTCCTCGATCTCCTGTTTGGGGTCGTCAATTACGTACTCGATGTAGTTCGGATTGCTATGTAGAGATGGAAAGAGACGTGAATGCGAATGTAACCAATGTACGTCTGCTGACAACAAAGTACTACACTTACCTTTGGTATTGCTGATGAGGTTGCAATTGCTGCTGAGCATATCTATGGATTTCAGGTCGATGTGCAAGTGGATATGACGGCTGCTGTTGCTTTCTGTTATGTAAAATCTGTTCCGGGTTCGTTATCACCTCGGGCTGTTGGTGGACGACATGGCTGACGGGACTATGCTGGGGATACTTCTCATTAAAACGATTCAGATTATGATGATTCTCACGATGGACATCGATTGATTGTGTTGATGGACGCACCGTAGACGACAATACCGGGGGACTGGCTGTCGTACTCACGACATAGACATGGTCGGGTTGGGGGTACTGTCGATTATGCTGCTGTTCTGATTGTTGGGTCTGATGATATTGTTGTTGCTGTTGCTGCTGCTGCTGTTGATGATGGTGTGACGGCGGAGACTGTTGTTGCAAATGTTGCTCCAGCTGGATGTGTTCCTTTTGGTGTTCTTGGAGCTGCTGCTGTTGCTTGTACCGCAACTGCTGTCGTAAGTAGAGGACATACTTTTGCTGTGGTGTTAAATTTTCGGTATTTGAAAACTGCTGCTGTTGATACTGATGACGATTCTCGGCTGGCAAATCACTTACAATTCGGAGATTGGAACTGAAATGGACAAAGGATGCCAAATGATTTATTTAGTAATACAATTGCTGGGGTGTTATGTTGAACATTACAGCTTGTTCACAATCGACAACAGGTGCTGGGGTTGGGTACAAGAATTATTACTGTCGATACCGGTTGTTGGACAGTTGATTAAAATCTCAGACTGCCACAACTGCAATGAATCACATGGGACAGTTGTTACGACTAAGTGAAAGCGATTGTATGCCATTCACCATGATGAGCATGTGATTTGAATTTTAATCAACAGAAAGATAGGATTGGTCTGGTAAACACCTGTAAATAGGTGAACGTGATGTTTGCTGTGAGATATATTGCACATTCGTATTGGGGTTTTCGGGAAAGCGTTTTCATATCATTCATCGTTTGCTGTCTGACGTATTTTTAGACTAATATTGAGTTTAGTTAATGTTTGCTAAAAAGTTTAGGTACGGAAGGCCAGAAGAAAGCAAACGAAGGCTGCTCATGACAATTGCGAAATGAATTGAAGCGACATATGGGCAGATGCTAATGCACTTAAACGGAAAAAGTACAGGAAACAGACGCTGAGCCCTAGCACTGTGTCAGAACCAGCCGCTCTTGTCTGCAAAAGGTTACTCTTGCTGATCTATGAGAAGACAGTAACCACTGCACAAAAAAGCTCACCAAATAGGTGGAATTAAAGTGGGACTTTGAAACAAGAGCTGGATGGACCGCCAGACTGATCAGCGACGTTGCTGAATGGACAGATCGAAAACACGGAGTGATAAATAAATAGTGGTTCTGGCTGTTGAAAAAACCCATGGGAGTGGGGCGTTTAGTCAGTAGAAGTCTGACATACCAAGAAAATTGTCACCTACAAAAACGTTAGCCAATTAAAAAGTACCATACCTCCGCTTACTATTTATTTACATGAACACTTTACCTTGGTGGTGGACCTGCATTCGGTGGCATGGCCACATACTGCACATGTTTCCGCTCCTGTTGCTGCATGGTTTTTGGCACCGTCAATTCCGAAGAGAGCACTGGAGACACTGGTCTAGCAACAACAAGCTCTCCATGAGGCCGTTGATGATGATAGTCCTCGGGACTCGGTTGTTTATGGCCAACACTTGAATGTGACGGATGTTGAAGTAGCTGATGCTCCTTCAGCTGGCCAATGTTTGGTACTTCATTATATTGGTGGAGTTGTTGATATTGATGCTGCTGCTGCTGTTGCTGATGAGAGTCTATTGATGTCGATGAAGGTGCCGTTGGCTTGTAATTAACGCTGTTGGCTTGTTGTTCGTTGGTGTAAATTATTGGTACAAAGTGTCCGGGCACCGTGTTTGACGGTGTAAACGGTGTCAAATTGAAATTTTGCGAATGAACCGCCGAAGCCGGTTGCTGTTGCTCTGGCTGATGATACTGTTGTGGGCCGCCGACTGATTTGTGCTGTAAAAGGTAACAAAAATACATTTAGAGCTACGCGGCTCCCTTACAACAGTGGTTTACTCACCTTGGACACATTTCGAATTGGAACTCGTTGTGGTGCTGCTGCACCAGTCGGTGGCAGAATTGAATGTTGCGGTGGTAGTGGTGGTGGTGCTGGTATTTTTAACGCCACTTTGTTGTTCTCTTTCAACTGTGTGAAGGGGTGTTGACCACCATAGGCAATTGTTTGGAAGGCAGGCGCTTGATGATGATTCTGGGAGCTGTGATGAGATTGTTGGTTATTTATTGGAACCTTCATGTGTACATAGGCGGTCGGTAGTGGTATGGCAACTGGTGAATGCTGCTGCTGTTGCTGCTTTTGAGATTTCTGCGGTGATTGATGTTGAAGTTGTTTTGACGGCTGTTTAGGAAGAGAAATTATTTATTCCACACATTTATTTGCGAAATAGTTTATAGTTTGGTTTAATCAGGCATCGCGATCCAACACAAATGCATCATTTTCGAATGCATTGCAAATAATTACTCTCTAGCGCACATTCATTGGATTTTGAATTCGAATTTGGAATTACACTTGAGTCACAAGCACAACGTCTATATCTGCTTGTATTGGATTAGAGTAAAATTTTCTGTACTTACCACTTGAACGAGATATTGCTGATTGATTGGGAATTCGGTTTGTGGCAAATAAAACGCCATGTATGGTATTAATCGACGTTGACGTTCCGATGTGCTTATTTCCGTTCCGAGAGTTCGATTTGCGGTCAAAGTTATTGGTATGGGAATGACAACATCATCAGCGGTGCTGATGATGGCTGCACTTGTGGCGTTTCTTAGTCCAGCTTCAGGTGAAATTTGTATTCCGAGTGTGCTAGTAGGACCTGGAAAAAAAATTTAAAAAGAGATTAAATATTTTTGAGGACATATTTGAAAGGAAATCGGCTTCAGGGGGGTTTTGACATGTTTTTGAAACCTAAAGTTAAGTTCTTATGCTTTTTTTTTGTTTCTTTAGAAAGTCAGATGTTGGGACCTAAACCTCAACCGAAATGGAATACAGCTCTTAACGATTAAGGTACCTACCTAATGAGGAAGGCATCGAAAAAAGCGTGCTCCAACCCTAAGGTTAGACACTGACTGTATATGGTTTTGAACTCTACCTCTCGATATGATGGCATAGTTTCCCGGAACGCTAAAACCAATATGCGATTCTGAACTCTACTGCTCCGAACACAAGTATGCACTTTCTGTGTGACAAGTTTCTTAAGAATTAGCACAGTGGGCAAACTTGAAGCTTAACTAGAGCTATACTGCCATTGGACCTGTTCGAAGTAAACAAATCAAACCCGAGTATAGTGTCCATAAGAATGCTTGTATTTGGACAACAACGATATGCAGTCATCCCTAAACCATTGTTCGGTCATCACAAATTGTGAATTTGAATGGCCTCTACTCCAAAATGCGTTTCACCCCGATGTTATGGGTGGGCTGGATGGTGCCGATAGAACCTTTCCACCATCCCATTTGCCTGTGGCTGGTAGGCAATTGTGCGAATGCGTGTTGTGCCTAATAATTTGGCAGTTCTTTGAAAAGTTTCGGTTCAAACTGCGAGCCTTGATCTGATGTTATTGATTTTTCTGCCATCTATGATTCAACACCGCTACAGGCTCATCAGCATAAAGTAGACGACTACCACACGAGACTTATGATTTTCCAATCAACAACTGACTGTCATTTAGAACAGATTTAAGAATGGCACTTCGAATATAATATATCGCTATTGTCTGTACGACTGGATACTTGAACTCTTCCCTTTCATTCATCTGTCGAACTGGTGGTATACAGCGTTTTTAAAGCATCAGAGTGCATGAGGGTAGTTCAAATCATGTAAATGACACTGTTAGCAACAAGTGTAAGCTGACCTCTGTCACTTAGGTATCTGAATTTTGAACAGACTGAGCAACTTTTAAGTTATTTTGGTGGCAGACAACTGGGACTTGGGCATGTTCCACCAATTCTTAAAAGGTCAACTCGACTTCTTGTTCTATCATAGATTTTATGAACCAACGCATTCGTTAATATGGTCAAATGGATAGATTGTCAGTCTGGAAAGTTATCTGTAAAACGTATAGCCTAGTGTCCTCGTTAAACCTTTTTATGTGGGTACGTACCTGTTGCTCAGAAAAAAACTATGTGCCGAGCATTACAGTGAGAAGTCTATTGCTAATTGCGAATTTGAGTGTCTTAACTCGTTATTATTGTAGATTCTGCAAGCCGAAGAGGACATAACACGTATACTATGTGAATGTGAGGCAATATGTCGCAGTAGAAGGAAATTTCTGGGCAGGTACTTGTTCCAACATCTAGCGGAGATAGACAATACCAACTACAAGGGGCTACTTGGTTTTTGCAGGGAAATTGGGGTTTTCTCAAGGGCAAGTGTTTAGGTGTTTTTTCCATTGTAGGTCACTGCAATTGGTTACCTCCAGGAATCGCGATGGGCCCTTATGGTGCCTAGTGCCGTATGAGACATCTCTCTCATACCCCTTTTTAACCTAACCTTAACTCGTTAAGAGGTTTTGATGGTGACTAAGGCAGTCAAATCTTATCTAAGTTTGCACCTCCTGGTTGCGGCTTAGTCTTCGGGTAAGGGCTGAGAGTGACCGTAACAGTCTGCCTCCCGTTTATTTCCTTTTGATAATAATCAGTCCACAGGACAGATACTGGTGCTGAGTAGAAGAGCTTGATTGAAGCACTCCGTCCTACAGCTTGGTACCGAAAAGAGAGGTCGCGGTTTATCTTCGGTGAAAAGGCGAGGGGTGACCGAAACAGCCTAACCACCGTCTATTGCCTCTGACAGGGTCCTCGAATTGTCGAGATGAGGTTGAGTCTTTGAGGAGGGCAAAGGAATGACCGAAGCAGTCTAACCGCCCGCTGGTAGCCTCTGACAATCCGCCAGTTAGAAGGATGGCTGGTACGGATCGAGGAAGAGTATTTTCAGTAATCTGCTTTGATGTTTTAACTGCGACAGGATGACCGAAACTGACTAATCCCCCGCCTATACCCTCTGACGAGTCTGGAAGCTCGACGTGTGAAGGTGAAATTAACCGACGTAGTCAGCTCTTGCCGTTGGCGGTAAGTCTTCAGAATCAGAAGGTGTCCGAAACGGTCAACAAACCAGGGGTGGGATTCTATAAAAAACGAAACGAAAACCGCTTTCGTTTTCACTAAACCTGTCTCTATCATACCTGTGACAATAGACAGAGACTGCTATTGTCGAAACGAAAACGTTCGATCGTTTTCGTCTTACATAATCTGGCCCCAGTTTTTAACATGTTTGAAATATGACTACAAATTTGCAATTCCAAAGAGCACTAAGCTCGCTTCAAATATAGCTCACAAGTGCGTTGTCAAAAGCCTACAATACTTAATTGAATGCTCAGCATGTATACACTTGATAACGTTTCTAAAGAACAAATAAATCTAACGCTCGAAAACATAAAAAAAATTTCAAAAATATATTCTCCCATCAACAAATTTACACAATTTCAATTGACGACCCATCTTTGTCCTCCATCAACCAACTGCTGTTCAATACTTCGGACAGATTCCACCGTTGAGCTGGTTCAGGTTCTAAAAGCACCCTCACTACGTCCTTTGCCTGTTCGCTTATCTGACTGTCATACTTTCGCCTATAAGTGAATCGTCTATTCATCTGGTTCTCTAAGAGCTTCTTAGCATCCCCATCATCGAATGGCATTTTTTTATTCAACATTATAAACAATATCACACCGAGCGACCACACGTCCGACATCTTGGGATCATATGGAATTCCACCCACCACTTCGGGTGCGGCATATGCCGCCGAACCACAATACGTCTGCGAATGAACCGGTTGTCCATTCTGATCGGTGCAGTAACGTGCAAATCCAAAGTCAGCCAGCTTTATGTTCATGCGTCGTGACAATAAAACATTCTCACACTTAAGATCACGATGTGCAATCTCGTAGCTATGTAGATAGCACAGCGCCTTTGCCATTTGCAGGAACCAAACCTTGCTCTGAAGCTCTCCAATGTAATTATTATTTGTGATGTATGTCAAGAGGTCGCCATTTTCAGCAAACTGCATAAAAACGAATATTTTTGGGCCGCGTTCCAAAATGCTGTGAACTTGAATTATATTTGGATGGTCGATTTTCGTCAGGATGTCCAGTTCACGGGGAAAGAAATGTCTCAAATAGTCTTTGGGCGCTTTCTTCTTGTCGATAATTTTGCATGCCAGGTTTAACTGTGACCCATGATCATCATGACAGACGGCAGAAATCACGGTGGCATAGGTGCCCTCGCCGATTTTATGGCCAATGTTATAGCCACGCTGTGCCAAAGCGTATACATCTGATGTTTTGTTCTGCAGGGATCGGATCGAAGAAGAGTGCGGTCTGTCCATTTCCCGTGACATTAAATTTATCCTAAATTATCGAAATTTTAACTCGAAGTTGGTGTTGTCCGAAATTGGAGATTGTACAAAAATTTTACATGAAAACTTCGAAAAAAATTATTTACACTAACTGAATGAGAATGTTCCAAATGTCAATTATAAAATTTCGGACTTCTATGCCTACTGAAGATCACATTACAGTGCTTTTTGGTAGTGAGATAGGACATGAGATGGCAGATGTTGAAGTATTTGTCTTCTTTGGATTCTGTAAAAAACAAACTTTAATCGACCATCATTGTTTCTACTGAAAATGTGAACAGCCTTACAATATGCATCTCGCGTTGGCAGCTTCCTTTGCATTGACATACTGATACTATAACTGAACCAGCCAATTTTTCATTGAATCAAACATAAGCACTAGCTCCTTTTGTTATCGACCAATTCATACGATTTTTTATGAGTGCTGAGTGTGCCATCTGTTGTAGAAAGTTCGAAATAATTTGAATAAGGCCTACTGTCCACGTAGCTGCGCTTCATAGCACGCTTTCGTCATTTGCAGCTTGGTGTACGCTTGCTTGCAGCTTCCAGTGGACAGTAGGCCTAAATCGTTATTTTGCACAGTTGCAATGTTTCTACAATGGATGGCACTGTGTTCTATGTAAAAAAAATAGCAATGGCGTTCAGAGGTTTCATACTTTCGCCGCACTGAACCACTGGCTAGCGCTTATGTTTGCTTCAGGTTTCCTCGCAGGTTTTTATGAAACTGACATTTCATTAGCAGTCCATGTGTAGTTCCCTTGTTTATTGGAATTGTTCTGTCGTAAAAATGTCTCAGTTTTTCTATGTATCACTCTATGCGGCGTTTCATTTTGCTTATTGGTTGGCAAGTCTCTGAAACTTGGGAAAACTGTTTCTTGTGAAAGAATATACAGTGTAGGCCACAAGGGGCCTCTTATAAATTATAAGAGTTATTTTTAAGGACGAAATAATCAGGCAAACATTTTATGTTTTACTAAAGATTTATCTTTGCTTTTGCGTCATGTCTGTTTTGTAGAAGTTTGTTTTTCGTGGTTTCGTGAGCCAGGCGTTCGCGAGAGGTTGGCCTAATGGAAAAAATACCTTTAATATTTATTTTTCCGCGGACCGAATCTGAAAACTCTTGCTCTCAAAGTAGTCCACTAACACGGTCGCAGAAAACTGTAAACAGCTTAAACTTTACAAAATGTCATAATGCAAATAAATTTTGTTTCCTCAAAATAATTAATTTACAGAGCTGATGGCCCATCGTCAGCGATCCCAGTCACGTTGGTTCTATCTTTCCAGACCTAGAGTTTAAACATAGTCTATGGCTTGATCCTTAAAACTGAGTTTTCAGTGGTTTCGAATTTATGGGCTGGGGACTCTAAGTTCCTTTTGGTTGGAGGATTATTGTTAATTCGCAAAATTTGATCTTCTTATAAATTTACTTAAAAAAAGAAAATAAATCAGTAACTGATTAATAGAGAGATAGAGAAGAGAGTGAGAGAGAAAGATAAAAAGTGTTATTCCATTGCATTTTGGCTGAAGAGCGATTTTTCGAATTTACAATTTTAATGGACCCTATCCAGAGTTATAGAACTGATTCAGTGAAACGAAATTAACACAGCTAATATTGTGCATCGATCCTGGGCTCTGGATATCTTGAAAATATTAATGGAGCCGATCATTTGCAAAGTGCGAATTCGATGATTTTGGATTTTACATCGTTGTTAAGCTATAAAAAGTTTAAAACTGAAACCAGTGGTGGAATTCTGTAAGATGAAAACGTTCAATAATTTTCGTTTCCACGAACGAAGAAACGAAAGAAATTTTCGTTTGCGCGAAACCAAAAACACGAAAGCCATTTCGTTTACGTCTTCGTATATTTTGCTTCCTGTAGGTAACTCTAAAAACGAATGACAATTTCGTTCCGTGCGAAAAGATTACAATGAAAGCTTATTCATTGATGTTTTTTTTTTTTTTTTTTTTTTGATTATTTTAACATTTTTATCCCATTTGCGGATATTCCTAACAATTAAGGTGTCAAAGAAAGAAACATTTCTGAACCAATAATGGTTTACACTGCATAAAAGCTGGGGCCAGATTATGTAAGACGAAAACGATCGAACGCTATCGTTTCGACAATATCCGTCTCTGTCTATTGCCACAGATATGATAGAGACAGGTTTAGTGAAAACGAAAGCGGTTTTCGTTTTTTACAGAATTCCACCCCTGTCTGTCTTCAATGTGGCGATGCGTCTCGTGACTACTTTGTGTGTAAAGACTGCTCAATTAAATCAAAACAATGAGAATTATTGTTGAGAGAACAACAATAAAGTTTGCCCAACTGTGAAAATTACCCTAAAAGTATAAAATTTGCACTGCACTGCTTCTTAAATGTAAACGTAATCGAGCAAGAAAAAAAACGAAAGGAGTCACATGAAGCAAACTTTCGCTTGATTTCTTTCGGTTTTTGAAAAGCGAAAACGTTTTTGTTTTGTTTTTTTATAGAATTATATCGCAGTTCTGGTCGGTGGATTTTTCATTGGTATTGGTCTATTGTTAAATTTAGTAAATCTGTCAAATAAAGTCGTGAGGTGACGTTAACGTCTTTCCGCCTTGAAAGTTGGAATGAAGTAAATTTGCTGCTCCAACCGTTCCCGTACCTTTTCGTTTTTTTTTTGTCTCTCTTCCAAATATCATATTTAACGAACTTTACTATGAAAAGTACGGGAACAGGCCAATTTTAATTTAACAGTTTTATGATATCTTCCAAAAATTTACCGAAATAATTTGGGTTAAATGAATTTTGTCAAAAAAATATAAAATATAACATCTTGAATAAATTGGAAAGCGGTCAAAATAACAACATTCTTGGTTAAAAAAGTGTCAAATTGCGACTTTAATCGGACAATGGTGTAGCACTGGTCCCTATCCAATTTGACAATTCTCTAAAAATGATTTGTACTACCTTCCTTTTTTTGAACGATCCAAATTAGAAAAGACCCATACCCATAGATCTGTATAACAGATATCTATGACCAGTAACTTCCCTAGGGACACACACAACAATCGCCAAAGCCAGTGTTAGTTATAATAAGATCGCTCGTCATAATTTAACATTTATAGCTTATTCGCTTTTTGAAGCCGCAGCTGGTAGTAAATGGGCAACCCAATAACTGCCACTGATATCGATCTTAACTATCTCAAATGAAACGCGCGCTCCAGAGGGTCTTTACGATGGTAGTTTTTCCCCGCCTGCCTGTCACATATATTAACCTATTGTGCCATTATTGCGACTGTCGATGCGAGAAGCAAAGACATGCAGACTCCAATGAATATAAATAGAGTCGTGACAATTATATTTCATGTTGGTGATCTGATTACAGTCTGGACAATCGTAAAGTCCCCGAACGTTTGTCCATTGTATACGTTTGTCGTTTGCCAAGTGGCGGTGAATTGCCTTTGAGATGATTGGATGGCGGTGTGTGTCTTTTTGGAGCTGCAAATTGGGAGAATTTCTTTACAAATTAAATATTTCCTATAGTGCGAAAGAGTACCTATGGTTCTCTTTGACGACCTCGCATAGTCAAGCCACAAAACCACGGAATGCCCTCGTCTTATTTCATCACTTACGGATCACGCTTCGAATCTATAGGCGAGTGCAACCATCTGGCCGGTATCCGACGGCATGATTACGCGACCTGCATCTGATGGAAAATCTCTCACTGCAAATCGATATGGTGAACCGAATATTTGCTTTGGATCAGACAGAGCGACCTTGCTGCATATCTGCATCATTAATTTGGACCACATGACAGCGATCGCGCACAACCTTCTTTCAGTGATCTTGTTCGACGTAATTGTGTGTTGCTTGTGTTGCCTTCTCTGGGTGCACAACGTTTAATTCAATTCTATGCAGTCGGTGGTTAATGACAGCCATCAGTAGGCAAAGTGCTGATCTCCTTCTCGGGTAGTTGACGCGCCGACAACAGGCATTCGGACAGACAGTCAACAAGCCAGAAAACTATGTCAGACCATTTTTGTGGCTGCAGCGATTATGCATGTGTTAGGCAATCCTACTGAGAGGTTGGCTTAATGAATCGACCGAAAAGTCGTGTAGATTTTAACATAGTTTCTTCGAGTTTTTCTGTTGTGTCCGCGAATTTACGGATTCTTGCCCTCAAAAGAAAAGCAATTCTGTGTTGGTCGGCCGACTGGAGTCCGCCATTCACTTATCACGATTTCCGGATACAGATTGTCCCCAAGCTAGTATTATGAGTGTAGAAGTGGTGGAGTTCGATCGAGGGGGGCTAACAACCATCAACCAGGTGCAAATCATTGTTGTCACTGGGAGAGAGAACTCTTTTTTTTTTATTTTTCTCGCTGTTTGTCTTGAGCGCACGCTCAATCAGCCACTCATTCGCAAATCCATGAACAATTGGAAAAGTATGATATACGTCACGAACTAAGTCGTAAGGGTAGCGTTAGCGTTTAATCGTGTTGTCAGGATTAGCACAAATTGAAAGTAACGTAATACGAAGTGAACTGCGGGATCAAGGAACAACCTATACGAGTGATTTATGAGTGAATGTTAGAATTAAAACCTCATCGATTGGGAATTTATTGAGACAAACAATAGTGACGGATGTATTACTGCGCGCACGTATTAAATGATTCATGATCGATGTAATGATTGAATAATAGCGAAGGACGTAATATAACGTATTTCTGACTTCCTTGTTATTGTTGAAGATGCAATTGAATCAGGAAGCTGCTAGTCGAAAAAAAATTGGCACGAAAGTCTAGTAGCAGCATAAAGGTACTACAGGGTGGAACAACTTGGACTGGCTATAACCTGGCTTACGAAGTTTAAAGCGGGTACGACCTATAGCGCTCTTTTCATCGACAGATCAATTAAACGTTTTACGAATTTTTCCCCATTAAATAAATGTCCATTCATTGGTAAATTAGTCAATCTTTCAAATGAGGTGACGTAAACCTGCTGAAAGTTGGAAATTAATAAGATTTGTTGCTCCAACCGTTCCCGTACCTTTCCGTTCTCTCGTCTCTCGCAAAAATATCTTTCATATTTCATATTTTACGAACTTTACTGTGAAAAGTATGGAAGCGTATTGACAGTTCGTGGGCGCAGTAGCGCTACTGCGGTTAGTGTGCTGGACTACTGTGCGAGGGATCCCGGGTTCGATCCCCGGAAAAACACAAATTACATCTTGAGGTTTTTTCAACTGCCCCACCTCTCGCGAACGTCTGACAAACATCCGAGAGTATAACTGTCATGAAAAAGCTTCTCAATTCAGCCGTTCGGACTCGGCATAAAATTGTAGGTCCCTTCCATTCGTCCCAAAAATAGAAACTCACACAAAACGAATGGTTGCGAGAAGCTAGGCCTATGGTGTCTACCGCCTGTTGCGCCACCTATTTATTTTTTATTGACAGTTCTATGACATCTTATATTTGTGATCTTATATATTAACGGAAATAAGTTGGGATAAATAAATTTTGTAAAAAGAGTCTAAAATATAACATCTCGAATAAATTAGAAAACGGTCAAAATAACACCATTTTTGCGTAGCTGGTTAAAAAGTGTTAACTTGCGACTTTAATCTAATTTGACAATTCTCTGCAAATAATTTGTACTGCCTCCTTTTTTTGAACGATCCAAAAGAAGAATATAGATGTGTATAACAGATAACTATGTCCAGTCCAGTGCCTTCCCTAGGGTACCAACTATGTATTTGTTTATCGATTTTAAAGTCCCATTTATATTTAGAGACGAGTCATATAGAGCCATGTCTTGTTTTGGCATCGCTTTCAAATAAGTCTGAATTTGAAGAATGAATGAAGAATTGTCATCTTGACCAAGGTGTTGCGCTGTTATGCGACTTCTTTAACATTATACTTGGGAATTTGTGCGAAACTTAGAAGCCAACACTAGAGACACTTACATCCGCGGATGAAATTGACATCATTGGCAGAATACATTAGCAAGCTTTCACTATCGCCTTTTTAAATATTGGGGAAGAAGTGTCAAAAACAGGGGCTTATTCGTGAGTGAGGACAAAACCAAGTGTATGCTGTCAAATTCCCTTTTTGTTGAAAGCATTTACACAACATCGATGAATTGAAAAATAACGTCAAAACAAGAATTACGCGTGTCATTCGCTATTTCTTTGGCCTTACAAGGCAATTATGTAGTAAGGCTTTATAAAAAAAAAACGCTATGAAGCAAGAACTATTTCATAACAGCCGACACCCATATCAAGGGTTGAAGCGGACGGAGATAGCATTAGTTGAGCAGACAGATAGTCGTCGCGTCGTGCCTTCAGCCGAAAGTACACACTTTAGAAAAATTTAATCTGTTTTTGCGTCTCTACGTTAGCAGTACGAATCCTTCAGAGAAGACCAACAACTGAATTTTTAGGTAGGTTAGGTTAGACAAAGGGTTGTGAGTAGAACCGTCACAAGATACTAAAGGCACCTTAGTGGTCCCTTTGAGAACCATCATTTAATAGATGGAAAAACCTACGCACTTTCCCTAATCCATTTATTTTGCTGCAAAATTTTAATATCTTCGCTTGGTCGATAAGCCCACTCTCTTTTAAGTTGTTAAATAAGTTGTTTAAAAAAACGTTGTACCGTGTGCAAAGTTAACATTCGCACAGTATGTGTGTGATGTCTTCCTCCACACGTCATGTCATTACAAGCATGTCGGAAAGTCCTAGTCCTTTGGTATGCTTTCTCAGGTTTCAGAAATTTCCATAGTTCGTTTGTGGTCCGTTTCCATCCTCAGGGCCTTGGATACACGGTTGCCGGTTGTTTTGGCCCATCTTCAGGCTGTTTGTTTTTCTATCTTTGGGTATGTTCGCCGAGAATTTGGCTTTCGAAAATCACCTACAGATTCGAAATTCGATGAGTCTACAATGCCCAATGCCCCGTAAGGTTATTTTTACTCATGTTGATGCATGGTAGTATGTTTTTTGGTTATATTGGCGTAGAAGTTTCTTAGCATGTCCCATACGCCAAGCCCCATGCCATGCACCATGTGCATGTCCCATACCGCCATACCCCATAAGTGTTTTTCCACGTTCTGGTCCAGTTTTCCAACTTCTTCTTTTAGGGTGTGATCGGACCTACGTACTAACTCCCACTAGAACTAACTCCCACTAGCCAAAATGAACTTAGTCCCACCAAATATGCAGTGGGATGTAGTTCATAAGTTTGGGAGATAGTTCATTTGAGACGGAGTTCATTATGAACTAATTCCCAACGAAGAAAGTTGCATAAACAGGGAAATATCTACTGGGAGGCATGATGGCCCCTGCTGTTGGGGTCACTGTTAGATCTGGAGTATGTGCGAGGTTATTATGAAATTTCTTGAAATCCATACAAAACTTCCCATATATCTACTCTATTCTCATATATTGGGACTTAGTTCATTGCTTAAGTCTTAGGTCTTAAAAAAACGTGTGGAGTCAGTTCATATGAACTAAATCCCAAATTTTTCATTCTTCAACCACAAAGTCCACAAAGAAGACAGTTCCAGTCGCAGTTGGGCAAATTCTCATTGCCCCTATAATGCATACTCATACCACCCTTTTGAACTTTACTAAGTGTCTTCCTCGTGGTAGCCAGATTTTAGTTCTTTTTGCCCATGCAATCGCTCTTTACGTGGTCATAGGTATCACAGTAGCAATATATTTGGATCCCGACAAATTATTAGAGCTCCCGTTGCTTTCCTTGATATCTCTTCTGTATCCTTCTTCCAGACGAGTTTGCTTTCTAGGTTTAGTTTCAGATTTTGAACTTTTTTGATTGGTGTCAGTGTCGTATGTACCTGACAGCCTTCTCAGCCTCTTGTCGGAATTTATTTATAAGTCCTACTACTATCCCGTCTTTGGTTTTGAGACGACAAGAACTACTGAACAGCCCGCCGCCGGCCGTAGGTATTTTCAAGACCAAGTTATCACGGATGGCTGAGAAGGTACTTGGTCTAGATAACTGGAAACATCTTGCCCGCGATCGAAGAGGATGGAACGCTGTAGGGTCTAAGAAATAGATTCTTAACTAGTTGGGACCCCGATAAGTAGAATAAATAAATATCCCGGAGTCAAGAATTCCAAATCGGCTTCAAAACCGCGTTTGAATGTATGCAAAGCTTTATCCAATTTTAGTACTAATTCTAAGCTTGTTTAGATTTAGTAGTCAGAGGCGAAACAGACATCAACGAGGACTTCAGTAACAAGACTTTTGTGCACGAGTCTTTATCCTTACGGAAAGTGCGTACATTTTGAAACGCTTTTTGATCCTTGTAAAGTAAGGTAAGACTTGAAATTTTGATTGCTGGTAATGGGCGTTTACATTATACATATTTTCAAATCAAAAGTCGTCCCAAATGAGTGTCCACCAATAAACAAGGTATCCTTATAAAGCCTAGGCATTTATTTCTTCAGCTATAACTTTTCTCTTTTACATGCTTTACCATAACAGCCTGAAATCAATTACCAACCGCACTCGGTCGCGATGTCTTGTTAATTTGGAAAGCCTTCCTTTTCCTTTCAAAGGCACAATGTATTACGTGCCAGTCAAGATGGCCTTCACTCTCAAATAACTTGCCACTCAACCTGTCCAAATTATGCACCCAACAAGTGTGCAAAACGTCAATATTTGGCTTTCACATTACTGGGCTAGTAACGATAACTTAAAACTCAAAAGAAAACGCTTTTAATTGAAAAATTCAGCCACAAATCAATAAGGCCAACCATCGCGTCGCGTCGGTCGTCGCTGTATTCCGTTGGACTGACTGCTTGCCCAAATCTGTAAAGTGGATCTCATTTCGCTCACTAATAGCCCCCCTACTGCAGGCTGCAACTTGCCTCGTAATTTTGAAGTTTAACCATGCACACACGTCCCGATGCGAGTGAGCGCAGGTACTGTAGCCTGCTCTACATCATTACGAATAATCCCATATACGTAATTCCATTAAATTTAAGTGCACACACCGCAAATGTATATAGCCGTAGTCGCAACAGCAGCAGCAGCCTGTCGCATGCATAACCCGGTTTTGTTGAATATCTTGAATATCTTCCCTTGCGATCGAGAGAGGTTATCGGAAATTTATCGATGCCACCAGCAGCAGCAGCATGGTACAACCAAACAGCACTTTAAGAAAACTCGCAAAGTTTTGGGCTGTGAAATTAAATTACATGTCCCTTTTGGGTCGCATTTTCGCCGAGATTTAGAATTGCACAACTCGGACACGACCCGATACTCTGGCGTCTTGGCTCACAGGACCGGTACATCACGAACTCTCCAAGTACCGCCTAATTAGTTCATTTCGAGACACACACAATACTGTGTACTTAACTAAATGGCCAACAAGAAGGTGGAGTAGTTGGCCCCACCTTGATGGGAGTGAAAAACTTTGGACACAGATGCGGTCCAATATGAGTATACGAATCGCCTTCTACTCCGGATGATGGTGTCATTGGGATACATAATTTTGATGCAGGTGTGTGTATTGGAAGATTTTCCAAATGGATTTACTTGTGCGATAGCATTCGATAAATTGCTCCTGCTGTTGGTACTAATACTGGACGTGATACTCCAGTTTGTCGTTTAAGGTCGAAAACGTGTCATTATGGCTCGTCTTACAAAATGCAATTGTCTGCACGGAACAGACAATGTGTGGAAATATTAAATTAAATTTCGGACTCTCGGCCGAGTACAATTGATACAATAACGTGTATTGTTGTGATTATTGATTAATGTCGGAGAAATTATGCAAAATTATAATCAAAACACAAATGGACATTTTGCGTCCAGCTTATATATTTAATTGGGTACAGATTGTGAATGCATTTGAACATTAAAGTCAAGTTAATAGGGCAATATGTATGGAGTATGTTTGTGACAAGGAGTCATTATTGAAGGCTTATTATTTGTTAAACATTTTAGAATATGTCCATTTAGAATGCGAGAAGTCGATGTAGAACTGATGCGCCTTAAAGTTTGCTTCTTATATTGCAGTTCACATCAGCGGGACCAGCACTTTTTATGTTTCTGCCTTAAAGTGTACGATCACGTATTCTCTCCACTTTAAGCGTAAGGGTCGTAGGACATTGAAGGACAAATTTAATTTAAATTCAGTCGTATTTTTTTACAACCTCTGTTACTGAAATGAGAAACGTCTTCATGATTACAAAGGTTTTCCTTCAATCACACAATTACTCAATAACATTTTTTAAATTAGCCTATAAATATGCAACACTTTCTTTGGTTTCAATCTATTGTACGTGTACGCGTAGTCTATTATTATACGATGCTTTTTGATCTATTTATCCTAATGTGTAGATACATATAAAATACAAAAATATAAGCGGAAAACTATCTACGGAAGTTCGCCTTTAATTTGGGGCATATTTCAAAAAAAAAATCTAGTTTGAAATGGAGTTTTTCGTTCGACGAAAATTATCTATCAGCAACAGCAAGTCGCGAATGAAAAAAATATATACTTGCCGATTGCCGTAATCGGTTCGACAAAAAACGTGTAGCCTATTCATATAATGATGATGATGATGAGATTGGTATATAGGATAAGTATATATTTTTTTCATTCGCGACTTGCTGTTGCTGATAGATAATTTTCGTCGAACGAAAAACTCCAATCAATACGTTAAAAATGTGGTTGGCCACTAATAGGACACCTTAAACGAAGTTCAATAGAGATAGCTCTCCACGAATTATAGTGCGAAAAAATCCACCTTTCAAATATACTTTTGCAGTCAAAATTGTATTTACATCGCCGTGGAACGTCCAATTTACACTTCTGGATCAATAGTATAGTGGCTGGCTCTAAAAACAGGCTATAACGTAACCAAACCCAACAATGTTCAAGGACCGGCATTCATAGGCAAAACATGTGCAATATGGTCAACACCAGTAAGCCCAAACGCAAAGGCAAACATTTCTTCAGAATTTTCCAGTAATGGACAACCTCAGGCTCAGATAGAAAAAGCTGAAGGATGTCGCAATACTATACATCAAGGGTAAACAGCTCACCTTCTAAAAAAATCGCGAAAATCACTAGAATGCCATCGATCACCACAGATCACTGGTTTATAGGAAACCTTGCCCTGCTCTAACACATAACCGAAAAAGAAACGCTCATACACTATTTATGCGCGTGTACAGCACTAACTTGGCCCAGGCAGCGAGCTCTAGGAAACCCCTTTCTTTACTCTCTTGAACAAGTTTCGAAGAATATTATTAGTGAGCTTGTAACTTTTTAGAATTCTACATAAGCTGGATCTAGACTCACCTATTCAACAATGAATTAGATGAGTTCTAACAAAATCGCTAATTGGGGTTTTCAAAGCCACCACACATACCTACCCTTATTTGTAAATGGCCCGATGACGGAAGCAAATCACTGACAGTACCCCTCAAGTCGGATCTCTAGTTTACTTAGTTTGACGCGTTTTTTTCGTTTGACATAAGCGTGCTGTAATTGTTGTCAGTTCTTTGACATTTATTTTCAGAACGGTTTAGGTATACGGTATACCAGAAAACTTGGCTTCAGAGGAGGCTTGTCTCAATAGCTTTTTTAACAGACAAAATGTTCGTTTTTTGGGTCATAATTAAAAGACTCTTGAGACTAAATTAAACCCACTAAAGTGGGCTGTTTATATTATGTGGTCTTCATTTTGGTGTAATTATCTTTTTGACAAAAATGAGGCCAGAGCTATCGTTGTAGTCAATAGTCAACGTTGACCTATAGCCCGCAAATTGTACAGATTGTAACGTCTATACATAAGGTCACTTAAAATTTCCAATTGTTACCGGACAATGATCGGCCATGACCTGGACGGTATGTGGTTCCACCACGGACTGCCCCTGCCCATGAAACCATTGATTTGTTGAGCACTCGATCGAACGACAGCGTCATCGTGAAATTGAATTGGCGACCGAAATAATGCCATACTTGACTCGATAACTTCTTGTGGAGCTATGCATAGGCATTGGTGTAGAGACGCTGAGAAACCGCAAAACTATTTACGACTGAAAAACCAATATTCAGCGCGTTATTCTTGAGATAGGGTAACAAAAGCTCGCAGGAGTGGCCCAGAATTTAACAGACAAAATGCGCATCGTCAGCTGAATAGGCCATAGCCTAGCTTCTTACAATCTATAGTTTTGGTGACGGGAAGGGATCTACAATTTTATGCCAAGTCCAAACGGCTGAATTGAGAAACTTTCTCTGGACAGTTATACTCCCGGATGTATGTCAGACTTTCGCGATAAGTAGCGCAGTGGAAAAAAAAACCTTAGGATATAATTAGTGAGTTTTCTGCGAATCGAACCTGTGCTCAGTAGCGCACTAACCACTGAAGCACTTCGCCCATATAATGAATTACCACGTAATGAAATTCTAATTCCCGTCGTTACGAAAATCCAATCTTCCCTTAAAGCATCCTATAAACCTCAAATTTGGATGAACATTATAAAAGTTGTCAATACTCAATATCGCAGACTGTTGCAAAGTGTTTTTAATACAATTTTCACTACTGTACGAAAAAAAAATTCTATAGTCAAGTTGTCATTAAAAATCATTTCATTTAAAATTAAATAAATTATTAGATAGAGGCGTTGGCTTTTAAAAAAGAGAAAATTCTACATGCTGAATTGAAATTTTGTACAATAATTTCTGTATTTAAAAGTTAAATAAAAAGACCAGGAGCCGCTGCAAGAACTCACAAGAATTATTATATAGACGTTATCCATGATGCTGTATAGGATTGTTTGAAAATATTAAGCTCACATTAAGGTATGTTTTCAAAAATGTGTAATGCTTTTTTATTGGTTGGTCTAAAGACATTTAAATATTTTTTTAAGAAATGCAGACCAACATTTATTTCTGTATTGAAGGGATTATAATATCAATCACTTGGTCACCATGCCACTGCCACCCAACTTCAGTGCGCGCCTTGCTTGAAAATAATTTACAATATTTCAGTGTGTCTTTTGATACTCGACGTATTTACAACTGTGTATATACAACGCCTCTCGGTGGCTCTATCTGTTGCAGAAAGACGTTGCAGGAAACATTTGATGTCAATTCACCGGCTTCACACAGATCTTGTGCACAGGCTGTACCACCCACAGGACAGCTCCCAGCAGAAGGGCGCGCATTACCCGCACACACACTTCCTGTATTAGGTGCTGCACACAAGGTCCGCCTCTTCTGTTTTGCTCTGTTTGAGTCAAAAGAACAGGAGCGAGCGTCTAGTCCAAGAAACTGGTATTTTTCGGTTGGAGTACCTTTCGCCGACCTTATCTTTTTCCTCTTTGCCATCGGAAGCGAACAAAGCTCAGCGATGCGCCTTCAGCTGATTGAGCAATTATGCGCCGCGCGAACGAAACCTTCCTTCTCCTCTTCCTTAGGCTCTTAGTCGGAAACCCATCGGAGTGCTCAGCTTTCGGTGCTCGTTCAGCAGAGGTTTCCCGAATGGAACCATCAGCGGTAGCACTACGATCACATGCCTCACTATGTTGAGAGAGTTTAAGCGTACCGGGTAAAGCCTTTCCGCCACCCTCTCCCTTCTTCCAGTCCATTCTCCCGAACGAGTCGGATAATGAACCGCAGGAATCTTCAGATGCTAGTCTTGGACCCGGGCCTGTATAATCGCCTGAAGAGACGAAGGTCGTTTTTAGTGTGTTGGTCAGTCGAAGCGATTTTCACTTTCGTGGAGTAATACATATACAATCCATAGATTCTGCCCTCCGATATACTTTTTTTGACAGGTTTAACGTCGCAGTCAAGACAAGACGTGGATTTTAGTCGCCTCTTACGACAGTCACGCCTACTTCAGGTATTTTCCAAACCCTACCCGAAGGAGGTACAAATATTGTCAGATTACATTTTACAAACTAACAATAGCGCAATTTTTATTATTAAAATTATTTTGTGTGGCCTAAAAAACATTGAAGCTGAAGACTAAAAGTAATTATTGGTATGGCTGAATAACCAGTAGCCCGATCTACTAAATATTAACCCCTCCACTCGTGCTCTCCATTAACATTATTAGGAACCAAAAACTCTTGAGCAGTAGTAAACTATAAACAGACATTTTTGTTTGTTGTTATAAGCCACTGGTCTCGAAGAAAATTCTTATGCGCATAATCTGGGTCAAGCTATTTCTTATGCACCTAAATCATATTGTATTCACAATAAAGCTCTTTGACAACTGCAAAATAAAAAAATCGATGGTAACACTGAAACATTAAAGAGTCTGTATTAATTGAACATTTTACTAACACACTTTAATTGACCGAACAAGGTTTATTAAGACGAGATCAACTTTCAAAATCCACCCCATTAAGATATATCTGAAGTGACGGATGCCGTTTAATGTTTTAAACACAAATAACACTTTGGCCAACATTCAAGTAGCTAAATTCTGTCAAGTTGAACTCAATTATCACCTCGCAAATCTATCACTTCAATTTATTGTATTTAGGGGTTTTTTTTTAAACACGATCACTTAACTGTTTCAGTACATTGCCTTTAAAGTTTGGCTAGTCAAACAGCAATTTCAAGGTCACCATTACCGTCCTCATCGATAGAAGTCATCGATTTTTCGAATGAAATGTTTGGCATTTGAATTGACCCTGATGTCTTTTACGATATTAACTTTGTAAATTAGTTTTAATAAATAAATAAATAAATAAAAATTGAATTGACATGAGTTAATTGGCGAAAAGACCAATAAAAAAAAACTGGGTCAACTTGTGACAGTTGCTATTACACGTACATAATTTGTACAACCATTTAGCACGTCTTTCCGTTTTGCCGGTAATTATAATGTGTGGCCATAAGTCTTTGAGGGCAATTTGGTTGTTACAATCGTAAAGGTATTTAACGACTGTAATTAGGTACCCATCCGTGGGAGAGTACAGAGTACAAGTATGTTTCCATAAACACATTTGAGTGATCACTTGTTGCGTGCTGAGAAGCTGTGCGTGGTCCCAAGTATGACCGCAATAATTTAACCATGATAAATCAATGCGTGGTTACGTAAAGCGTGTGTCGTTCTCCTGGAACCTCAGGTCAACAAATTGGCACACCGATTAATGTCCTCTTCTGGAAAGTCATATACAAAATTGTTGCATACCGTATGTAGGGAGGGGACAACAAATTGACTTAAACAATTAACACACGATATGACTGAGCAATATTTCGCGACGACTTATGCAACTCAGCTCCGGTTCCTTTTGTGCATTCACTTTGAGGTGGTATATGGACAGCAAGCGCCTTGGACCGTCTCTTCGAACCCCCAACTGTTAATGCCGCACTGGTTTGCACTGAATATCGAATGCGCCCGAGGATTGGCAAAGCACAAGACACTCGCTTGAGTTCATTATGGAAACACCAGCAAAAAAAAAAATGGTTATATGATTACAGTATATCTACTCGTATGCATGGGATATGTCCAATTCACATGCAGTTACGCGCAGACTTTGGTCAATTTCGATAGAAAACCTACTCAGGCAGAACATTAAACATGCGACCATATGTGCGGCGTGAGACTTCTAGTGTTGCATAATGTTGACACACAGGTTGACTCTCATGGGGGGAAATGATTGACTCATAACAATGCACTTGGACTGCTTCTACAATTTTATCTCATTGTTTACAGCTCAAGACCTCGACTTCATTTTACCCCCTTTTGTCAAAAAAGTTAATGGCCACAGTTTACCATTTCCTACTTTCGAATTCAGCTCAATCTGTTGGCTTGGATAATACAATTTTTCATTGTGTCCGAAAAGATATATGCCACCAACAACTTTTACCATTAACTGGCTAATTCTGATTTATGACCTTAGGTTTGTTTTCAGCAGTTTGCTGAAAGTTTTCTATAATTAGCGGTGTTTTAGATCGAGCTGGTAATGCCTTTTTTGGTCGGTCGGTGGTCAAATTGATTATATTTATTTGCAAGGAGTATGCTGAGTGGCTAAAACAAAGTTTATACATGGATATTAAAGGGTTTAACGACTTAAGTTCTATTTAAATGCTTATGACCTACTTTTTGTAAGGCATAAAATGGCATAGAGTAGAACAGTGTTCGGTCTGTAGTTTAAGTTAAATTACAGTATTCTGCCGTTTAAACCTCAGATCAGCCGATTGTCAAAAACTTAAATATTTGACGTTGTTTTGTGTATTCTTTGAAAGAAAAGACAAGGAACGATTTTAGAAAAGTCGTATAAAAGCTAAGTACTGTACAATACTATCAAATTCATTCATTAAATTTAGTTGAACTGAAGTTTAGATTATATGTATTGTGAAACCGGACGAGTTGAACTTCAAATTTAAACTCACGTTCAGGTTGAGATGAACTTTAGTTTAAACTTTCAGTGTGAAACTGGGGGTTAGAGTTTTGTTTCTTTTTAAGATGTTTATTAGATTTGTAACGATTTTATTTTGTGTTTAATTTTATTTAAGCTAACTGCTTATTGGGGCCTCTAGGGATTTGTGTTGGGAAATTATAGTTGAAATTTCAAATAACAATTATTTTGATTTTTGTTTTTATTATTCGTTCACTTAAGTGGCGCCGAAACTTCATAAGGTATTCGTGTGCCTTTAACAATCTAACAGCGGCATGTTTACCAATTAAATTGATAGAACCATTTTACAGGGTTGCCCCTAACTATAGCCCGCCCCAACTTAAGTGAAAATTTCTTGCAAAGGTCTCTTCACATTAGGGATTTTATTCTCTTACCTACAACAAAACTACTTTTCCAACCAGAACTACAGCTAAAAAAAATATGTGCGCATTTCAAACAACAAGCATACCCCTACTTGCGAAGATATCTCACTCGATCGACGAGCGAGCCATGACTGATTGTCCACACAGCAGCAGCACAGCACCGTCGTTTGCCTATGCCAAAGATACACATTTACCCATCCCAAAGAAGAGGGAAATTTGCTGGGTGTTGCACTTCTCAAATAGCTATGTCTTTAGTAATGAAAGCCAGAGTTCTGGGGGTCTAGCACGTAACTTGATACAATCGAGTTCAGTCGATACAATCGAGCTCTGGCAGCACATAATTTGTCTCAATCGATTATTCTCGATTGATTATCCTCGATTGAGACAAATTAGGTGCTGCCAGAGCTCGATTGTATCGACTGAACTCGATTGTATCAAGTTACGTGCTAGTCCCCCTGAGTAACTTTATTATAACAGCGTGAAACCCACAATGAATTAAAAAGGGTTGAAATGGAATTTTCGGTATACTTTGTCATAAAGTAGAGAAAAGCATTAACAATTTCATGCGATCAAAAATCCTTAGAGAAAAAAATGTACCTTAAATAAAGTGCTACTGCGCATGTTGGGGTCTTTCTTTTGCTTTGGGACGGGCTATACTATGTAACTCTATTACAACGTTAAGTCCAATTCATAGATATTGTGTCTTGTGTGTCCCGTATTTGGTTTTGCTCTAATTCACGATTAAACCCATCTTTGGCCTCGCAATGTTTAAAAACGCGCTAGTGACAGTTCGATGAGTTCTAGCAATGATTTCAATGTCATCCTCGACCCTAGCAACTAAGTCCCAAATGAAACTAAGGAGCGCTCACACACTGAACAAACAATAAGCAACTATCAATTGTCGATAAGCAACTTTATTTTAACCTATTCTCACATTGAAGCGACAGTATTGCCAGCAAATTCTAGATATCATCCTTACTTGGAAGTTTTACTTACTTCAGCTTCCGATTCATGGTTGCCACTCGACTGGAAAGTCAGGGAATGTCAGGGAAAGTCAGGGAACGCAATTTGGTCAGGGAATGTCAGGGAAATTTAGGAAGCAGTCAGGGAAAATTTGTTTCATTTATTTTTAAATTTACCAAAATGTTGTTTAAAAAAATACCAGTGAAAAAAAAAAATGAATTTGAAATTTTGGTAAATTTTGTGTTTGTGTACAAATAAAAGTGTTTTGCGGAACATTATACTTTCGATGACTAGTATCAGAACGAAAGGCCGAAATTGAGAAAGCGATAAATGTTAATTGAAGTTCTATCCGAAAAAAAAATATTTAAATTTTAGAACGTAACTCTGAGGAAGGCCCCTAAACTCTGGAATCACTTTTTTGCGTTCAGGTTGCTCGTTAAACTCGTCGATTGGATAAAAAAAAAAATACTGCGCACAGATTTTTTTTTAACTTTCAAGAATTGGAATTCTCTTCATAATTACATATTATGATATGTCACAAAAGTAAAACTTTCTTGTAAATTTAATATCACAAGGCGTTATTCAAACTGAAATTCTGCAAATTAGTTCATATTTGAAGTTACAATTATTTGGCTTGCAACATTTCTACACTAACTGCTAGGTTCCACATTTCACTTTCAGTCGAAATGAAATCGGAAATGAATTTTTGTCTTCTACATTTCACTGTATTCGATTTCGATTTCAAAATTTTCGAAATTGAGACAAAGTGAAATTATGATTTCGAAAAAATTTCGGAGTTTCCGAATCGCTTGAAATGCAGAACACTGAAAACGAATTCACTCGATTTGCAATTTCGATTTCACTCGATTTCTGGAACCTAGCTGTTTATGTCAGCCGTGTACTTAGTGGATTAGTCCTTGACTAGAATTGTGACCCCTTTGTCTGCGTCTAAGCCAATAAAAACCCAGATCAACGACTTCGGCATTATGTGGGCGGTGCAGGGGGACTCAGTTCCTAGTGGGAAATAAAACCACTTTCGTGAAGTGGACTTAATTCCCATGTGATGTGGGAACTAAGCCCACTTTCTTATGGGAACTTCGTACACATTCAACAGTTAAATACGCATGGGGGGGGGGGGGTATGCTGCCCCCCTGCAACCCCGCTGCTTGGGTTTACTGTCATACTTGCAGTATATGTTATTGGGTATATTCAAAGGGAAATAAAACCACTCAGAGTTTTCGGAATTTATTTCCCACCTTACATGGGAACTAAGTCCACTTCACGAAAGTGGTTTTATTTCCCACTAGGTGGGAACTTGGTCCCTCAGTGGACTTAGTTCCCGGGGACTTATTTCCCTACACCTATGTGGGCGCAGTGTTTCATTAGTTAGTGCGCTGAACTATTGAGCAAGGGTCTTAGGTTCAACCCTTGGAAAAACACATTTTAAATAAACAAATATGTCCACAGATAGTTCTGCAACACGTCCTTCGTCCATACGCACCCTAGGCCTAGCTTCTCACAGACGTTCGTTTGTGTGAGTTTTTATTTTTCGGGACGAATAGACACAAGGTATAAACTTAAGGTATTTTCTGGGGCACTACATTTTTCAAACGTCTTACAAACACCCGAAAGAACAGCTGTCCTGAGTAAGCTTCTCAATTCAGCTATCGAATTTGGCATAAAATTATACTTTCCTTCTATTCTTCCCAAATGTGGCACATTCTCTATTTGAGTAGCTAATTCTCCTATCTCTCAAAATAGGCACTGCTCTGGACATACAAAGTCACTATATTGTTATCCTAAGTTTTTTTGAAGACTGAACAAAAACAAAAATTGCCCATCTGTGACAGATATAGGCTGCAATATAAGCCCTATGAAATTAGTCCACCTTTTAACGAACGGTGGACTGGTCGATTTGAAGCCCAACACTTGGCCAGCCAGATCTCCTGACCTAACACCCATGGATTTTCTCATGAAATTGTCTAAATTGTCTTTTCAAAATGTACAAAATGTTTTTTTACCTATAATAGTTTAGAAATTATAGCGTTTTAAGTGGTAACACCTCCAAATTATAGGTCACCTACTTTGATAGTCTAGATAGATAGACGGGAAATAGGGTGAGAATAGACCCCCCCCTGCCATAAAATTTTTTGTTCGGCGAAACTTCAGGAATCTCCCCTTAAAGGAAACTGAACTGAAGCACCCTGTATAGATTCTAATATCCTTTTTCTTATAAAAAAGAGTATTATTAAATTAAAGATTAAATTTTTTTTTTTTTGATAAATGTATAAATTTTGGTCAGGGAAAACTTGAAAATTGATCAGGGAAAATTAGGGAAAGTCAGGGAAATTTATTTTGAAAAATAGTGGATTGATTCTCAAGTCCTTTCAATGACATAGCTTTTGATGTGCTCTTTTCTAGTAAATAGAAGGATATTTTTCCATAATTTTTGCGAAGTTTGTAGTAAAAACTGGATCATCCGACAAAAATGTATTTTTCAAAAATTAATAAAACGTAGTAACATGCGCAAGTTTTTTCCCCGGGAATCAGAAAAGTACTTTCGAAAATATGTTTTGACAAGAGAGAGAGTAGAGTTTTAAAAAAATAAAAATAATAGTTTTGATATACTTATGTACATATTATTTAGAAGTGCGCATTTTTTATTAGCGATGGAAGAGCATGAGGAGGTGGAAAGGGCTCGACAAAGAGCAATAAGAGGATGCTTGAGGGATGCATCTAATCCTTTAGGTCTACCACAAGCATTGTAAGTAGGAACTAAAAACTTTTCTTAACATCCTGTGCTTTTAATTAATTTTCTTAGATTCCATAAATACTACCGAGTGAATAAGCAAATGTTTAAATACTTGTTGGAGTTAGATACTTGTTGGATTCTTTGCCACAAACCAAAAAATCATTTGGAGTTTCCCATTAAAAAAGATAAGCGAATGCTTGCGCTTTTTTGCAGAAGGTTGCTATGTACAAGGTTGGAGAGAGAAACGACCACGAAGTTGCATTAGGCAATTGGTTGCATTGTTTCCTTTAGAAAATTATTCACGATACCTATTTTGTGAAAAAGGGAAACATTTCGGGGGAAATATTATTCCCGATAGGGGTGATAATCAATCTTTCCGATTTTGAAAATTCTGCTTGGGGCCCGAGTTATTGGCGATGAGCCCTTTTGAGGGAGCCCTTGAGCCAATTTGAAAAATATAAAAGAGCATAAATATAAAAAAGGAAACTAACTCCGTGTACCAAATCCTGAGGGTTACCCGACCAAAGCCGCGGGCAAAAGCTAGTATCTTGATAATCTGCTCAATGTCCACTATAAGACTGCCGTATACATTTATTTTTAAGGCATTATTAGCGCAACTTGGAGTTGTAATTAAATTTAAATTATACATATACATAGTCCAAAATTTAAATAATCCAACTGAATAATATTTCTCTTTTATTTTCAGGTAAGAAATTCAGATTCAATTCAATGGTAAGACACGCTTTGCTACAATTTTACTCAAAGACATTCTTTGTCTCTTGTATCTTTTTGCAATTTAATTACAGAGTAATTAATTGCGTCCATTCGTGACTGCAATGAAATACTATAGGTAGTCAATTATACTCACAATATCGAAAGAATTGTATTACCACCACCAGCAAATAACATTGTCCCTGTAAAGTATAGTTTCGCAATCATTTCGTGCCGTGATTGACGTTGTTCTTTTTTAACCTTTTTGAACAAACAAGCTAACGATGCATTACAAAAGCACAAGCCTGTTGTGCTCTTTTTCATGTAGGTACATATTTTGCAGTTAATTTTTTTTTTAATTATCGATTAAATATTGCGGATAACTGTTCGGCTTCGGACGTGTTGCAGTAGTTCTTTCTAATGCCCACAAGGCATTGTTAGACTTAAAAACCAATTATATAAGTATCACCGAACCGATTCCATAGATAGATACATTTCGATAATGAACAATCTAAATAGTGCACATCTAATCGAAGGACATGTCACAAACGACAACTGACAGCTCAGACACCTGCATATTTTAATTCAATGCAAACGGACAAAATATATTTCCCAGCCCATTGAGCACAAAGTAAATGTTTATCCGGTTGAACAATTCCGGCAATGCTATCGCATAATTTCATAATTCATCTAAATGCACTCTCGGATCTAGATTTTGTGAATTTATGGGTTTTTTGTGCTCCGCTTGTTCTGCTCTCGGCCAATTTCACCAATGGAGGAGCTTGGGATTGGAATTGGGAATCGTCCTATCATCAGAGCAGGCATTTTGATTTATTGTTAACACAAGAGAAATTGTTGCACGTTTTTGTGTCGTTTTTGCGGTCACAAATGGCTAATTGATTATGATGATGATGATGAATGATTAATAATTCAAGAGAATCCAACAACAGATTTTACACCTTGCAGGGGTGTGTCTTTGTTTGTGTTTAGAGATTAAATGTTAAAATATTTGAATATGATGACTGAATCAATTTTCTAAAATGCAATTATGCTTGATTAGATTGTAAACAGTATAATACGCTCGGAGGGATCAACCGGTTTTATTCGGATGAGGTGAATTTTGTTTGGGGCTATATTTGGACTTGGCACAATCTGTCGAGGTGGTTACTCAAAATTTAGTCGTTTAGATCACTATACCCAATAATTTGTGGTAATTACCACTAACAGGTGGTGATTTGTTGTTTTTTTAATAACGCTATTTAAATTCACTGTTATACAAAATAAGAGAAACGCAAGGAAAAGTAAAACAAAATCGAATTGTCTTTATTTGTATTATGATGTTATACATAAAAGTTTTCTCATAGTACGTGTCTATCAGTTTTAAAACAATTTGGTTAACGGAAATTTAAATATAAATAAAAATAAAAAAATAACATTTCCAACTTTTTGTTTCCTCAAAATTTGTCGACCTTAAATAGCAACCTACTTATTTGCAGTATGCAAAATTAGTCAATTGAAGAGTATTTGTTTTTTTTTTAGAAACTACAAGTATTACTTACTTAAGGTGGCGCTACAGTCCGGGGTGGACCTGGGCCTCAACCAACAAGCGTCTCCAGCCAGCACGATCTTTCGCCAGCTGTCTCCAGTTTCGCACGCTAAGCTGGTTGAGGTCCCCTTCCACTTGCGTGCGCCACCTGAGTCGCGGTCTTCCTCTACTGCGCCGTCCCTCGGGTGTGGATTCGAAGATCTTCCGGGCCGGAGCATTCACGTCCATTCGCTCTAAATGACTTAGCCACCGCAGTCGTTGGACCTTCACTCTTCTGGCTAGGTCGATGTCGCTGTACAGCCCGTACAGTTCGTCGTTGTATCTCCTCCTCCATTCACCGTCTATGCAGACGGGACCGAAAATTACTCGAAGAATTTTCCTCTCGAAGCAGCCAAGAGTAGCCTCATCCACTTTTTATAGAGTCCATGCCTCTGCACCATAAAGTAGGACAGGGATGATTAGGGTCTTATAAAGGGTCACTTTAGTTGTTCGAGAAAGGGCTTTGCTACTCAATTGCTTTCTTAGCCCAAAGAAACAGCGATTGGCAAGAGTTATTCTTCGTTTAATCTCAGCGCTGGTGTCATTGTCTGAGTTCATAGCGGAGCCTAGGTAGACAAAGTCCTTTACCACTTCAAAGTTATATCTGTGTATAGTGACGTTCTGTCCAAGACGTCGGTGTTGGGTATCCTTTCTTGATGACAGCATATACTTTGTTTTGCCCTCATTGTCCTACTACAAGTATTGGTTGCAATTTTTATTTTTTTATACTCGAAAAATCGTATTTTTGTATGAATTTGATTATTTTTCAATATACTTGACTAGCTGTGCCCGCAAATTTGTTCGCGTCGTAAAATATAAGTTGCTTAGTTTATTTACCTATAATAAGCATATGTAGTTACTAAGCCAATCATAATATCAGGCAAGTTTCAGCCATCTATGCACCTCCTCAGACAAACATGGCTACCATTGATTGGATTGGCATAATATGAACAAATGAACATCGCATGCTTCTCTTTCCAGTCTTTTTTTAAGAGACAGTAATAAAGAGGAAGCACCAAAATGGGAAATACTCAATTTGTATTTAAACCACCACACTTCCAGTTGTCTCAATTCATCTCACCAGTCATCTGCGATTTCGTCCCTGTTGATTATATTACATGCACAACGCAAGCTTCCATGTGCACCACAAAGCAAAATCACGATCAAGAACAACCCTTAAGTATTTTTTTTTTCGTTCATGCATTCATTCATTTTCGATGGCCCGCGTATCCTTTAAATGGGTCGCAGGTGTAGGTTGCTAAATAAAGCTTCCTTCTACGGGAGAGCGCTGGGTAGGAACAAATGAGGTGAGGAATAGTTTCCTCCTCTTCTTCATCCATATACAGCTTATTAAAAATGTCGTTAGCAAAAAGGCGTGTCTGTTGAGAGAAATCGAATTCTTAGAGCGTTTTAAATGCAGCATTAAATTTGTTTTGTCAATGGACATGTGTTGCCACTTGTCCACCTAAGATTTGCACTCGATAGCATCCAACTTCAATTTTTGTTTGCAAGTAGCGATTGATGTGCCAAAGGTGCCTTTATCCGGCTTGATGAGTAGAGTTGTTTCTATTCTGGCGAGTTCATCGTCCTTATAATTCCCTGGAATATCTCTATGTCCCTGACACCCAAAATAGGTTAAAGTTGAACTGTTCGGTATCATCTCCGTAAGAGACGATCGGCAGTCGAGGGCCACTGAAGAAACTATAGAGATTGAATTCAAGGATTTAATAGCGTGTTTTCTGTCCCAAATTATGGAGATATCTTTAACGGATATCACGTTCTTCTTTAGCAAAGATAAGTCTTTCTTTATCGTCATAATTTTAAATTTGTTTGGCAACTTCAACATACTATTGACCGAACAAAACCGGCTGATTCAGCCCTGTGTTTCAAAATTCAGTTTCCTAGGTCAGAAAAAAATCCAAACTACTTCTCTGAAATCTGATTGGGGTTGCCGAACCTCCCAATCATGCTACTACAGCCAAATATGTCTACCCATCAATAAGTTAGTCTCAAAGGAACGCCAGAAAGTATGCAACGATTTTTTACAAAACTCAGTTTTTTAATATAAATTGGAACATTTCTCCTCATGATTTTGCCTATACAAAAAGCTATGTTTGCTAAGCTTCTTAAGGTGTACAACAGGTTCTTCTTCTTTTGGAATTTTCGCAGCAGAAATTCAAATTAAAAATGATCTGTTCGGCCGGTTTTAGACTCAATCCCAAACCTCTAAATACATTCATTAAATAGTGGACGCAAGAGTAGGTACCTTGTCTTTAGCAATCTGCGGTTGAACCTGGAACCTCTGCATTCTCTTAATGCACTTAATGCACGCTGTTTATTTTTTGCAGATGACAGATATATCTGTTGAAATTTTAAACATCTCAAACGTCAAATACTTTTTAGTTCAACACTTTATAGAACTGAATTTGCCAAAATGTGAGCCCCTCAGATTACTCTCCATTTGGCAACTCTTCCACCGCCATAGCTCATTTATTTTAAAATATATTTCTGACATTTTTAACATCAATCGAGAGATATATTGATATTCTTTCAATTTGATACTTTCACATTTAAACTCTAACCGCATATGATCCACTTTCCTTAGGAATCTGACATCAAAAGCTCTTCTTCACCGCACTCTCTCTGCCAATGGTCGGCAGACGGCAACTTGAAGATATATGAATGCCTCTTATCGCGTTCGATTTCTTTGAGCTCTTCACTCGCGACTTTACATTTATGCAAATTCGAGAATTAATTATTATCTATTTATACGAATTGAAAAAGGCGATGGAAAAAAATGATTAAGTGCGATTAAGCGGCAATATATTCCCAAAGACAAAGCCCTCCTAATTAGACAAGCAATGACAGCTCTACTATTTTGGACATTCTGGTCACACTCCGATAAGCAATCTCACATTTGGTCATTTGTTTCGGAAGCTGGACGGAATTCGTCTAGTGAGTTGCTGCACATTGCAGACTTTGATGAAATTTTATATAACACCGGGACACGGGACCCGTCGGGGTGCGCAACAACTGTGATTTTAAAGAACAATTCCAACGAACAGACACTGTCACAGCGCCATGGAAATGGCATAATAATTCCGAAATGAATTGTGCACACAGTGATTAGCATACAAAAATCCAGAATCCCAAATACGTGCAATGGACACCGATGGAAATATTTTCTGCTACAGGTATTTCGCTTCGGCTGATGATGGCTGGCTGGCTGACGTTGACGATGGTATTAGATATATTTACCTGTGGCCCACCCCATGCTGACGGGACAGCAACACAAAACCCCAACTTGTTATGAAATCAGTTGCAAACTCGGTATAGCCTGTGCGCCTCTGGGTTTCTTGTGTCGGAAATTATGATGGAACCAAGTGACAAATGGACATGATGCTGACTGTTTTGTGTGCGACAACACAGTTGGTATAGGTTGCGCCTTTTTGTTTTTTGGCTTCACCCCCGTGTGCATGCGGACCACATTGGTAAAGAATCTACTTTGGCTCACGTAATTGGCGTTCATGAATATCCATGGCATTCATTCATTATCACGAATTGCCAATAAGTGGACACAAATCCGGGTATGGGGTTGCACACGAATGTGTCTTGTTACCGTAGGAGGACAGATATAGAGGAGATCCTGCTGTCGGTACACGCGACAACATTGTTTGTGCTGGCCGTTGTTGTGAGTCGATGACTCGATAATTTACTAAAAGAAAGAAACCCTATATGCGGCATAGATGGAGGAGACAGATGAAAATGTTTAGCTGTCATCGTCGTCGGAGCGATTATACACGGTCGTCCTTTTCTCTTGCCATTTGTGGCATACCCTAAAGGAAGTTGCAGATGCAGATTGAATTTTCCACTGCCACATCCAAAGCGTCCCGGTCAAAGGAGAGTTGGAAAGACAAAAAAAAGGACATGCCATTAGAAAAATGTCCGAAAAACAGTTCTGCTGGATGTAGTAGGTACCTACTCGTATCGGGCATATGGACGCACGCTTTTTAGAATAGCTTCTCGATGGTATTGCACATGACCTGAAGGTGGACGACAACGAGATGCGGTTATTAGGACGAGAAGCACATGTTCTGGCGATTATATTGGTAGATAGCCTTCGCAAAGACGGGAGTAATGGAAATTTCATTTCGCAGAGGAATCTGCATTTTTCGTTGTCGTCAACGTTGGTTCAGGGGATGGGCGGAGAAGAAATTCCGAGGTATTGTCGATTGTCAGGTAGCGAAAGGATCTTGTTGGTATAAATTGTTTAAGGTTTTTTCTTCACTTTGTCTTTTGCTGCCGAGAAAGTGATGAAAAAATAGTACTTGTCACACAATTATCAAAAGTCCAGTCTGGTGACAGATTAATTCCAGATGTGGGGTTTTAAAATTGGTTGTCAGTGAGAAACCGATTACACGTGAAGGACACATTTGGTTGAGACAACATTCAACGTGTCCAGAGGCGATCATGGTATTTTGCAACTAAATTAACCCTTTTTCTTTGTCGGTTTTGCTGATTGCTATTCGTTTAATGTTTCGTAAATAAAGAGGTGGAAGTGATGGAAAACAAAATTTAAGGTTTTCTCTATATTTTTCTATGGTTTGCCCCTACACCATTGTAATTGGATTGGTCATTGTCTCCTTTCCCCTTTTCCCCGGGTGTAACAGCGTAGCATTTTGGCGAAATTATTTCAAATTGGGAGACCTAAAAATAAGTCATTTGCATTCCCGCAGACGAATTTGTCAAAACTTTCCTGAAGTTGATTCTTTCAGTAGTTCTTCCGTACGTACCGTACAAATATCTTCTTATATTTATAAAACAGTTTGCCCTGATTGATTCGTGATGAACGCCTAGACCAAAAGGTAAGCTGATTTAAAAAAAATAAAAATCCTCCTAAAATTCCTACTCTATATATCCGTTTCTCCGATTTTGGAAATTATGCTGAGGTCCGAGTTATTAGCGACGGGGAAAGGGAGATTCTGTATGTAAGGAGACAATTTGTGTTCTTTTATAGACACCTACTTTTGTAATGGTAGCGAGGCTGCTACATATAATTAATGTTAATCTAACAGCTGGAGAATTTCCTGACGAGTGGAAATTAGCTAAAACTTTGTCCATACCCAAAACTGCTTAGTGCAATGAATTTTAAAAGTTGAATTTCTATTTTACACTTCCTTTCGAAAATATTTGAACGGATTTTCAAAATACAGATGAGTGGATTGCCTAAGCCGTATAACCTTTTATGATTAAAACAGAGGTGCTTCCGTGAAAAACTTTTTCGGATCTTCGGCAAGCACTCGACGAGGACAAAGTACGCTTTCTGGTTGTCCTTGATGTCTCTAAGGCATTTGACACAGTGAAGCGTAACTAATACCTACAGATAAACTTAGTCAGTTTTTAAATTTCTCGCCCGAATTTCATCGCATCCTATCGTTCAAATAAAATGGAAGCCGTTAACATAGGTAACAACCTATCAGACATTTTTCCAACCAGTAGTGGTGTCCCACAGGGTTACATATTCGGTCCTTTGCTGTTCTCTCTATAATTGTTAATAGAATTCCTTTTATCATCAGAAACTGTTCGACACATATGTATGCGGACGAATGCCGATCTTGAGAAGTAGCATACTGGGCTCAGCTTGGTGCTTGGTTATGTAAAACCTGGCTTATCTTATTGCCCTCGTAAATGCACATATTGATTATGGCGAATCGGCCACGTGCCTCGTTTTCAACCCCAATCTTACTCGACCAGCATTTTTTTTTACCACAAACATTAACGATTAAAAAATCACATAATTTTTGAAAAGCAGTATATACCTCAGTCTAGCTAGCCGGAGTGATTTAAAGCCTAAACTTTATCGAAAAGCTTTTACAAACATTTTTAATTCATGAAATTAACGTTTATGCATAAAATAGCATTGAACATCGACTCGTTAACCTTTCCCCATTGTGTATTTGTACTTGCAACAAAGTAACAATTATTTGGCACACAAATATTTTGTCATTTCAACTTTTGCAAACTACATCTCTATACCTCTTTTCCAAGCCGTTTTCCCTCCCATATTGCTGATGGGCTGACATAACGCCTTCATAATAAATACCCTCTTCTATACCATTCAAGTGGAATCACTTTTCTAAGAAAGCACAGGCAACACATGAAAGACATGTCTGCAATAAATTGTTTTCTTTTGTCATAATATTCGCGCCGTTAAGTACATGTATCTGAAACTCGAGCATTTTGTTCATGATTTATGTAGCTCCTCATACAGCCTGCTTCGCTCTCATCAGAGCATGAAATTCTTTGCGACAATTTTTTTTTTTTTTTGATTATGTCACACTGATTGTTGACATAACAATGTAGTTCAGCTCGTCTGTTCCTCTCTTTTCATTTTCACTATTGGTTACATATTTTTGTTTCACACATCAGTAAGTGTTAACAAAAAAAAAAAATACAAGTCACCAGCAGATCACTGTCAATGCTGAATACGATCACAATTATAAGACTAGTTCGAACTTAACCAGAGCACATAACGAGATAAAATTGAAATGTCAATGTCAAGCCTTAAGACATTTATAGAGTCAAGTTTACACAACTAAATGCATCTATCGGCGATTATAACTGACCTTCGTCATGCGAACAGTGTGAGCGATAAAAGAGTTCCTTTGTGCTTCCGGAATTAATTAAAGCCAGGTGACAAAGTGTGACCTTACCTTATAACTCGAAAAGTACCTCCTCTTTGCCCGTGATTATTGTGTCAACAATTAATTAAAGAAAAAAATTCTTCTCATTGCGCTCGCCCACGACATCTCATTAAAATGAAAACATTCATTTTGGTGCGATGATCAAGAAACAATCACTAGCCTGAGACAATTGTCACGTGACAAGTCAAATTGATTTTACAAAAAAAAAAAAAAAAATACACACACACACGACATCAGGTATTGTTGTGACTGACGGGGGAATAAAGTTAAAAATTGAATTAACAAAAATGTTCTCATTTTTCTTCAGCCGACGCGATTTCAATTGAAATGTCGAATAAAACGCAATATTGCCCAGCAGCAGCGTAGGTGAAACTTTTTTAATTAATTTCTCAATCGCGCATCGGCTGGAGGTGTCACTGTCACAATCACTGGATTCATGTTGAACTCCAAGTGCCAGTTCGTGGTTTCAATTGTTTGAGAGGTCAATACGAGGGTCTACGTAAACTCTAAATATTTTTTCTCAACTTGTTTCAATGTTTTTTTTTTTTGGACAAAGTTCCAATTATGTAGTTGAAAACGTAGGCCTAATTATGTTGTTCATATTTAATTGATTTTGCAGGTGTACCTTGAGCTACTCAAAGTTGCAAAGGTTCAATTGTGAAAAATACCTGTACATATTGATCAAATTGAAGGATCAGAGGCAGGCTAATATATTCATAAGCCATGAAGGTTAGAGGGAGCTCAACAAAAAAGAATTAATGGTCTTCACTGGCTTTCTAACAGGGCACTGGTCACTGACACTATCTGGCGATAGCTGACATTAACAGCTCAGTTGTAGTAAAACAATGGACCTCATTTGTGAACAGCATTTGTGACACCCATTTGTAGATACCTAGCGGATAAAAGACATTACCTAACCACTGTGTACATACCCACAAGCTTCTGTCTAAACTTTCCAACGTAAATTGTCGCTCCTCAATAAGTTTTATGTTAAAATGACAAGCATGTAGGTCAATACAAAGGTTAGAAGCTAACTACAAATGAAAATGTTTACGACTCTTAACCGTATTTAGTGCAGAGTGTAAGATGGTAAGCACCTGCCTCAAACATATTTAACTTTTGCGTTCTACTTATTTTTTTGACAGGAGGTTAAAAAAAAAAAAAAAAAACAATTCAGAAATATGTGTTTCTGAAACAAACAAAATAAAGTGCACGACTGGGTCGCTGTTATTTCAGAAAATTTTACTTTCGAAATAATACTCAAGATTTAGTAAATGATAGAAAAACAAATACATATTTAAACAAGTAAAAGTGTTATCATCGACCCGGGCGATGATGCTTTGATACCCTCTACTGCCAGTCCATAAAAGTCATGCAAAATGTATGCCATGCGTGTACCTACGTGCGAGTACGTACTGTACACGCATGTGTCTCATATTGGTTTTGTATGGGAGGTACCAGAACTAATTGACGGACATAGACAATTTTCAATACCAACGACGGTTAAAAGAAGTCCTCTCACACAATTTTATTCGCCTAGGTCGATTCATTTGAACGCTATCGTGTTTTCAACAGACAGACGGACATGGCTATATCGATTCAGAATGTGATCCTGATTCAGAATATATTTACATTATGGCGTCTCCGGTGACTCCTTCTTGACGTTACAAATGTAATGGCAAAGTGAATATAACTTCTAGTGGAGGGTATAGAAATTCGGTCGTGAGTCACGTAAAGCTGACACGGAAATGCATCTTTCTTTAGGTCCAAATTTCCGAAAATTCGGTTTTCGGGGAACTGAATCCGCTTGAATTGGAATGAAGATCAGTTGGAATAATTGGAATTCGTGGGATAAGGACTTCCTCTCCTTTGAATTTGCCCTTGATGATCGTCGCTTGAATCACATTGTTCATCAGTTTCTTGATGACAACCGCGTACCGTTACACAATTTCGGATGATTCAGATTCCGCAACAAGGTTATGATTGATCCCACCTTCAGCTGTATTATTATGCGGTGCAGTTCCTTGCACATCAAGCCAGTTTGAATGCGTTCAACCCAATTGGATAACCTCAGTTTTTACACGCAAAGTTTTTTTCTGAAAAAATGATCGAATTGATAATTATCGCATTGAATTTCAATCCAGAATCAGTTTAATAATACGCAAAACTCGAATCAATTGCAGCAAGAAAAATAGCACATTTGCTCAATATGCTCAATGACAATGCGAAAAGGACACCTGGCGCCATCTATTATTTATGTCGTTAACTTCTCCACCCAAAATGCCCACAAAACATCTTTTATCACAATGAATTTCACAATTATCCGAAATTTTCCAAGCTTCCAAATAAATTTTTCGCGTTTTTCCGGAATTTTCCGACTTTTTCACTAAGAATTTTCTATTTTTCCATTTGAAAAGCCATTCCGGTACAATTGCACACAAAATTCCATACAAAAACTCAATTTTCGATTTACCCAACTTTTCCGGAGGGTTTTCT
Organism: Cheilosia scutellata; assembly: GCA_955612985.1. Lineage (NCBI taxonomy): Eukaryota > Metazoa > Arthropoda > Insecta > Diptera > Syrphidae > Cheilosia > Cheilosia scutellata. The sequence continues at coordinate 21,599,834 of OY015312.1, read as the reverse complement.
CAAAATTTTCTTTCAGAAGAACTTTCTCCTGGCAATTACGAACAACTGAAAAAAAATTTGAGCCAAATCGACCAAGCCGTTCTCAATTTTCGATTTTCCCAATTTTCCGACTTTTCTGGAGGGTTTTCCCAAAATTTTCTATTAGAAGAACCTTCTCCTGGCGATTACGATCAACTGAAAAATAATTTGAGCCAAATCGGTCCAGCCGTTCTCAATTGATGAATTACTATACATTTTTGCCACCATTTTTATATACACTACTGGTCAAAAAAATAGGTGTGAGAACAAATTTTTAATAAAACTCAATTTTTTCATATTTATACCCGGTACCACACTGTGGTGAGGGTATATTCACTTTGTCATTCCATTTGTAACGCCCATAAGGAGGCGTTGTAGGTATGTCAAACTATATATATTATTGATCAGCATCACTTTCTTAGTCAATCTAGCGATGTCCGTCTGTCTGTCCGTCTGTCCATCTGTCCGTCTGTCCGCACGATTACGGCCGTAATTTAAGAGCTATCGACTTGAAATTTGGTATGTAAGCTTTTATCCACCAAACTGAGGCTAAGTTCGAAGATGAGCAACATCGGAAAACTACTACTACCTCCCATACAAAAATATCAGATTTATATAGCTTTTTATGTTAAAAATTAAATTTAAATAGGTACAGTAAAGATAGAAAGTTTAAACTTTGCACATATTAATTTTTTAATACTAAAATTTTTTTTTTATTTTACAATAATATAGTACCGGGTATTTGAGCTTCGGCATAGTCGAAGATAATTGTCTTACTGGTTTCAATTTATTTTTTGTTTTTACAATTATATTAATAAAATTTACATTATTTAAGAACTGTGGAAAATAGTTATCTGTTTATTTTTCGAAAACTTTTGGAGTTCTGTTTTCCGCTTGAGAAATTGTTTGTAGATTTAAAAAATTTTTTTTTGTCTTTTTTTTTTAACTTACTATATAGTGACCTGAGTATCCTCCATTATTTTCCAAAACTTTTTGGAGTCGACGTGGCATTGATCCTACCAATTTCTGGCACGTTTCGGGAGGAATGGAATACCATTCTCTTTGCACTGCTTCCCACAGTTGATTCCCATTTGTGAGGAACTGACCCCTTAATTTTCTTTTCAGTCCATCCCACAAGTTATCAATGGGATTCAGATCTGGAGATGGACTTAACCATGAAACCACAGAGATGTTTTGATCCCGAAACCAATCTTTCACAATACCAGCCGTATGTTTTGGATCGTTGTCCTGTTGGAAATGCCATCGGAGGGGCATGTTTTCCTCGGAAAATGGAAGCATGACGAAACAAAGGGATATGACTTCGCTAAAAGTAAAATGCGGCGGTCAGTAATAGCTGTGATTTTTTTCGGCCTTCCTCTATTTTCTATCTCTAATGGGGGCTTAAGAACATTGGTTACGAAGTTCTGTGACCTTCCTAGGGCATCTGCTATAAATTTATAGGTTTTACCCTCACCCCTTAAACACTGAACTAGTTGCCTTTCTTCCGCAGAGCAGTGGACTTTTCGACCCATCTTAAAATATGATTTAACAAAAAACTTAAGCAAGAATAGTGATAAAGTGATTAAAAAACAAACTCACCTTTAAAGTTAATCACTTTTTAATAACACTTTTGAAAAAAAATCGCAAAATTTAAACAATTTAAAGAAGCACACCTATTTTTATGTCCAACTCTTAAAACGTACAAAATGGTATTGCAACGAAAATTAATAAAATACTTAAAAGTACACTTAGTAAATGCAATAAGTTTGTCATCACCTACTAACGGAACTAAGTATTTCATAATTAACATGTATTTTTTTGCAAGTCTTGTTGGCAAAACAACCGTTATTTAGCAGCAAGAACAAATCAACTAGCAACAAAGCTCCTCACACCTATTTTTTTGACCAGCAGTGTATATAGATTTATAATTGTGTTTATTTCAGTCATAAATAATAAATTTAACATTTTTTCATGTATGGCATATTTACTGGTTGGTATACGTACAAGTACATATTACATATGTTAGGTATAGATTATTATATGTAAAAACAAAGTTTCCGTGTTATTGCTATTGTATTGCAAAATACAAAATAACAACAGAATTCCTCTTCTTAAAACACGCCTTTGTTTAAAACAATAAAAAGTATAATTATAATTAACATACTTCTAAGTTGCGATAATTATGCAATCACAGAGCCTTGCCTTTTAAAAGTGAATGTGAACTTTGGCTTCCGTAAAGTGGGTATGTAATCATAACTAACTGGTCGATGTTCAACGACATGTGTGTCATAGGTAGGTATGTATTTAATTTATGGAAGGAAACTGGATCTGAGCACTGTTTTACAAAAACAGGTGTATATTTATATGATATCGATATCAATATGCTGTGATTGATGTAAATATAAATTAACTGACGCGACGCACACCTTGAATAACAATATCACAGAAAGGTCAATACACTTGAAGCTAGATTGTTTGGTTTGAAAGGTTTTACTAAGCGCCATTCGATGTGGGTATCTTCTAAAGAGAAGAACGGTAGTCCGTTCTACCATCATGCACGATTCGCAAACCCAAATAATCGATGTCAGGATAGCCGCAAAAATGTACAAACCCCCTGCTTTGAAAGGTCTATCCAGCTTAAAATGTGGTTCTAGTTTAAAATTTAGATAGGATTGGGTTTATTCCAATGGTCTCAACCAATCTTAATAAATGTGTTTTTTTTAACAATTTTCTGCAGTAGTAACGAGATGCTAGAATGCGCAAGTTTCAATTGTAAAAGAACACAATTCAGGAAAAATGTGCCCTAAATTGTTAAACAGTCGAAACAATTCAATTTGAATAAAGATCAATGAACTTGGAAAATTAATGCTTTCTACTCTTTAAGCGTTCATTGTTACCATTCAATAAATTAAGCGATTTCAATTAAAGCATAAACATCAATAGATCATTCCATTCATTAATCTTCCAACCTCTCAAGGCTTGCGAATTTAAAATATAACTCATCGCACGACGCGCAGCGTGCTAATACAAATAGTAGAGGTAGAGGTCGTAAATAATGACAGCTGAATTTATAGCTTTCTCGTATGATCTGTAAAGAGTAGATAGGGTTTCGGTCAAAATATCGAACTCGATATATGTATTAATCAATTGCAGTCAATCCTTGATATAAAAACTCACGCTAACGAATGAGAAACTAGGTTCTATATGGATTCAAATAGTGTGTTTAGAGGTACCTTTACAGTCTAAAAAATAATGTTAAGGGAATAGGGCCCCCCCGCGGCTGGCTCGAATGAAGCACTATCAGTTAGTCTAATTTTTCATTAGTTTACTGGGGCCGTATATTGGCAATAAGGAGGGGAATGTTGACTTTTAAGCGGACTTGCCAGCATAACATCGGTCCTTCACGGTTCCCCACAAAAAAAAGGTCCAAAGGGGTCAAATCGCAGCTCCGAGGCGGGCAATTGACATCGCCAAGACGATTGATAACACGATTTGGGATTTTGGTGCGCAAAAAATCGATTGTGGCATGGGCTGTGTGGCATGTGTCGCTATTCTGCATGAACCAGAGGTCGTCCAAATCCATGTCTTCAATTTCAGTAGATAAAAAAGTCGGTTAACATGGTTGTGTAACGCCCACCGTTGACCGAAATATTGTTCCCAGCCTCATTTTCGAAGAAAAACGCGCGGTGGGTGCTTCATTTCGGCCAAAACTTATTTTCAAAAAACGCACTGTTTGGGCTACACAGCACTCCCTTGGGAAATAAGTTTTCAATATTTCCCAACGTTGTTCTAGCGTAAAGCGACTTATTTCGTTCCGCGGAGGTATGATACTGTCAAAATAACCTATGATTTAAAAAGAAACCACTAGATGGCCCACCCTTTGTACAGATGTACAATCATATTGTTCTGACTGACAGTTGGTTGTCTTCTCGGTTGCCAAAGTGGTATGCCGAAGTGGTATTTTTAAATCCACAGCGCAGAATATGAATCTGTTCCCATGCTCACATCTGCAGGCTTCTGTTCGGGTCTAGGAAATATAATTTTCGAACTTTGCCTCTACAGTAGCACTCTAAGCTCTCAACTTCTGTCAATTTTGCCACTCAATTTCTACAGAGCATTATAGTGCGTTGCTATTTTCTTCGTGTTCCTCTGATCGCCGAAAGAGAGTCATGATTTGGTACGTCACCTAGGGGTATCATCTGTACCATCCTTTTAGTCGCCGAGTATACAATCTTCATATTAATCGAAAATCAATTGAAAATGTAGGTATCATAGATAGCGGCCTTTGATTCATTTTTAAGCAAGGCTTGTCTAACAACTTTGCTCTCTTGGTACCCACAAAATTAATGCGATATTACTAAGAAGGGTTGGGCTTGTAGAATCACATCCATTTTACGATCACTATATAATTTATTTACTCGAGCGTAAAGGTTCGTAAGTCTCAAAACCAATAAAACTGTTGACCCAGAAAGTGAAATGAATGTAGAGGTGAGCACATTTCAAACAATTACCGTGCCCGCATCCAATTCGTTCAAAAACAGTGTTGCAAGTTTATCCCCATCAACATAAGCTTTTGATATGGTTCATAACTTCGAGTTTCGAAAGACATGTCTGTCCTCAGTCCGACAGTATTCGCACGGTGTGATTCCTTCACACCTTTCTTTAACAATTTAGAAAGTGATTTGTCATACTACCGCACTGTATTTACAATAAACCAATTGTGTGTTAAAAACAACATCTAATCTCTTATAAATCCATTTATGCGCTTTCAAAGAATCACTCCTAGGCGTTCAGTCCATTGTGAAGAGTAAATAAATCAACCCCTCGTCAAAGGATTAATAAATAATGCGTGGCGGCGCACGAAAAGTTTTGCAAATTAAACCGTAAAAATGTTAAAATGTGAAAGAATTTGCAAACATTTTTTAATTTAATATTGTTTGCTGTTACAAAAAAAAAATACTTTACCATTAACGCCTTTAATCGAATTAATTACTCAATATGGGGATTTAAACTGAAGAGCATAAATAAAAATGATTATCTCTTGTGAGAAAATGCTAAAAAAAAAAACAAAAAAAAAATATGTATCGCGATACCATTTAACAATTATTAATGCAAATTGAATGGAATGGATTTTAATTGTAAAGCGAGGTGTCTTTTTTTTCTCTGTTTTTGTTATTATTTATTATTATTATTAAATAATGTTGAAGTACACTTAATAAAGTTGTTGTCGCGGAGAGTATAGGTAACGTATATGAGAGCATCAGTGCACAGCACACGCTTTTGAAATAATTGCACTTCTCCGTTCGTTCAAGAGTATGCTTTATTCGGCGTATGCTGCTCCGATCAATGTGTCAACCATTAAGTGGCTGTTCCTGGATAATTATCTGCTGAATATATTAATCGGAGCTATTTTTGCTGATTAAGTATATTTTGTAGTGTTATCGAGTGGATGGGAGTTGTAGTTGTGAATATGAGAGTTGTGATTCATTTTTAAAGCGCATCCGAATACGGATTGAATAAAAAGATAAATTATTACTAAATAGATCAGTGACAACATTTATATAAAAAGGAGATAGTCGATATTCTACTTTTTAGCAACTTAAAAACGTCACCCATCGGAATTTTAGAAGCCGCATCTGCAACCTCTTCAGTCTTCAAGAGCTGCTTCAACTGTATCCAGTCGAATACACTGCTCGAGACTTGTGAATATTCCCATTCCCGCCGCAGACAGGTACTACTCCTTATAATCTTAGGTATGTGACAGTTTATACCTTACAAAAAGTAGGGCATAAGCATTTGAGTATAACTTAAATCGTTACGAGTCGTATTAGCAAACGGCCCTAACTGATTCCACTCATCCGCAAAGTCCAAAACTTGTTGATGAGGGAGCAACCATAGTCGAAATTAACAGGCGCCCGGAAAAGTTCAAGGTTTCATATGAGCAAATTGATGTTCCATGTGCATATTTGGAATACTGGGAAATTCATTCATTCAATTTCGATGTCCTGCTTATCGAATACTATGGCCCTATTGTGTAACTTCAGTTGAGTTGAGTTGAGTTGTCTCTTGGTTTTATGTATTTCAAAATTCGGTATTGTCCGTATTGTAATTCACAACCTTGATAGAAAAGTTGTCTGTGATAACACAACAAAGATGGCAGTGGTTGTCTATAAGTTGTTAGTTAGTTTGGGTTGTGTGAAAGTTGAGTTGAATTGAAGACAACTCAACCCAACTAAGATCACGCATTCTGGTGTCTTTATACGATTTGCATAAGCCACCCCATCAGCCATACAACGAAGTAGGTCTTTCTAATGGTCACTATCAAAATCACCTAAATAAAGATCAGAATCAGATTTGACCGAACATGGTGTGCGATTCTCCTGACAAGAGAATAACCCAAGGTTTTTCAAAATCGGCATATCTGGCCTAAAAGTGTAACCTCTTTGGTCAAGCAATGCTATACAGAAAAACGTATCCATCGCTTTTGACGTCCACATTTTCCATTAAACTCCCCTAAAATACATATAGCATTGGACAAGAGTGCAGGAGACAATAAACTCTTCAGAATTGTTCGCATTTACCTTCATCCAAGCTTCAACACAAATCTTTGGAGTTCACAATCGTTAGACTTGGAGAACCCAAGGATGACCAAGTCTACCAATTTGAAACATTCTTCGCCAAGTCTATCCTGCAACATTTGATCCATAAAAGTAACTTTTAGTCCCCTGTGTCTTTGCTCACGCTTGTTTTTGCCTACCGCCGTAGTGCCGTGCTGCCGACACATCACTGGATATAATTAGGTAGGTTTTTTAAAAATTTTGTAAAGGTCCCCAAAAAGTGGTAAAATTGATCTTGAAAACGTTTATAAGGCAAGAATTTTGAAAAAAGTTAAAAAACGTAATTCATAGTCTGCAGTCAAGTTTACAATTATGTATTGTACATACTAAGTTTCTAGTAATTTCGTAAATTCAACAACAAAAAAATGTGTCCCCCTTAGGGGTTTGACCCCACTTACTATTGGCCTAAACTCAAAATTCCTTGAAACACAAATCAAATGATTCTCTATTCTATATCTCAATTTAAAATTGAGCCTTTAAAAATATGTGTAAAATTACGACCCAAAAAGGGTCAAGGGGGCACATTGTAAAAAAGCGAAATAGCAGTCTAATAATTACATATCTACTTCTTTATGTATGTATTCTCTTTTTATACCCGGTACCACACTGTGGTGAGGGTATATTCACTTTGTCATTCCATTTGTAACGCCCATAAGGAGGCGTTGTAGGTATGACAAACTATATATATTGTTGATCAGCATCACTTTCTTAGTCGATCTAGCGATGTCCGTCTGTCTGTCCGTCTGTCTGTCCGTCTGTCCGTCTGTCCGCACGATTACGGCCGTAATTTAAGAGCTATCGACTTGAAATTTGGTATGTAAGCTTTTATCCACTAAACTGAGGCTAAGTTCGAAGATGAGCAAGATCGGATGAAAACTACTACTACCTCCCATACAAAAATATCAGATTTATATAGCTTTTTATGTTAAAAATTAAATTTAAATAGCTACAGTAAAGATAGCAAGTTTAAACTTTGCACATATTGTTTTAATAATATTTAAAAATTTTTGACAAAAAATGAGCTTGGTCGAATAAAAAGTACCCATACCTCCCATACAAATATATAATTTTTTAATACTAAAATATTTTTTTTATTTTACCATAATATAGTACCGGGTATTTGAGCTTCGGCATAGTCGAAGATAATTGTCTTACTGGTTTTTCTCTGCTAACGTTCAAAGTTTCAAATTAATGGGACAATACGGTCTATGAGTTATCGTGTTTTTGAAATTTGTTAAAAGACCCCCCAATAGGGCAAAAGGGGTCATATCCTTCTTAAAGCGATTCTAAGCTTAGTGGAATACAGCCTCAACATGGCATGAATCTACGATTAGCAGTTCAAGCTGTGCACTGAGACTGAAAGTCAGTGAGTCAGTACAAAATTTATTTCTAGGTATAGGTAGATGGAGAGTGGCCGAAGTCCGACGCCAACTGTGGTGTTCATTTAACGCCGTTTATCAGAACGCAGTGTGTGTAAGGAGATGAAATGCCCCTACCAACAGAATCCTAAATTCCATAGTTCTGCAGTACCTATACAGATACACTCCAGAGTTTACTTTGACGGATTTCTTCAAATCTACAAAATATGTGTACAGACGGGTTAGGTACGTTTGCATGCAATCTAAAAGCCCGTCCGTTTCCATAAGCCCGTATTTCAAAATACCGTATTTGTATGCGGACCATGCCTGTGGTCACTGTAGAATTTGGAATGAGTGCCCGGCATTCTGAAAACGTCCATTTATGGGCTTCTCTATTACAGGCTTTTATTTTACGGTCAACTTCAAAATGCTGTGTTTGCATTTACGGGCTTCTGTAAATACGCTAAAGAAAGGCTAAAGTTTTACAGTCAAACATATCGTACCAATTTCAAACACCTTGAACGAATATTGTTTTATGGAGGCTTACTTCTACGGTCCCGGTATGTGAGTGGTTTACGGTTTACCTATACAAAGTGGCGCAAAATTTGTCACCTGATGTTTTTTGGCTGTAATTTTTCGTATGAATGCAAAAGGTTGGTTCTGCTTTTGGATTATGTTTACTTGATGTCTTAAATATGTTTCCATATTTATTCGACATATCCATATCGAGAATATGATATCGAATCAGTAGCTGCCGCCAAATTTGATCAGATGACCATTCGGTCCCTATTTTTATGGCATTTTCCATCAGTCTTGCCAGAACTTCCAGCGGTAGGTCCTCACATTCTTGAAGGATATTCTCTTTAAGGGCTTCAAAATTAAGGCTTATTGACATAGACTCGTGATTTCAAAAAACAAGTCTGGAACGGGTTGGTGATGAAATCTCCTTTTCCAAAATCCCCTGTGCTGAAATCCCTTACTCCAAAAGACCCTAAGAGAAAAGCCCCACGGGACGAAATCCCCCATTTTTAGATTTGGTGTTTTTAATTCGCTCCGCGACCGCTACACCTAAAAATGGTGTTAAAAAGTGAGACACGTATGGGGGTGGGGGGCATGCTGCATAGGAGGATTTTGTGCCGGGAGATTTTGGAAAAAGAGAAGAAAAAAAAAAAACGTATAGGAACAGGTTAAATCAGGCGATATAAAAGAGAGATTAGGCGACCCGGAAATACAGCCCTCAGAATTTTGATTGTGGCTCGTGCAGTTGCGCCGTTGCTCCATTCTGGGGAACATCTTACAGTCTTATACAAAAGTTCTTTGTAAAGACCACCGATTGATGCCCAATGCTGGTCGATATTCCGGAGTCATCGGAAGCCTATTTTTAAAAATGTATTTTCCCAAAACATTGAAAGACAGTACTTTCCCTTACACCAACCAACCCATAATACAATTTTTTACGATAGCAATAAAAACAATTTGGTTTTTTTTTATGCAACCATTGATCATATTTCATCTCAAAAGAGTAATTTCCCAAACGCATTACTTCCGTAAATAGGCAATTACGAGTAGAAACACAATTCCAAATTGCCGTGCATTATGTTCGCCATACTAATCCGATAAAACCACAATACACTCGAAAATTATACCCACCGTTTCACCAACTATAAAATTTGAATAACTTTTTTTTTTTTTTTGCTTACATTGAACCGTGTTTAATCATATCTGCTGAAGGCATCGTCATACCATTACCTGACACAACAACAGTCAAATAAATCGACAAAAATAAAATTATGCAAATTCACTTGTGACGGCTTTGTTATGGCAGTTTGCCTTTCCTCCTTCCTCTATCCGTGAAGCACAACATTTTCTCATGACAAGTCAGTGCTGCCGCTTCTTAAGAAAACACTTGAAAATATAGACCATAGCCAGTCACGCATAGGTTCTGCACTAGATGGAGCACCAATTTGGGCATAGCACCACCAGTTGGTCTTCGTGCATAAAGTATAGTGCAATAAATAAATTATAGTGCAGAAAAAAATGTTGAAGTTGCACAACATAAAAATTGCTACCCGCCAAAGACATACACAAGGCCTGTCCAAATAATAAATGCCAGCGAGTCTGCGAGGAAATGTTATGTTCGAATTCGAAGTGTTAAAATTTCAATTGGTTGTAAGATTGTTTGATGGATTCATTTGACAAGCCAACATGGGAACTTTGGTGCCGCAATTAAGCGAAAATAACATTCAATTTGATCGTCATCTCGTCAAATGATTTCCTAAATGGGTTAGAACTGATTGAATGATTTGCAATCAGGTTTAGACTGACGACGGATGGATGGACGTCCGTCCGTCCTTCTTGTGGTTCGAACTATACAAATTGTCTGACCAATTAGTTTTTATAATAAAAAATCAATTTTCTAGATAATTTCAAAGCAAGACTCGCCTTGAAACCAATTCACTGAGTTTCGTTGTCTTAACCAAGTGGTAAGCGTTGGCGCTGTTGAGGCTAAGATTCTTTCTTCTTTGTGCTGAACATTTTCACATGGTTGTATTTATTTTTACCTTGTCTGATATTGATCAAGTTTTTTTTTATTTATTATTTTTGTAAGAATGTTTGTATGTTTTATGGGTAAACTACAGCTGTAGGCCGATTTTATTACGGCTTAGAATTGGCAAAAATTTGACGGCCGTAATTGGAAAAATATGATCCGAATTCGATTTAACTCATCGTCTTACTCAAGGCTGTTCGCAATATCGAAGATTGCGGTATTGGATTTTGTATCTTCTTCAATCGAAAATTTGGCGAAGACTGAAACCTTTTCACGAAGTAAAGGGCGATTTTTTTTGCTGTTTGGTTTTTCGGACTGATTTTTTTGACAGTTAACGCGTGATTTGTGACACGTGACAAAGTAAAAACTGCTCTGTTAGCATTGCCATTTCACCATGAATAGACTTACGCCCAAAGAACGTTTACAAATTATTAAATTTTATTACCAAAAATCGTGCTCAGTAAAAAATGTGTTCAGATCACTTTGTTCATTTAATGGTCGTCGTAATCGTCCTACTGAGCAGGACGTTCTTGGCATGTTGTGCAGTTTTTTCAGGGCAGAAGCACAACCGACCAGTTATTCACTCTTAGAATGTTACTTGAGAAGGCTTAGGAGTTGCTACACCTGTCTTTAATTCGATGTTTGTTTCAACTCTTACCTAAGGTCATGAGGTTTGGGTAATGACCGAAAGAATATGATCGCGAATACAAGCTGCCGAAATGAGATTCCTCCGTTGCATTGCTGGTGTGACACGTAGAGATCGCATTAGAAATACCAGAATTCGTGAGGAACTCAATGTCGAGCAGCTACTTCTCCGGATGGAGCGGTCGATACCATCAGTCAGGCGTGCTCTAGGTAGACTCAGGATGCAATGGCTAGATCAAGTCCATAATCTCTCCTCTACCCGTATGATGGGGATTACCCTTGATGATTTAGAGTCTCTGGCGGAGAATCGAGAGCTATGGATGGTCCACTTGGGCAACCTACACCCGCGACCTATACTTAATGGATAAGCGCGCCATTGAAAATTGATGAATGGGTAATGAATGTCCTCGGGACATTGCTCTAGCAACTCAGTGCTCAAGTTCAGTTAAGGGCAATGAATGCACTTGAGCACTGAGTTGCTAGAGCTGGCATGAGGTCTATCTTTAGATATAGGTATTCTTTATTCCTTGAGCTATTTTTGAATGTTTAGCTTTAGACAATTAGACATGTCTTTAGCGAGTCTTTAGTCGTCGTTTTGTGCTCGGCCTGATCATGTTTTTTATTTATCATCGCCGACGAAACAAATGTTTCAAAGTGTTCCTGCTTTTGAAATATTCATTTCTGCAATGTAAGCGTGCCAACACTTATCGTCATAAGTTGCTTTTATGCATCTATTGCTCATAAATTCACAGTGAATTATATGTATATGTATACAGCAGCAATTTGGAAAGATTAGTACGGTGCCAACCTACATATCCAAATCCTGATAGGTATCTGCCGCTTGATTTCTTTCCTTTTTAATCCATAAAAACCCACTCAGCTTGATTGAACCCTCTGAATGGCAAACTTCGCTGAGAATATATGGTCAGTTGTTATCCTTTCTAATAGTCAAACGAACACAGTAAGCAATTTGGTAAAATTTGACTCAAATTGGAACGATATAAACCCACGCGTCACATTCTCAACTTTATGCAAATTCGGCGACGCACAAATCTCCACTAACTCGGCGGTAGTAACTGTTATCCATCTACCAATACTTGTGTCCGTCTGTTCAATTTTGCATACACATTACCTTTAATGCTGTACTTCAAAATTCTAACAAAGCAATTGGCTTGTGTATACACATTTGGTACTTTAGATACAAATCGCCAACAGTATATTATGCTGTATATATGTATCTGTAGCGGAAATCTAATCAGACAAGAGTACAATTTCTTGTTTCTTATGTCATTCAGTCACCGTTGTTGTCCGTTTGCTGTTGTCCTCGTCACTTTGGAGTTTTTATTTGTGCAATTCCCAATAATTACCAATGCCCAAGAGAGCTGCGGGGGCAATACTAACGCAATTCAAATTAATCTGTGAGTCAACTTCGGCGGACAATTGACAGATGGCAAAGCGCCTAAGGAGACTACTTTTCAAATTGCACGAATCGATGTTATGTCTGATTCAGTGGCTAGAGAAGTGGTATACAAATTTGCATGCAGGATATCGCACACAATAGCTGGAGTACAATGTTTTTCTGTTTTGTTGCTTTCACTTTGAAGACGCAATCGATGGTAATCTGCTAATTTGTCTAATCGATATGTCCGTGGGCTTTAGCTTGACCTTAGGTAACGTCTACGAAGGTGTCAGTACAGTTTACTTGAAAAATATGTTAATATATAAGTACGCTGCTTGAGGATGCTGCTTATCTCGTCGATTTCTATCTGATGAATAACTTTATTAGCTCATCGAGTAAATTATTCAACAATAAGTTCAGCTGCCTTTTGTCATTTAAAGCGAATTCAATAGATTTTGTATCGCAATTAGCTGGGATGGAGACTAATTTGTGGAAGCGGAATAAATCCATTAACCCATCGAATAATAAGCTTTCGCCGGTTACGACTTTTTTTTGTTTGCTCTCATTTACGGCCAAAAACAAACAAAAACTCATCCCAATGTCACTTTCAGTTTCATTTGCGAAAAAAAGCGGCAGAAGCGGATAAAGAAAGTTGGTTTGGATTTGAAATTTATTGCGCTCAAGTGTTGGTTCCTCAATTTTAAAAATATGTAAACTAGTCTAATAAAAGTTGTTTAGTTTATGCTGTGATATAATGTTTTTAATTACCATACCGTAAAGACATTATGTTCTTCACCTATAAACAAATTTTGGTTACATAAGTTGTATGTCTTTTACATTTTGTACATTTATCGCGTCTAGATGAAAGGCCCGTTAACATAGAGATGTTAGGTAATACCAAAAGAATTGGTTTGAGATACATAGTTTGGGAGGTTAAAACGCATATAGCATTTTTGCATAGATAAATTGTAAACTTATCACTAAAAAACCCAGAGTTCAAGAATTGAAGAAGAAAAATTGAGGCTCGGGTACTCGAAATCGGTTACACACGGAGGAGCGAGGAACTTTTAAATTAATTTTTTTTATAATACACGTAAATCATTTTTCAAGAAAATAATAAGTACCGAAGAATTAAGGAAATCCTCTTATCATCATCTACATTAGGAAAGTAGATATGCTACTAACCTAAACATCTGACATTTCAGGCACAATAGATCTTTTAGGTCGACGTTCGACGTGCATCATATAGCATTGGCGAGTCAGAAGCTTGAATAAAAATATTAATTCATTCATTCTTATAGCATTTGTTATGATCATGAGATGCGAGTTCTAAATTTTTTGAATGGGATGACCTCAGAAAAATTTTGTATGGAAAGGAGGAAAAAGTGGCTAAAATAGTAATTTTTAGCAATTTTCAAAAAAATACTAGCGAAGAGATTTTTGAAAAATTTTTTTGCAGTCACTATTAGTATTGTTTGAAGAAACGTTTTGCATCAAAACATTTTTTTTTAAGACCGAGGAAAAAAGTAAAAAAAAGTAGAATTTTACAAAAGTTCTAAATTTTTAATGGGTACTTATACTTAATGGGTTAAGGACATTTTTTTTTATCATTCAAACGGAATTTAAATGACCTTTCCATTGTTGCCAAAATTTACATGAAGTAAGCTCAAATTATGAGTAGAATTATCTTTAGTTTTTGTGTGCTATTTATGTGTCCACCACTGTATATATTCTGAATCGATTTAGTCAAGTCCATCTGTTGAAAACATTATACCTAGCGTCCAAACAGATCGACCTAGGCTAGTGAAATTTTGTGAGAGGACTTCTTTTTATCGTCGCCAGATATATATTGATTGGAAATGATATTGAAAATGCGCTATATTGCGGTCACAAATCTGAGCATATTTGACTTCATTCAGATCAGAACAGAACAGATATCTAAAGGGCCAAAAACGCATAAAAGAAAATGATTGCATTAAAATCAGGAAAATTCCTGCATCTGTACTTGTGCTTAAGCTTTCGTCAGCCTCTGCCAGTTTTTCTGAAGTTGTATGTAACGTTCTAATGGAGACAAAAAGATAAAAGTTACATAATTATTTTCAATTGTAGCAGAATGTATAGACAAACTAGTTTGTGCAAGGTAGAAACGTCTTTTTGCCTTTGGCATACAGAAATCCATTTGAATAAACATCTTTCAAAAGTATATTTAAATATAGGTACGCCACTGGATCCATCGTTTTAAATAGGGTGAAAAATAGTCCCATGGTAGAGGAAATAGGTACAACTTTGGCGATTAAATTGTTAATTTTCAAATCTGTCGGAGTGTATAATATCCGTCCAGCAGTCCCCTACAGGTACGGTGACCATCCGTCCCGTATTTCCCGGGACAGAACCGTATATCAATCGACTGTCCCGATTTTTTTTAAGCATATACGGGACGTGAAAATGTACCCTATTAGTCCCGTATTTCCATTATAAACTTTTTAAATTATTATTCAAACACTTTATTAATTTAAAAAAATTGCATTTCCATATAACTAAGGTTCCCTATTCTGCTATTCAACATGAATGGCACATTTTCAATGACAGTTCGCACACCACACAATAAATGTATGAAGAATGTCTAGGACATGTTCCAAATAAGGTTTTTACGAAAGAAAAATTCGAAAAATTTCTCGGAAAAATCGGAAGATGTTTTTATTTTTGTTCTTTTTTTGTATAAACTCGTGACTTAACGATGGATTTGCGTTCACAAAACGATCATAAACAAATTTGTTGAACTTTAGAAAGGGCGACTATGGAGTCCGCTAGTAAAGATTAATAATTATGAAGATTATGCCTGTATCCTGTTTTTAATTAAAGCTACGACGTGAAAACCGATACTTTTCCTTAAGATGTAAATTACCTAATTAAGTTAAGGTAAATGAAGGCACATTTTGATGGGGGCTTAATTTTAGTGCGGACAGCGTAGAAGAAAATCGATTTTAGGTACTGGGGGGTTATTCCCAAATGCACAGCGGGTAAGTATATATATATTGGGGTCGCGGATCAACATAGTTTCTGTATTCATCTGAATAAGTTTACTGAAAGGGTATTTGGGGTCTTCTTTATATTCTTCTTCTTCATTTAAAAAAAATCGAAAAGTGACTGAAAAACGGTTTTCTAGTTGTTTGTTGTTTAACCGGATGCGGAGCATTTGTCTTAGACATGTGTACGACAAATGTGTGGACAATTTTTTTTTGCCTATTTTGTTGTTTTTACTTCATGAAGGAATTATGTTAGTAGATTATGTCTTCCCTTCAATAAGTAATCATTTATGGAATAATCAAATACAAGAGTTTTTTTTTATAGTGCTATAATTTGTTTGCTAATATTTTTTTTTTGTACCGGGGTTTGTCCCATATTTTCTAAAAATATATGGTCACCGTACCTATAGGTGAAGAGCGAGTTGAATATATCTCTTTTATATTATGTAGAGAACTATTATTGCCTATATATCCACTTGCCTATCATTACAATTCACATTAATGCTCCAAATTTTAAGTTTAATTCCCGTGAATGTCGAGAAATAACCACGTCCCATTTTCCAATCCAGCCGACATTTCGCTAAGTACTTTAGTTAGACAATGCATATTGTTCAGGACCGACGCGCCCGGCTAAACCAGAAATGGAACACTGTTATAATTTGTTTTCTATTTTGTATCATCAGCTCCATCAGGGAATTTTTTGTATGTTTAATAATATTATTATAGCTGCTTTAAAAAATGTAAAAATAAATCGAAAACTGATAGGGAGGAGGAGGAGGATATTAATATACAGTCCACCAGCTGTCGAAACACATATAAATGTCGGGTTTTTATATTAGGGACAAATGGGACCTACAATTTTATACTGAGTCCGAACGGCTGCATTGTGAAGCTTTTTCAGGGCAAATATACTCTCTGTTTGTCAGACGTTCGCAAGAGGTGGTATGCAGTGGAAAAAACCTTAACCATCAATGTTCGAAATTTTACATCTTAAGCTCGGTTAGAGTCGAAAAATAGCGTTTGTAAAATCTTTAAAATTTAATTTGTGTTTTTCTGGGGATCGAACCTGAAATCCCTCACTCAATAGTCGAGGACACTAAGCACTGAGCAGATACGCGGATTTAGAGTCGATGGCGGAGAATCGAGAGCTATGGAGGGTCCACTTGAGAAACTTACACCCACAACCCACTAACTGGATAAGCGGGCCATTGAAAATGAATGAATGAAAGGGTCTTTTTATATTTTTCTTGCAATTGTTGAGTCATAATCGCGATAAATAAGAGTTGTGGAGAGCGGAAAGATAGGATGGAAATTTGACTAACTCTATAATCCTCTTCTGTGTTGTCAAGAAACGTATGTAATGAAACAATTGAATTTCACGCTGATCGTGGGGCCTTTTACACGGAAGCCACTTATAATAAATGTAAATAAAGCCCAAAAATCTTGGGGTCACTATTGGATTTGGAGTATTGTGCATTATTTCCTTATGCGTTATTACCTAACGCACGTCGTTTATTCATATCCACAACATGTTAATCATACAGACTGCAAGCATTCCTTAAAGCCTTTAACACAATAAGAGAGATAGGTACTTCAATTAGTTTCTAACTTTCTTAACATTCATCGCGACAAGCTGCAAGTACAAGAATTTTCCCATTTACATTCAAAGTGACATTAAAATGCGGATTACTCTCACTTTTAGTGACAAAACGCGCCACAATAAACATCTGTCAGTCGTGACTCTTTCCCCGCCAAATGCCTCAAACATTGTTGCCATTCCGCTGGCATTTCTCCGACAATTTGTCGTTTTGAATTAAACGATGCTAAGACAATCAAAAATGAAAACCCACCTTTCGCCAGCGCGAGCGTACACACACGCTCAACGATTACCAATCAGGAACCAAATTCCACTCATAAACAATTATTACAGCCCGGTCCGTATGTGGTTTTATAGTCCATCACATTGTTTTCCTCTGCGAGCGCGAATACCTGTGAAATTGGACGACTAGTCAAAGTGTATCTACAAATTTTCGCTTCAACAAGAAAAAGTTTGACTGCGCCAATAATGTATGCTGCTTTGATTCCGTTCCATCGACCCCTCCGGTCAAATCTTGTTATGAACCAGCAACTAACGGTAGCAAGTGTCATTGACATCTCCATATGCAGCAGCAGCAGCAGCAAAGCCGGCATACAACTTTCTTCCTCGTTACAAATATTTACGATCATGATCTGTCTAGAGAAGAATGGCCATTAACCAGCCAACCAACGGGCCCCAGTAGTTGTACATTTTAATTTATGTAAATTTAATGACAGTGGCGGTAAACGCACAAACTCGCTGAATGGAGGAGGACTTTCAACAGGAACTCGTCTGCCATCGTCAGGAGCACGGAACATAGCTACTTTTCCTGTTCCATCATTAGCGGGATGGTTATTTGCTATAACTACAGGTATAGCCTATATGACGTGACGCGACAAAACCTTTTCAAGATCAATGTTAGAGATTTTCACTTTTTTTTCTGTTTCCAATTGAAAAGCGCACCCCAGACTGGTCATCGTCAAGGAAAGGTGCTTCGTATACACTAAAACTGGTGTTTGGTTCGACGAACGAGTTTAATTATAGAGAATTTTCCATAATCTCGATGGGGAGTTGGACACACCTTGTGATACACTTTTACTTATATGTCGAAGCCACTCGGGCTCCGTGCAAACGCGAAAAGTGAATTGTGGGCTGCGAAACGAGCAACAATTTAACGTAATTGGATGTAATTTGAACTTTGGACGGACTTCCTTGTTTGGGCGTATTGCAAATAAACGTAATGTTGGGTTTAAGTTTTAAGTGCGCTCTTTGAAATATCGCAGAGTCGAGGATACGTTTGGAATGGTTTCGATTAAATTAATTGCTTCCAGGTGATTGTGGATTTCTATTTGTATTTTATTCAGTCATCATCAGTATTTAACGGAACCGCTATACAGATAGAACATGTTTGGAAGTTTTTTTTCTATGAAATGACTGATGTTGGAAATTATTGACGTTAATCCACGCGGAAACGCGAAACTTTATGTGAGAATGCTAAAATGTGCTAATTTCATTGTTTTCAAGCAAAATGCTTTGTCACTGTCAATCGTACTCTGACCTTTAGGTTGCGCAGCTTTAAGAAATATAGTTTGAACTGCATTCCCTTCCGCAACATGTGATTGCATGTGAATGGCTTTAAAGTGGGGTCTACGCTTCTCAGCTCAGAGATTGAAGATCCTTCTGGTCGAAATAGCTTTTAGGCGCAATGCACACGGAGCAACTGGAAAAAAACTAAACCGGTTGGCAACTCGGGTTACAGACCAGTTACGGACTCAGCGGTGACTTGACTCTACACACGAGGAAACTCATCACCAATAAAAATCTCTAGTTCGTTCAGTGTCGTCATGTTTTTCAACCTCCCCCACCAGCAACAGGTTGGTCTGCTGTTCGCTCATCTTCGACAAACTAGAAATTGAAATCAATAGGCAACCCGACATGCAAATCAAAAGACGACTGGTTACAAACGCAAACTACTTTTCAACCGGTAGTGTCGTGTGCATCGTCCCATTTGATTACACAGGGTAAGACTCAAAGCAAACTAGTTGCCAATTCGCCTCACTGATCAGTTTTTTTCCATCTGCTCCGTGTGCATTGGGCCTTAGGGGTTTTACGTAGAAGAAAGCCAAGAAACTCGCTGCTGGCTTTAAGATTACTCGTATAGAATACAGGCTCTTAGAAACAATGAAGCCAGAGTCTGAGCCTGGTTTGGGATGTAGTCGAATTTTCGCGGATGGCTCCAAAACTAGTCAAGATTCCGGTGCTAGTGCGTCTTATTGGAAATCGACAGCATTTGACTTTAGGCAAGCATGCCTCTGTTTTTCAAGCGGAGATCTATGCTATTCTGTTATTTTATTGTTAAGAATAGATGGCGGGGTCGGAGTATCTGCGTCTATAGCGACAGTCTAGCTTCGCTTAAAGCCTTGCTCAACCCTATTACCCGTTCTAAAATAGTTGGGAATGCAAGAACGCTTTGAACTGGGATTCCTGGAAATGAAATATCTGATGAGATTCCTAAGCAAAGCAAAGACAATTTCTCGGGACCAGAATATGTAATGGGTATTCCTGCGTCATCGGTCAGGGCTTCCATTGACGATTGGGTCTCAAACAAACACAACTGTTTATGTCAAGGCTCTAGCCTAGAGGATGTGAGCAGACTAAACGCATGCTCCCGAAAGTCAGTACGAAGTCGGCAGCACTCCTGGCTGCCTCTCAGTGGAAAAGATTACAGAAAACTTATTGGCGTTCTTACGGGACACTTCGATTTTGCTAAGCATCTTATTGTGCCTAGCTACCACTGTCTGCGACGCTTGTGGAGCGTGTGCATCGACAGAGTGCCTTTCGTGACTGTGCTAAAGTCTGCGCCTGTGTTTAAGAAGCTTCAATAAGGTCAATAAATAAATAAATAAATAAATAAGCCTCTTACATTTCTAAAATCTATATGATATGCGCGACTAAAAAAAATAAATAGGTGGCGCTACAGGCGGTAGACACCATTCGTTTGTGTGAGTTTCTATTTTTGGGACGAATGGAAGGGACCTACAATTTTATGCCGAGTCCGAGTTTGTGCTTCAGCAGAACGTTCAATATAGTGATCCCAAGTCGAAAAAAATGGTCCTTTAAAAACCTTACAATCAACATTAAAGGTAGCAAGTGGTATACCAGAGTAGAAGCGGGGATCTAAAGATCTATAGACTCAACTTCAAAGTTCCTCAGTCAATGGGAAAAACTCCCTGTCCCAGTGTCTTTCAAGCTGAACTCTATGCTATTTAGGAGTGGGCGAGCATCATTTTTAAATCTGGGGTAAATCCACTCCACATACTAAAGGACAGTCTGAACTTAGAGGTCTAAGCTCAGAAGTGATTAACTCCAAAATTGTTTCAATAGGCTGTAAATGTATCCTAAAAGAATAAAGTAAAGCATGATTTGAAACAGATGAATCAACAAAAAAACTGACAAAAAAGGCTCTGCCCAAGTTTTTACAACATTTCTACTACATCCGAATTCCGCCTCTACATGGAAGACAATGTTTGTGGTTCATGTACTCTATAAATCCATGGACTATAAGGACTTCTTCAGAGATACCCTACATCCTGAAGAACTGCAAAAAACCTCCACCAGAAAAATCCAAAAAATCATTAAGAGAATTAAACATCTCCTGGTATACTAATGGGCACTGCCAGTAACAAATAGAAACTTGACCACCCACCTACTCACATAAAATTAACAAAATATATATTTTGTTTTTATTTTATTTTAGTTGAAGGTGAACAACAATTTAGAGACGATTCTAAAATTATACATTTAATTTGTTCACTTAAATCTGTTTGGGAACTAATCGAAGATACATATTTGTTAGCTTTTTTGTTTTGTTTTAATTTGTTTTGTGCTCCGTCAAATATGAGAAGAGTTGTCATATTTTTTTATGTTCACTTTACATAATCTATATCTATCCAGTTAATCGACTTGACACCTAGTTTAACATTTAATACCCGCATAAAGCGATTGATTTAAAAAAAAAAATTACCATCAGCTAAATCTATGCCTCATTCTTGGTGTGCCAAAATTGGTAAACGTTGTTTTCAAATTTTGTTGCATTATTAGCACAATTTTGGTAAATATACAATTTGTAGAAATCTAAATAAGTTTTGAGGCACTTGAATGTGTTTATCTACCATTAATTATCACTGCGACTGTCATTTTGTTCGCATTTTTATTTATAAATAACTAGCTTCGCTTGCGTTTTTTTTCTACCCTCCTGATGATAAAGACATAATTAAAAAAATGTTACCCCCTTCAGGATATTATGACCCTCTAAAACAGGGCTGTTGTCTTAAAATCAAAATCTTCTGAAAAACGTGTCCAATTATTTTCTATTCTCTATGACTGTGATTAGTTCGGAAGTTCGGAGCCGCGTTTCACTTTTTGTTACGTTAAAAACACACTTAACTAACTCCACTATTAGATTGATGCGTGAGATGTGGAGCATTCATTTGCGTTTCATTTTTCGTTACGCTCCTATTTCTCAAGATGAGAACTTACCCTATGGCAATCTAAGAAGTTAGCGTAACGAGTAGGTATAGAAACACACTTAAATCACTTGACTAATAGATTGCTGCGTGAGGTGCGGAGCATTAATTTGCGTTTCACTTTTCGTTACGCTCTTGTTTCCGAACATGACAAGTTACCCTACCGCGACACCTATAAGAATTTTTGTTAGGTGGTTATTGTCTGTAGAATTCATTGTGTTGTTCGGTTAAGTGGCAAGATCAGACACCCTCAAAATAAAACTCCTTCAAATTTTATAGCGACGTTTCGTTTATTCTTTATAAACTTTATCAAGCCTCAATTTAGAGAGTATTGTTTTGGCGGTGTAATAAAATGTCCAGATATTTGTTCTTTAATTTATTTATTTACCCTTTTATGTTAAGAACTCTCTAAATTAAGGCTTGATAAAGTTTATAAAGAAAAAACGAAACGTCGCTATAAAATTTGAAGGAGTTTTATTTTGAGGGTGTCTGATCTTGCCACTTAACCGAACAACATAAGAATTTTTATTTCAAAAAATTTCATTAAGAGGAATTTTCCAAATGATGCCAATTAAACTTTAAATACAAAATTTTAGAAAAAATTAAAAAACACCGTTTTAACGTGATGCGCGTGGTGGAACTCGCTAAAAGTCGTATCCAGTAACCGAATCAGTTTATCATATAACCCAAATAACCACTCTGTCAATTGGAAGGTAGCCTTCTAGACTTACCATTGAATATACTTTCGAAAACAGTTTTCCTTTCGTGTAGGACGGTCGAAAACCTCAACAGAAGATAAGTGGCATATGTTTTTTCAATACTGTGATAACCCAGGTGGTTACCGTTCCGTCGAAAAAGCTCGCCCAATAGTAAAAACTATTTGTCACATTTGTGGCTATCACAACTTCCAAATTAAACCATTTACCACTCTTTAAGAATTCAATCGTAGAATATTACTTAATGCTATCTACCACTACAGCTCATCCTTCTTAACAATAGTTAACACAATCTGCAAATGATCAAGACTTTCTAAAGCCAAATCATTAGGATCAATTAGACATCAAATTCGTACAAAAAAACTGTTTAATTACTCCCGGAAGTATGTATGTAGTAAGTTTAAAAAAAACCTTGCGCAGCACTAAAACACAATTACAATAATTGTTTAAATATTTATATGATTAGTCCTCAACAATGCGGTCTAGACAGAGTGATTAATTGGTCTGCAGTCAAGTATTATGTAGGCCCATTAACAATTACTAATGAAATGTGCTTCCAGGGTCAAAGAAGAAGACATCTCTATCTATGAGAGAACTCATTCGGGAAATCCGTAAACTATCTGTCAATATCTGTTTACTATATTTGGAAACCCAAAGAACTTTTAATTACATATCGCCTTTCGCAACATTTTTGTGTACATACCCAGCACGAGCCACAGGAATCCCACCACAAAAATCATAATTTTGCGGTTAATGCAATTAACGCAGCTCCCAAACAAGTGATTAATCCAATTCCTATTCAACTTTGAGCACTGTATGTGCCGCCTTTCTATTTTTAATTTTTCTTTAACAAATTTATACCAAGCTTAAAATTTGCACTTCAAAATCCACTTTGAATTTAAATTTGCCATTTAATTTTCACTTTGTATCTTTCACGGATTAAAAGACCAAATCACTCTCACAATTCACGAATTAATTTCCAATGCAAAGTAGCTCAATTGATATACT
Organism: Cheilosia scutellata; assembly: GCA_955612985.1. NCBI lineage: Eukaryota > Metazoa > Arthropoda > Insecta > Diptera > Syrphidae > Cheilosia > Cheilosia scutellata. The sequence continues at coordinate 21,576,397 of OY015312.1, read as the reverse complement.
CAAGGCAGACGATGACAATGACGACGACGACTATGTCCGACCGATATACTCGTAGATACCACTCCGGTTGTAGTGGATACAACGCACGTTCTCGAACGACGACTTGTACGATACTGGCGCTCTCGCGGCGTTATCTTAGCGAATTTAATGGTAACGAAAGTGAATTAAAGCCACCAGACCTCACAGCCACAAGATCCAACAAACCGTTAACATACTATAGTTAACTACAACAGCACTTTTGTGACGCGGTCGTCGCAGCTGGTGCCAACGTGAACTGCATTACCCACAAAATGTTTTAACAGAAGCCGGCTTTCTGAGCGATCCAAAGAGAAGCAGATAACAAAACCAGAGTCAAGCCTGAGTTTGTTTACCTCTCTCTCTTTCGGCGAACAAGGGAAAAGCAGAGAAAGAGTGGTAAAAAGTGCGATCCACGTTTTTGCCATAAAGAGATACACACCAGTGCCGGAGACGGAGTTTCCTCCTCTAATTGAAATACTTGTCGTAGGTCATGATGATAGATGCAGAAAGCAGCGCCAAAAGTCACCAATTGACTTTTTGTTGGCTTAAGATAGAAATCTAATGAAACCACTTGAAGCTACCTGGCGGCACGACTTGAATGCATCACCGGCACTGAGTGGAATCTTCATTCGACATGGAGCGATGATGGTGAAGCAAAAACAGAGGTTGGATCTTGGATGTTTGTCTAATTGAATTGTTGTGATGTGAAAATTATTGACGCAGCTATATCGATACGACTTATCCCGTGCATCGATGATGCTGATCCTGTCAATTAGATGTGTTTTTAATGATTTTTATCATTAAGAGTTTTTTTTTCTCTTTTTGTTTTGTGTTATTGGATGGACATTAGTGTTGTATAGTACATTCGTTTCGCTGGAGTGAAGGGAGAACATTTTAATTAAAGTTGCTTGTTGTATGGTGATTTATGGCCGTCTTAATAGGCCCTCTAAAGGCGAGATATCCGTTGTCATGTACACATTGCATTTCCTCTTTTTTCAGTCCATAATGTTATCATGTGGTGGTGTAGTTTTTTTTAATCTGGTAATTGATGTAGGAACGTATCTTTATTAATATACTCTGTCGAACCCGATCAGCTTTGAAGTTGCTTGAATGCTTACCCACGGTGGCAAAAGGTTTTAGATTTTCCCACTTTGTAGGGTGTTGTCGCAACTTCTTTAGAAGTCTTAACTTAACGGACAATTAAGTAGAATTGATAAAGTACAGCTAAATTACGTGGTACATCTTCATCAAGTCAGTTAAATCGGGAAATCTACGTTTTTCAACGTCAGCTTATCTGAGCAAAGCCGATAGAACTTAAAAAAAGCCGAAATTTCCTTATTTAACGTATCAAATTGTCATATAGCAAAAAGTTGAGGCAAATAATGTGCACGACTGGGTCGTACGAAACTGTCTCGTGCATTAAAAGTTCAATCTCTCCATCACTGGGGTGAATCAAAGATTAATTCGCTTGGCATTCGACTGACAGATGCTAAGTTTATCTCCCTACCCTTTTCCTTTTATTGTGTTTCAATAATTTATCTACTAGCTTCCATCAGGATCAGAGGGTGTATGGAATTAATATAAATAATTTTTTCTGATTTATAGATATAAGGCAAACTTAGGCCGTAGGGTGGGTGAGAATTGCTCAGGAGTAAAGGGGTCGCGGGGAATAAGGGGGGCCTCACGAACCTTTAGCCGTATGAACTTGAAAGTTAGTGCGTTGATAGATAAGTCAAAATTATTACATGCCTCATTCTTGGTTTTTCAAAATTCGCCCTACAAGGGTTAAAAAAGGGGGTGCATATTTTTCTATTTCGACCTTACTACGCTTAACTTGCCATTATACTCATAAATCTATGTATGCCAATTCAAGATATATGCTTTTAATTGTTAGGCAATACTTCACCGAGTATTTTGAGCTAACATTCATATTTCTGGGCCATCCAGAGGGTGAAATATAATAAATTGAAAATAGATCTTTTTGGCCAAGTGCGAAAAAAATAGCATTTTTCGATCACGGTTGTACGTTTGATATTGCGTTTTATATTACTTACTTACTTACTTACTTAGATGGCGCTACAGTCCGGGGTGGACCTGGGCCTCAACCAACACGCCTCTCCAGTTAGCACGATCTTTGGCTAACCGCCTCCAGTTGCGCACTCCAAGTTGGTTGAGGTCCCCTTCCACTTGTGCGCGCCACCTAAGGCGAGGTCTTCCTCTACTGCGTTGTCCCTCCGGGTTGGAATCGAAGACTCTTCGGGCCGGAGCGTTGGTGTCCATTCGCTCTACATGTCCTAGCCATCTTAGTCGACTGATACGTACTTTTCTGACCAGGTCGATGTCGCTGTACAGCTCGTAGAGTTCGCTGTTAAATCTCCTCCTCCAAAGCCCGTCAACGCAAACGGGACCGAAAATCACTCGAAGAATTTTGCGTTCGAAGCGACCAAGGAGATCTTCATCCGCCTTCGATAACGTCCATGATTCTGCGCCATAAAGCAGGACTGGGATGATGAGGGTCTTATATTGAGTCTTCTTGGTGTTTCTCGACAAGGCCTTACTAATCAATTGCCTTCTTAGGCCAAAGTAACAGCGGTTGGCAAGTATAATTCTTCGCTTGATTTCTGATGTGATGTCATTTTCAGAGTTAATAGCGGAGCCGAGGTAGACAAAGTCCCGAACTACCTCAAAGTTATAGCTGTCTATCGTGACGTTCTGTCCGATTCGTCGATGTTGTGTGTCCCTTCTTGTTGACAGCATATATTTTGTTTTGCCCTCATTCACCACTAAACCCATTTTCGCCGCTTCTGTGCTAATACCTGCAAACGCACCAGTGACAGCTCGCTGTGTTCTGCCAATGATGTCGATGTCGTCAGCGTATGCAAGTAGTTGCACAGACTTTTGGAAAATTGTGCCCCTGGTGTTGACTTGCGAGTTTCGCACAATTTTCTCAAGAATGATGTTGAAAAAGTCACATGACAGCGCATCACCTTGTCTAAATCCTTTTTTGACATCAAAGGTCTCGGTGAGATTGTTTCCGACCTTTACGGAGCAGCGAGCGTTCTCCATCGTCATTCTGCACAATCTGACAAGTTTGGCAGGGATGCCAAAACTAGACATGGCTCTGTATAGCTCGTCTCTATAAATGCTGTCATATGCGGCTTTAAAATCGATAAATAGATGGTGGGTATCGATTTGGACTTCTTGGGTTTTCTCCAGGATCTGTCGTAGTGTGAATATTTGGTCGGTTGTGGACTTACCGGGCCTAAAACCGCACTGATAGGGTCCAATCAGTTCGTTGACAAATGGTTTCAGGCGTTCACACAGTACGGCAGACAGGATCTTGTAAGCGATGTTAAGGAGACTGATGCCTCTATAGTTGGCGCAGTTTAGAGGGTCTCCTTTCTTATGGATCGGGCAAACAATGCTGAGGCTCCATTCATCAGGCATACTTTCCTCTGACCAAATTTTAGAAACGAGTTGGTGTATGCTCTCTCCCAAGTCATCTCCCGCTGCCTTAAAAAGCTCTGCAGATAAACCGTCCGGTCCTGCAGCTTTGTTTGACTTCAGTTTGGATATTGCTATCCTTACCTCATTTTGGTCAGGTGGACGGAATTCTTGGCTTTCATCGCCCAGGTTGAATGGTTCATTCTGCCTGACAGCGGAATATGTGTCGTCTTCGCCGTTTAACAGTCTGCAGAAATGGTTTTTCCATGTCCTCAGCACCGACTGTGACTCCACTACAAGGTTTCCTTGTTCGTCTCTACAGGTCTCTGTTCGGGTCTTGTTCCCGTGACACGTTCTTTTTACCTTTTGGTAAAACTTCCGAACATTGTTCCTGGAGTAACACCTCTCTATTTCCTCAATCGCGCGCTTCTCATGCTCTTTCTTTTTCCTCCGGAGAAGCCGGTGTTCTTCCCTCCTTTTTTGCTCGTAGAGCTCCCGAGCTGCTCTCGTCCTTCTCTGCAGCGCCGCTTTGTAGGCCAGTTGCTTCGCTGCATGTGCTTGCCGGCACTCTTCATCAAACCAAGGGTTTCGTGGTGGTGGTCGGGTGAAACCGTGCACATCAGTTGCGGCTTTTCTGACGGCTTCTTGGCATCGATGCCACTGTTCTTCAGCACTTGATGAAGGCTGCAAAGGACTTCTCGAGAGGTTGAGGGAGACGCGATCGGCAAAAGTTCTGGCGGTTTGTTGCGTTTGTAGCCGTTCAACGTTGAATCTCCTCACAGTATTTCCTCGTTGTTGTGGTGTCTGGGATATCCGCATACGTACCTTGGCTACAACAAGGTAGTGATCCGAGTCTATGTTGGCCGCTCGGAAAGTTCGAACATCTAGAATACTGGAGGAGTGCCTTGCGTCGATCGCAACATGGTCAATTTGATTGACGGTTTGTTGATCTGGTGACCGCCATGTCCCTTTGTGAATGTTGAGGTGAGGAAACCGTGTACTAGCTATAGTAACATTACGTCCCGCAGCAAAGTCAATTAGCCTAAGTCCGTTTCCAGACGTGGTGTCGTGTAGGCTGTGCTTTCCGATTGTGCTACCAAAGATGTCCTCCTTTCCTATTTTGGCGTTAAAATCACCTAAGACGATTTTAACGTCGTACTTAGGACATTGCTCATATGTTTTGTCGAGGAGCTCATAGAAACATTCTTTGGTAGCATCGTCTTTATCTTCTGTGGGGGCGTGAGCGCATATCAGGCTGATGTTGGCGAATTTAGCCTTGATGCGGATAGTTGTAAGACGTTCACTAACGTGTCGAAAGCTCAAGACTTCTTGCCTAAGTCTGCCGCTTACAGCGAATCCGCATCCGAATAGGCGCTGCTTCTGTTCTCTGTAGCAATCACCGTAGTAGATGTCACAGTTTTTCATCCTTCTTTTGCCGGGCCCATCCCACCGTACTTCCTGGATGGCTGTGATATCTGCATTGTAGCAGCCTAGGGCCTCCGCTAATTGTTCGGCTGCACGCGGTCTGTTCAGGGTTCGAACATTCCATGTGCAGATCCGAAAGTCATTGTCCTTTTTTCGTTTTGCAGGGTCGTCAACAGTAAATCCATCCATATCCGAGGCTTTTGGTTGCTTCGTAACCGGTGCTGTTTTCCGTGGTTGGGTAGTTAGCCCCACGCACAACTCCCAACCTGGAGGGCCAGGTCCTTTCTGTGACCCCTTGGACAAAAGGAGCCGGATATTCCGGAGTCAGTAACCCGCTTCGGGGATTTGAGTGCTGCCGTTGGCCCATTAAGGGCTCTTCCGCCACCATCTCTATTTCAACACCCTGACTAGTATTGAAAAATCCTTAATGACCTCAGCTCCAAATACGTCGAAGTAGCTCATTAAGGTATCTGCCATGCCGACTGTTGACGTCACCGTTGATTCAATCGCGTGAATTCTTCCGCCGCACGTCCTCTTTCTGAGGGGCTCATGTTAGACTTCTGAGACTCGAACAGACAGTCAGTTCCGACAGAGCATTATAGTGTTGCTATTTTCTTCGTGTTCAACACTCGCGCTTATAAGTTTAGCAAGCCAAGCCCGGAAGGGCGAGGCCAGTACCCGGTGGTTACCACGCGGAGGTAAAATAAGCACAATTGATGTGTATGAAAAAGTTGCGTTTTATATTGCGTCCTAAAAAATGGTAGGGACTAATTCTGTTACTTTTTACTTATTTGTTTGTTTGAAAAAGGCATTGCGATAAAATATTTTGCAGGTAAGCTTAAAAAACAGGAAAAAATATAAAAAAAGTGCAATGATAACTCAAATAAATTTTAATTTTGTTTAAAAGAGAAGAAATCGGCGGGAGGAGCCGCGGGCATGGCTTGTAACTTTATAATTCAAAAGAAACATTTTAAGACCATGGTTGAGTTCAACGTTTAAGATTAAGGGGGAGAGTACGATAACTACGGCGCCAAAAAATGATAACGGTATTTAGAGGGGTTACTCCATTTAGGCGTGAGGGGTAATTTAAAGAAAATAATACTTTAAATGGAACAAAAATACATTAAAACACAATGGCAACACTTATAATAAAAGACTATATCATTTTAGAAAGCCCGGGATCTGTTCTTTCATATTATTTTGAAATCAAGTTATTCCTTTAAATAGTAAGATACCCCCTTTTGCAATTTTGGGTGTTAAAGCCCCCAATGACTATTTGGACGTCACATATCGTACGTCTTTGTAAGAAGATCATAAAATGTGTAGCAACAAGTTCTACATAATTTATTCCAATCAAAACCACAAATAAATAACAACAACAACAACTGGCCTCCACTATCCTCTGATCTCACACCTTCAGATTACTTTTTTTTTTTAGGTGTATTTGAAGTCACTAATCTATGCCGATAAACCAGAGACGTTGAATGATTTGGAAGTCAACATTCGCCATGTTATTTCTGATATACGGCCCCAGTTGCTCGATAAAGTTGTCGAAGATTGGACTTCACGATTGCGCTTCATTCGAACTAGCCGTGGCGCGCATATGCCCGAAATAATTTTTAAACAGTAATGACATAAAATAATCTATTGAATAAAGCTAATATCATAGACTTAACACTAACTTTAATTGTATTATTTCGTATTGAATTTTTATATCTCTAAAAAAACACCCTTTAGTTGTGCCCGCAACTTCGTTCGCGACAGGGAGCCTTATATTTTCTGCAAACATGACTACACTAAATTGAGTGTTTCTTCCAAAAACCTGGGTAAACACAAAACTACACTATGCCTTTTCAAGGGAGTTTGCTCTCTGTACGACCATCACCACAAAGCAAAACTATGATCAAGAACAACCCTTTAGTAATTTTTTGTTTTATATAAAATTAGTATTTTTTTGAGAATAGTAAAGTTAAAGAGTTTGAATGAATAGAAAGTTAAAGACAGTGAAGTCAAAAAAAAAAACATTTTGGTCAAAAACGGTCCTAAAGGACGTCGCAATAAACGACATAGCCTAAAACCATCTTGCCTTCTTAAGAAACATTTCAAAAGAAGCTTTATTTAATTTTGTTCAGGAGTTTTGACGCTCTGAGGTAACAAAAGAAAATTCATACAGTTTTATATACATACTAGCGCGCCCGGCAAACGTTGTTTTGCCTACTCGTACATTTTCATTGTCCGTCAAATGTTCTGCGGCCGTTTTATTATTTGAAATTTTATTTATGATTTTTTTTGTTGAGTTCTTATTATTTAAAATTTTATTCATTAGGTTATTCTTGCCTTTTAATTATTTTTTATTGTTGAGTGTTTATTATTTGAAATTTGGTGGCGCCATCTACCGGGTCCAATTGTGAATATAAACCATCCCAAGACCCATTCAAACACACACACAAAATTTCATTAAAATCGGTCCAGCCGTTTAGGAGGAGTACGGTAACAAACACGGACAGAAGAATTATCTTTATATGTATATAGATAATATATATATATAATATAGTATGTAGATGTACTCCTATAAAAAAAAAGTTTAAATTTTGAATACATTTGTAACAATAACAAATAGGTACCTACCTTAAAATCTACTAAACGGATTTGAGTGCAGTTTTTTTTTTTGCAAACTATTCAGTATCAGTCAAACCAACACAACTAAATTAATACTTTTTAAAAATAAAAACTTACTAAAGTTTGTCGCCATTTTTACTTTAAACTTAAAATTTATAAACAAAATTTTAACACGTTTTTTTTCTGTCTTTTTCAGGTAAGTTCAATATCGTTTTCGCCACATAGAATGTAAGTTACCATTCAAATAAAATATCAGTTTTGACAACTCCATTGTTACATTTCATCATCTTAACACTGTCAACGAGTGTCAACAATACCAATTGAATCATAACAATGCGCTGCCTCATTCGCTTGCCACCTTTCCCCCCTCTAACAAATTGCACCCACACTGTGAAAAGGAAAACTGAAGACCGTGATTGTTATCTTCATAAATCTCTCCCTAGAGGTCATTATGGCATGCTGCCGTTGGCATTATGGTCTTCTTTGGTCTTGGCAACAATTTACGATGTAACAACACAACTTGCTGCCATCATCTGCCCAAGAGAGCAGCTATTATCTTTATCACTTCTTTTGTAAGAGACCATTATTGGTTCAGTGGATACCTTGTTCGCCGTTTGCCGACGGCGGCGATGGCAACAATTCGGATGAAATGGAAGTCGCGTGCCTAACATGCCGGCTGGAATTGGGTATGCATTTGATTTTCGTTTTCATTCATCTTCTCTCGTTGGCCACTTTAACCAGATGGAGCTGTGCATATAGTTGGCTATTTGGTATGGAATGTTGGTATTGCCGCTGAAAACGGAAGAGCAGATTACTGATTACCGCCGAAAATGGTCGGTCGGTCTTAACCGCTGTACTTATCTTCAATAGGTAATTGGAGCAAGAGTTTACAAATTGATTAGGCAGAACTGCGTTCGGATATTTGTTTTGTGAAATTTTCAAAAGAAAGTTGTCCCGGCTTATTACCAACAACGAAGACAGGTTTAGTTGGCTGCAAAACAGACAATCAAAAGTAAAAGCTGATTTCATTAGGCTCCATTAAATTTATTCATATATCAGTGGTTCTGCATCTTTGCGGAAGCAAAAGGTGTGTACTATACCAACCGGTGGCGGTTCATGCTGCACATTGTTTAATGTGCGCTGCCAAACCCAGATTCGCCTCTAAATTTGCTTTTGTATTATGAAGAATATGAGTTCAATGGTACAGCTAAAGAGCAGATCGAATTCTGCGGTTCGACTTCGGATTAAGTGTGTCAGTTTGTCGGTTATGGGAATTTCGATTCAGCGCAAAAATGAATTGCAGACCCACCTCTTTGCAATAATTCCTCTAATGATGTCAAGTGTCAAGGTGGGCTCTTAGGCGGGCAGAGCATATCGCATATCAGTTAATGGTTGTTGTGCACTCGTTTTATGAGTCGTCTGATTGTTTACATACTGTTGGCAAATAGAGGCTATAAAGGTTATTCAATGAATTATATTCGGGTGTATACCTATAGCTGTGGTGGGTTTCAAGTTTTTATTGGGTACTTACAGGTGGTCTTTAAAATGTGCTGTGCATACATTTACTCTGCGGGGAGGACAATAGGGTTCAGAATCGAGTATAAAATTTATTTCGAATTGTAGGTCCCTTCCACTATAGAATAGAAAAATAGAAACTCCCACAAACGATGTGATTGTGAAAAGCACGTCCTCTTTGGATTTATTAAAGTACAACAAAGTAGTCGGCGCACAATGTGCATACACAGAGCTTTGGGCTTGCGCCTTTGTATCAGTTTTATTTTTGGGTTGGTTAAATACCTTTATTTTAATGGTGTATCTATGATATGAACGAGTTAATTGGAAGCCTTCTCAAATTCCGTTGCAATTTTAGAATTGTGACGCAGTTTCGATCCCGGCGGATGACAGCAATACCCAAGCCATTGACAATGTAGAGTCCTATCCTATGACGCCTGCTCTTTGCTGTGTCTGCCGATCAAGTTACAATTTATTTTCTATTTTATTATTCGACTATGACATTTGGCACTATAGTTGCCAGGAGCCGAGAATGCACTTCAGCGATGAGGAGTTTACAGTATCAGCACTCACCACATTAGCGCCAACTGATCCGAGCAAAGGCAGGACAATAATAAATGACATGATTCAAAGCATCGTCGCCCTCTCCACAAGCGTCGCAGACAGTTGTATCACATAAGCCTAGCACACTGATGCTTAGCAAAAGCGAAGTGTCTCGTAAGAATGCCAATAAGTTTTCTGCAGTCTTTTCTTCTGAGAGATAGCAGGAATGCCGCAGAATTCTTACTGACTTGCGGGAGCGTGCGTTTAGTCTGCCCACACCCCGGTAGAGCATTGCCATAAACAATCCAGTTCGTTTGAGACATACAGACAACTCTCGATTAACCGGGGTGCTCGGGACCGAGCTCATACCGGAAAATCGAAAATAAACGAAAACGATATTCTCAAAGAAGAAACTCACTTTATGCAATGTTTTTTCCATTTTTTTTTTGTAAATCGATTTACTGAATAAGAAAAATTAACAAGAATGCGAAAAAAAACAAACAAAACCTTGCATGTTAGGTTTTGTTTGCTAGAATTAAAGAAACTTATTGAAAATGATCACGGATAATAGAGTAAATCCTGGATAATCGATTACTAAAAAAATTGATTTTAATACATTTTTGGAAAAAAAATTTACCGGTTAATAGGGTTGCCGGTTAATAGAATGCCGGATAATCGAGAGTTGACTGTAATTGTCAATTGAAGCCCTGACCGAGGACGTAGGAAGACAGTTTCTGGTCCCGAGAAATTATCCTCTAAGCATTGGTTAGCAATCTCATCGGATATCTCATTTCCAGCAAACCCAGAGTGACCTGAGATCCAGACAAGTAGAGTCAAAGTGTTCAGGCTTGCTACCGAGTTCAAAGAGTTCTTACATGCCCGAACTATTTTGAAACGGGTAACAGAGTTGAGTAAGGCCTTCAGCGAAGCTTGACGCATAGGGGAGACCGGGGCTAGTTGACATCAGGGGCAAGTTGACTCACTGCCAATTATTTTAAAGAGAAGAGATGAATTGCATGTCCATTCCTGTTTTTACATTCAATACCGATACCTGCTTAGACTCCTTTTGTATCTCGTCGCTAGTGCATGTAATTCAAGAAATATTTAGGAAAAACGATTTTTTGCTACCGTAAGTAACTTTTGTCTTTTCGGCCGTTTTTGAGCGTATGGCGCAGATTTTTTTGGAATATAGTGTGTATATGTATTAGTTGTCCATGCATGTCTTTTATTTTTTGTTATTTTCTATTTTTGCTTCTGAAAAATCTTGTTATTTGCCAGATGGTCGGGCGGGGTTATTTGACTCATTTTTTTCGGGGCTAGTTGATTTCTAGTTGTTTAATTTCAAGTCGTTTAAGTGCATTTTTGACATTTTCCTATGCACTGAAAGTGCCTCTATAATTATTGTTTTGCTTAATTAGTGACTAAGAATATAAGTGATATTTTTGTATTTTGTTTTACCACAGGAAGTGACTTTTAATTTATTTATTTTGTTTAATTTAAAATCATAGATTTTTCCTAAGCACTAGAAGTATGTACCTCCTTAATTCAATTATTTTGCCTTATTTTAGTTAATGGCCATTAAGTGCCTTTTTGTTTCCACCGCAAGAAGTGGTTTTGTGTTTTATTTTTTGTAAGAATTCTGTTTCGCACGTCGCGCGTGGGTCAACTTACCCCATAACGTAAGTCAACTTACCCCGGTACCGGGTAAGTAATGATATTTTAACTGTCTTGATATCAGTCTTAGTTCAAGAGAAAAAGAAAAAAAATTAAATTTTGAGTCAACTAGCCCCGGTCTCCCATACGACTACGACGAAAATATCCAATGCAGTCCTTCCTCGAATACTTAGCGATTTTACTTCTGCTGAATGATTAATTTTTAAAGCGGTGAGGGATATGGTTGCTAGAAAATGATCGGGGAACGTATTTTCAACAACTTCTCTGGACGTCGTCATGACAAGTCAAAATAAAATTGCATTTCAAATAATAAATTAATATACACCGGGGCTGCAGTGCATTATATGTACTGAAAGATATTTTTTATCATTACGGCTTTAAAACACATTTAAGGTGTGCTGGCCTACTGTGTTTACTACGCAGTTTTTTTTTTTGCAATTGAACCATCTCTGGGTCTTGCTAACATTCATGGCCATGAGTATCTATAGCTTTTCTGAGAATATCGTCAATTCAGTCGATTGGAAACGCATATTATCTCCATTTGGCATAGGGAGAAAAGTTCCCGAAATAAATTGGATTTCAATGTTTTATTGCATCAGTCATTTACAAACTTAAATTGCGTTGAAACTTATTGTGCCATTCCAACGATTTGACATTAATCTAAAAACTATTTTATATTCATTTTTTAAGTGGTGATGTAGGTACTTAAATTTTCCTCTCTTGACCGACAGGCGACAGCCGCCCTAGTAACAACAAATGCTATTATGATCCATAATGAATAAACTAAACAGATTGGGTTTGTCCAAAAATGACCCTTCTTCCAACTTTTAATAGCTTTTTTTTTTTTAATTATGAAATATATTTGCTTAAAATTTTCTTAAACTTTGAACGATTCTTTTTAAAGTTTATTGAAAATACTCTTTTTCCGTTGAAAAAATTGTATCATCAAATATTGTACTAGCTTGGCACATGCTCTTAAAATTTTGTCGAAGTGGCAGCCCTGGATGTGTCTGTCACACTTTATTTTCTGAATGTCAATATGAAGTCGAAATTTTCAAATAGCAAGCTATCATTTTAATTATATAAGAGAACAAAATAATGAGAAGACTCTGGGGGTCGAAGTAGTCAATTCGCGTAAAGTGGTAGGGACTTGATCAGTTAACTGCGAAGTATAAAGTTCACTTCCTTCCAGGGGAAAGCAGAAATGTCATCTTACGAGGAATATTTACGAATTGAACGGATTTTGTCAATCACGTTATGCGGCCTTTCACCAACACTATGCACTGGGCTCCTCGCGATCCTGTAAGATGGGTAACACTCATCAAAATGTCTGTTCACGGGCTCCAAATACGTTGAACCTCACAAATGACGCGCCATTTTAGGCAAAGCCTTCCTCTGCTACATTGTCGCTCTAGAGTAGAAGATTCTTCAAACCCATACGCTCTTCAGATCCTATCGATTTTGTAATTTGTAGACAAGTTCTATATCGCATCAACCCTTACAATACTTTGTTGTACCATATCGTGCAAGCCTCTTCCATGCAAAGTGAATTTTAGAACAGACAGGGACTGTTCCCTCAAACCAATCGAAGGGGTAGAAACGGGATCCCTACGTGATCTCCTTTTCTAAAATCTTTTATTGGACATTATCTCTCTTTTTTATTTCTTTTTCCAAAATCTTCCAGGACGAAATCCCCTGTGCCAAAATCTCCCATCTACATAAATCCCTCGTTAAAATCTCCTGTTCCACAATTTAGAATTTATCCGTTTTTAAACGGGTAGTTTTGGCAGTAAAATTAAGCAAACAACAGAACTTTCCATATATCCAACCTTGTACCTATACTCCAAATCCTACAGTGACCCCAAGCAGGGGGGTTGCAGGGAGGCAACATGCCCATTATATGTTGACAAATCCACATTTCCAAAAAAGTATTGTGCGAAAGGTATTTTGTCCAAAAGGTAATACATATAGGAAAAGGTATTTTGTGAAAAGGTATTTTGAAAAAGGTATGTTGAAAAGATCTATTTCATCACCAATACGGTAGAAACCCCTTGATAGTGTCTATCTCGGGTTGGTGATGAAATCTCATTTTCCAAAATCCCCTGTGCTGAAATCCCTTACTCCAAAATACCCTAAGAGAAAATCCCCCATTTTTAGATTTGGTATTATTAATTATGTCGCCGCGACACCTAAAAATGGTGTTGAAAAGTGAGATACGTATGGGTTGCATGCCGCCCCCCTGCAACCCCACTGCTTGTTTTGACTGTAGGATTTGGAGCAGGTGAAAGGTTGGATATACGCAAAGTTTAGTTTGCTTGTGGGATATTTTGGCATAGGTGATTTTATCCCGGGAGAGAAGAAAAAAAAGAGATATTACGTCCAATAAGGGATTTTGGAAAAGGGGATAATGTAGCGATTTTTATTTTGTCCAAAAGGTAATACATATAGGAAAAGGTATTTTGTGAAAAGGTATTTTGAAAAAGGTATGTTGAAAAGAGGTATTTCATCACCAATACGGTAGAAACCCCTTGATAGTGTCTATCTCGGGTTGGTGATGAAATCTCATTTTCCAAAATCCCCTGTGCTGAAATCCCTTACTCCAAAATACCCTAAGAGAAAATCCCCCATTTTTAGATTTGGTATTATTAATTCTGTCGCCGCGACACCTAAAAATGGTGTTGAAAAGTGAGATACGTATGGGTTGCATGCCGCCCCCCCTGCAACCCCACTGCTTGTTTTGGAGCAGGTGAAAGGTTGGATATACGCAAAGTTTAGTTTGCTTGTGGGATATTTTGGCATAGGTGATTTTATCCCGGGAGAGAAGAAAAAAAAGAGATATTACGTCCAATAAGGGATTTTGGAAAAGGGGATAACGTAGCGATTCCGTCTATCTCAGTTTCTCCTGACTGATTGGTGATCAACGTCCAGCGCAAACGGTAAGAGCTATGAAGCTGATATTTTGAAACTAAATTCCTTTTATGCCCAAAGTGAGCACTTAAAAGCGATTTGGGGAAATTCAAACTTTAAAAAGGGGGAAAAGGGGGTTAACGTTGGTATGGGAAAATTATTATTTTTCATACAATCGACGCTGCCATTGGGCTCCAGGATCTAAGTCCCCACCACCCCCCAATATATTTTAAAATGAAAAAAAAAATAAAATATATATACATATATATATTTCGAATTTTGTTCGTTTGGTTTCGATATTGGCAAGCCAACGTTTGGGCAGGACAATGTCTGGGGGTCCTCTAGTACCCGATGCTTCTGTGCCATACAGCTTCTGTTGTTTGAGATTGAATCCAGACTACCTAAGCTACGCCGGCTATTCAGCTACTTAAAAAATTATAGTTTCCAAACTGTAGGACACCAGTGCTATTGAAAAAAACGAATTTAAACAATCATTGCCTCTTTTTGGTATTTTATGTTGGCTTTTTGTGCAAAACATACAAAGATATAGCATAATATTTCGAAAGATAGTGAATTTAATTAAAACTGTTACAATTTAATTAAAATTGTTACAAAACATTTCCTCTCCGGCTAACTGCATCAATTAACAACTCAAACATCGGCCAACACGTCATTTTTCTTATAATGGCTCTAATTAACCAAATTAGCAGCACTTCGCACAATACGGTATACAATTTCCTCACAAGTGCAATTCCGCTGAGTCTACACCATGACAACTTCCATTAGCCGATCACTATCGAATTACAATAATTTTCACATTCACAATTATTAGATTATATGTAGTTAGATGTAGATGACGCCCGTGTCTTCTACGCTTCAATTGAAAGGAGGCGCTATCCCAAGATTTATGGCCGATCCACATGTGGCAGCGCACCTGTAAAAGATCCTATAAGATTGATCATAATTAAAATTAGCTAAACCGTGCAACACATGCTGCATGGAGCATGGGTTCGTGAAAACCCACTATAACCAGTTCGAGAGTTGATTTCCATGAAATATTTTTGTCTTCAAGACTAAGAGATGGACCCAAGTGGGAAAATCAAAGACTGGATTCGTAACCGAGTTCGCGTACTCGTATCTGTGAGTTTGTAAAAGTGATTTCGATTTCGAAATTTTCGTTTGCAAATAACGTGTGCACTCTTTTTTTTTCGTGTGACCATTTGTGTAACTGACATCGACAGAGACAGCTGATGAGGTAAGTTGTGTTGAAGGAAATTTGTTGATAAAATATATTTTTTTTGTCAAGTGAAAGTCGTAAAAAATAACGGATGCGTTGAACTTTCTTTTCAATGCGCAAATATGCGGATATTGCGTACTGATAAGAGAGTGCAAGTGAATTCGAAGAAATCTCATGGCAATTTTTTGTGGATGATTTTGTGGTAGCCTTTTCTTTATTATTGACGTTTCTATTTGACTCCAGTCCAGTATATGCTAAATTGAAGTTTTTTTTATATAATTTGAATTATTTGGTTAATTGTTGCCTGACAAACCCTTATCGCTTATCGCACACTTATGAGGGAAGGAAGATTAGTAGGAAGGTTTTGTATCATTCAAACGGAATTTAAATGACCTTTCCATTGGTGCCAAAATTTACATGAAGTAAGTTTCAAATTATGAGCACAATTAACTTTAGTTTTGTCAAAATACTTGTGCCGGTCACTGTATAGGTTTAGCTAGGGGTGAGTCAGCTCATGGGGAAATATTTCATCAAACTCCCTGCTCATCCTCGCTATGGACTGGGAACAGAATAAGACAGAATTCGCCTCGCAATCTTTTTTTTATATTTGGTTACGGTTGCGTTTGTGATAGGCTTTACGTAAACTTTCATGCATTTTAATCTAATGTAACCCCGGTACAGAACTTGTGTCAAGAACCCATACCCGCCATCGATGAGCTACCGTGTGGGGGATAATGCCTGAGCCGCAAGAGGTCTGGTCACCCCTCCTTCTAGTCCGCCCAGACAAAGGTCATGTGAGATAGGTGGAGGAAGAGTTACCAGGATGGTTAGGTTCTGGTGGCGACCAATGTGGCCTCGAACACCTAGGGCCCTTGGATATTTGTGATTCATTTGATTCCCTTTTTTTTTTTTTACCCACGATTTGCCACTCCCAACAGAGTGTTCGTTACAGGTGGTGCCCAACGTGGGGCCAGAAACCTACCACCTTTGAGAATTTATTTGAATCCTTTCAACGTGAGCTTATCTTTTATTTTTACCCACTGTTGGTCGTTCAATTGGAAACCTTCCGTTACAAGCTGTTATCTTCAAACCATCAAAACTAAAATAAATTCAAATGTATACTCCAATTCGTTGCTTGTCACATCCTCCCCCTGCCATCCCTTACAAATGAAACCATATGGCCGGCAAACATTTCGACTAATAGTCTTGAACGATGTTCACTTCGATTTTCATATAGCTTTTCTTGCTATCAAATTATTCGCTCAGTTAAAACAAATAGCTGGTCATATAAATTAACGAACCAGTACATCATTGCAACTTACAAAATCTGACAAATAACACTGAAATCGCTGAAACTACTCTGCCTATAGGAAGCACAAAGAATACAATGCATAACTCGGTAACTTAGTGCACCACATTCTTCGAAAGTGCATTCACTTGGCGGCAGGTGGCAGGGGGTAGGGGGTATTACGCAACAATAACATAACTCGTAAGAAACCTTAGATGTGTTCATTCATCAATCCGTGGCCAGTCATTCACTCACGCGAGGAATGTTACAATGACCACAGAGATGGACGTATCAAATTTTATTTCACATATGAGGTTGATGTATGCGCAATCCAGTTGCGTATCTGTACTGTTCCCTGACAGTACCTACTTGTATCTTTGAAGGGTAAAGCGAATCACTGCCACATCCACCGCCAAAGTCATTTCCGAATAAAAGCCGATTTAACGCCCACTAAATCAGCCGAGGAAGATGAACATGTCGATATCATACACCAGCACAAAATTGAAACCATCACAATTTTCATTATGAACGAGTATCTGCGTATCTGAGCCTCTTGGCGGCGGGGTGCTGCGTATATAGGTTTTTGTTTAATTTGGCAAAATGTTTGTGAAATTATTTGCAAAGCAATGTACTTTGGGGTAGTTGGATGGATTAAGTGTTGTGTACCGGTAGGCGAACTGCAGGATTTTTTTTTTGTTCGTTTTTCGTCTGTTTGTACATTTTAAAGGATATAATCGTACTCACCTGGAGAGGTATTATTATCATCTGCTGCTGTGTGCCGTGTGGTGATAGAGAGATTTCTGTATCCATACCGCACATCCCAATGGGCAAAGTATTTGTATATTTAGAGTAAATTAATTTATTCGAATGCATGAACCCCGGCTGCATGGTGGCAAAATGTTTCAATTAATTTTATTTGCATTTCTGTTGACACTTGTTCGACAAATGCATTCACTCACGGAATCCTCTGGAAATGGGGTTCACAGGTTCATGATGCTGATGCTGAGTGATGAATTAATTTTAATGGCATTTCATGTGTGGGATTTTGATTGGGTAAAACAACAGAATATTCGGTGTCGAATGATATTTGTATATATAATATGTACGAACAGTTCTCGGTTTATTATTTTTTTTGTGATGCTAATCTTTTAAGTTGCATTAGCTGGAGGTGATGTTTACATCGAAAGATTGGTTGTGACAAATCATAGCAATTCAGATTTATTCTAATTGAATGAAAACAATATCCAAAGAGAAATATATTTTCATTTAGAATAAGGTTGCAGGTGGTATATGTTGCATTCATAATGCGTTTCGTCCCAATGTGACCACTAGATGAACACCACATCTGCTCCAGACGCACTCGATGTCCCATTTTCGGATCATCTTCCTATAGTTGTGACGTTTGTTCTCACGTCGATGGAGCCCGAAGGGGCCAGGACTATGAAACCTTTGCCTAAACTTAATTGGAGGAAATCAAAAGCAGTTATATATCAAGCCCGACTTAACAGCTCTCTACAAACGGCACATCACCTCAACCTCAGCCAGCTAGACGAAATCATCAAAGCATCCTACCCGGTCACCTGTATCAACAGGAACGTTCGAGAAAACTATGTTGCCCCTTGGTTTGACGGGGAATGTAAAAGA
The DNA here is from genome assembly GCA_955612985.1 of Cheilosia scutellata. NCBI lineage: Eukaryota > Metazoa > Arthropoda > Insecta > Diptera > Syrphidae > Cheilosia > Cheilosia scutellata. The sequence continues at coordinate 21,558,086 of OY015312.1, read as the reverse complement.
GCCAGAGAGGTATCATTTGGTTGGTTGAGAGCATTTAGGAATTCATGCGACGGTTGTTTCAAAAACCAATATTTACAAGCGAATATGGATTATAAAACACTGTGTAGCCGAAAAAAAGCAGCATTTTATGAAGCCGAGTCTAAGCGGGTAGCCTGTTGTAAAAGCTCGAAAGAATTCTGGAGACTAGTAAAAGATTTGAATGGTAAAAACTTTACTATCCATTGTAAGCTAAGTGCGAATCTTCTAGCTACGCACTTTAAAAATTTATTGAATCCTGTTCAGGAAAGAGTTAATTTTCACTATGCTCCTCCTGGGTTTACCAATGAAGTTTTGGATGCTCACATCACACATCAAGAGGTAATGTCAGCGGTGGCAAGGTTAAAGGATGGAAAAGCAGCAGGTTCGAATGGGATATCAGCGGAGTTCTATAAGTATGGCACAACGGAGCTGATTAACAGGTTAACATTAATATATGGAAACATATTGGAAACTGGTTTCATACCTCAGGAATTCAGAGAATCTGTAATTTTTCCAATCCATAAAAAAGGGAGCTTGTCAGAACTGTCCAATTATAGAGGTATTTCGTTTTTAAATGCATCGTACAAAATCTTTACCTTAATCTTGCAAAGACGCCTAAATAAATGGATTGACGATAATAAGCTATTAAAGGAGTACCAGGCAGGTTTTAGACCAGGCTATTCAACGATTGACCACATCTTTGTCCTAAAAAGTATTGCGGACTCATTTCTCAATAAAGGGAAGAAGTTGTACACGTTCTTTGTGGATTTTAAGGCAGCATTTGATACAGTGGATAGACAAGTTCTTATCTATAAGCTCTATGGTATCGGAATGTCGCGGAAGTTTGGAAGGGTCATACAAAACCTTTATGAGGACACAGTGGCGTCAGTTTGGAATGGTGAAGAGATGTCTAGTTGGTTTAGAACGGAATCAGGAGTCAGACAAGGTTGTACAATGAGCCCAAGTCTGTTTGCTTTATTTATTGAAGACCTGGTAGACTTTCTACCTAGCGGCATTGAATACGCAGGTCTAAGAATAAAGGCATTGCTTTTCGCTGATGACATTGTGCTCTTCGCATCAACACCGGAATCATTGCAGCTCATGATTAACCGGCTGTGTCAATATTGTAGCCTTTGGAACTTGATAGTAAATCTAGAAAAATCCAAAATTATGATTTTCAAGAACGGAGGAGGCAGAAACTGTGCAAACGAAAAATGGTACTACAACAACGAATGGATTGAAGTTGTTAAGGAATTCAAATACCTAGGAGTGCACTTCACAAAGAACTTAAGTATGGAGACGCATCTGAAGGAGAAGCTGACTAAGGCGAAGAGTGCTATCAGCGCAGCGTGGAACAGATGTTTTTACAATAAAAGTATTGCGCATAGCAGCAAGTTCAGAATATTTGAAGCCGTATCGAGATCCATTTTACTGTATGCAGCACAAGTATGGGGAGCAAAACAATATGAAACCGTGGAGAAGCTGCTGCGTTACTTTATTAAGCGAATTTTTCGGCTGCCACCCAACGTGCCTAACTATATGATTATGTTGGAAACAGGCTTATCGCCTCTCTTCATTAGAACGCTTAAAATGCAAATAGACTACGTTCTGAAAATTATGAAGATGGAAAATCACCGCCTCCCGAAGATAGCGGCGCTTCAAGTCATTCGCTCAAAAACAAGTTGGTTTGCTGACTGGATAAACCTTGCTAGCGACTGTGAGATGGATCTCAATCTGGATCACTTAATCAACTACGATGATTGGAAAAGACAGCTTTACCAGCTTGTTTCTGCAGTTGACTTAAAATGCAGAGAGAGATTTTTGGACAACGCCACAGGATCACTCCATAGAACCCTGTACTCTCGATTGAATCATAACCTGGAAGAGAAAAACTATTTTCGAGATGAAAATGGCGTCGACGAAATATCGATGATGGTCAAGTTACGTGGAGAACTCCTGCAGTTAAACTTTATGCCACATAGAGAGGATTTACCCATCCTGTGCACATTGTGTAACTCTGTCGAAAGAGAAGATACTTTTCACTTTATGGGAAAATGTCCTATTTTAAAAGAGTTTAGGAGGAACACATTTGGAAGCGATTTTTTGACGGAAAACCAAGTTATATCACTGATCAACGATATGGAAGTTAAAAAACTATTCCAATACTGTAAATTGGCGCTAGGCTATAGAGAGCGGATTATTAGTGAAAGTTTTTAAAAAAGGGGAAAAAATAAGTAATTATTGAATCTATTTTGATAAAAGATCCTAGTTCATTGTATTATAATTTTGTTTTGTCAACTAGGCAGACGGCATAAAAGCCATGCTTTTAATTTTTTTGTAAACTCTGTAAGCACTATTCTAACAATTGAAATCAAATAAAAAATCTTATCTTATCTATCTTATCTCACTCGATGTTTACCGAGATTTGGGATTTCGTTCGAATGAGTGCCAGAAACACCGTCGCCTTAGGAACTACTTACAAGTCGAAAGAAGGAAAAAATAAATATATGAATTGTAATGAACACAAAAACAGCCTCGGAACAGGAAAAGCAAATGCAAACCAATAACAACGACGTGCGGATGGATATAAAGGGTATTTCATTAAGGACTTGACAACTTCTTTTTTAAATAAAATGCAAACTACTTGAGATATCTCAAAACAAATTTTATTGGCTTGAATTACTATCAAAACATTTATGAATGGAAATCGACTTCGTTCATATGTCCACCACGGGAACGTATGTAGCAGTTGATACGTTGAACCCAATTTTCGATGACTCGGCCGCACATTTCGACCGATACGGCCGCTTTTTCTCGTTCAATATTAGCTCTAATCTCCTCTAACATCTCTGGCATGTTGGCATAGATTTAATGTAGCCCCATAAAAAAAGGCGTTAAATCACGCGATCTCGGCGGTCAATTGACTAAGCCGTTTAGCCAAAAATACGCTTCATCGCTAAAGATGATTTTGCGATGAAATTCTTCATTTTCTTCCATCATGTCCAGAGCCCAATTCGAGAACGTATACGTCTCTTCATATAATCAAGCAGCTTTAGTTCTTGAGTCAGCTTGTAAAGGTGTATGCCAAGATCCTTACGCAAAATTCGCCATAATCATAATGTGGTCTGGGAGAGGCCCAATTCTTGGGAACGCCGTGAAATTGATTGATTTGGCTCGTTTGCGACGGACTCCTCTACGGCAGCAATATTCTCCTCACTTCGGGCGAAACGTAATCTCACTAGGGTTACCATACGTCCCACTTTAGGGGGAGGCAGCCCCCCTTTTGTCATACCAAAATGTTGTTTGTGCCCCCTACACAAACCACTGCCCATTTCATTAAGTTAAAATTCAATAAAGAAAACACTTAATTAATTGAAAACTTTCAAAATACTTTCTTTTAATAGTTTTAGCAAGTTTCGAGTGGTTAAAAAAGGCAAAGAAGTTCCTGAATATGCGGCGCGTTTAACTTGCAATTCAAGTTTTAAAACCTGGTGTTCAAAAACTAAAAAAAAAAAAATATGTTTGCCCCTTTTTCAACACTTGGCCCCCCTAGAAAACTCCCGATGTCCCCCTTTTCGTGTTTTTTTAATCTGGTAACCCTAAGTCTCACTGGCACGACAACATCAAGCAGCAAATATTCTGACTCAAATTGTTTCACTAGACTATGAATTGATGCCTCGGAGGACGCACTACAGTGCCAAAGAATGCTTTGGTGACCTGCTGGAGAAGACCAATGAAAAGTGTTCTAAACGGCGATTGCAATGTCATCAGAATAGGCAAAGACGGCAACTTTGTCAATGCCGTTGATACACGACACGCCCTCCGAGAATGGACAAATGTTAATTGACTTTCTGACGGAGCTGAATATCGTGGTAGCCAGGAGGCGTTTATAACTTGTCGACATACACGAGGGAACGTGGCAGACCGAAAGTCTACAAAGACGAATAAAGAATATTGTCGCAGAGTCACACACGGAATTTGAAAGGACCACTTCTATAGACTTTTAAACGTTGCTGATCACCAAGATCCGGATGTTGAGAAGGGTTTGCCCTTCAGCATTGACAGTGATGGACAAGAATCTCGTAAACCTTATCAAAATGGGGTAGCCATATCTAAATTTAAATGCAATAAAGCTGCGTGAGCTGACGACTGACGACGACGAGGGGCTGGACTTTTCAAAGCTGCAGGAAATAACGCCCAAATCAACTTGGAAGTATCGCCCAAAAAAATCTCGTACAATTTGTTGTTCCACATTTGGTTTTTCATTTTGGGTGTTATTTCTTTGCCATTGTTCGTTTTTATGACAGGCCCAAAATAAAAAGGAAATGGAAAAACAGTTAAATATGTATGGGGTGTAGCATGCTCCCCCGCCCCTACTTGGGGTCTCTGTTGAATTCGGAGTATTTCTTATTTATTTTTTTAGATACATGTTTCGCATTTACCGTCGAAACCTTGCATATACCCAATTTTGCACATACTCCAAATCCAATAGGGATCCAATGCAGGGAGGGGCACTATGCCCCTCATACGTATTAAACTGTAAATGCTGTTTAGGCTTTATTTCCATCTTGTTGTTTGTTTTCTGGCGATATGAATTTTGTTGTGCATTGTTTTAAAATTTTCCATTTTGTATAACGCCATCTATAGGATCTGCGGTTAAGTCTAGCAATGACATCAGCCCTGAGATCAAGCAACGAATTACTTTTCTCAAAACTAAGTAATATAGGAAAGCAATCGGGATGAAGCTAAAAATTAAACAAAAAAACCTTAAAAAAAATGTTACGTATACGCAACAGTGAGCGAGTATGAATGTTCTGGAGTATAGACGCATTCTTGATTTGAACAAAGCACTCAACTTTCGAATGACGTTGACTGCACCTAGTATACGTATTTGAAGTGCACACGTGTGTTTAACGAGTTTGTCGAGTTAGTTTCGAACAATAGCCGTTTAGCCAAAGTATGACCGCAGTGAATCTTCTAACTGCATGCAATCTGTATGTGAGTACTCATCTTGTTGTCTATTTGATAAAAGGCAATAAAAATAAATTATTTTCCATTTCAGGTAATTTCTCTTCAATGGGAGATTACGAGGAACCAGGAACGTTCACTCTGAAGAATAATCGAAACTCTGTCGCACACCCACACATAGCCAATTAAATAGTATCCTTTTTAATGCTGGCATACCAGTTACTCATGCAAAACGTAACACAACGTAAATAGATTCTATAACAATTTCATGATATAATTTAATATTTTCCACTAGAGGACTTTTATGTCGATTTTTTTTTTATTTTTTTTATTTTAATTTATTTCTTTCGTTTTAATGCTTATTTTACATTATTTTGCTTTTCAATTTGTACCTGCTCCGGTTGGTTGGGGGAGGGGGTTGACCAACCCGGTTGGTCTGTGTCTTTTTGACGGCAATTTAATTTGTTTCTCTTGCTCGGTTGTGGGTGTGACGGTCGCAATGCAACTGCTCATTTTTTTTCTCTCAATTTACCAAGCATTTAATGTGAAGGCGTTCGAGGGGGAGGAAGTTTGTGCACTCGATGTGGCTTAAATCCTATGATTTGCCGGATAAAGGCCATTTGCACGTGTACCACCAGACGCGTCCTGACAGTTACCAAAAAGTGCGCCGCTTGTTGGTGGTTTGTGCTGCTGCTGCAGCGGAAAAATTGTATCGCGTGCGTAATTGAAAACAAACCCTCCCTCCGAATCCAAGCGGAAAGTTATAGAAAAGGATTTGACTGGCTTTTATTTTTATCCATTTCTCTATTTTGTATTTTTTTTTGCTACGTTGTTGTTCTGTTCATAGAATCCTTTGCATTTGCTATTCCCTTTGGTTTTGTTGGGTGTTTTTCTTAACCGTGTGATCTGTTTGTGATTGCTGTTCAACGTGGGGCGGATAAATAAATTAAGGAAATAAAAAAAATAAAAAATAAGATGGAAATCCATTCGCCACAGACGAGTGCAATATTATTTGTTTTATTTGAACTTCCGGGTTGGAGGTTGAGCTGTGAACAAAGTGGCTACAGAAGAGCATCACATTGCACACGCTTTTATGGTGATGGTGATCACATTCGTTAGCTTTGTCCATCAAATGAATAGAGATGCATTTAGGTTTTTTTTTCAGCTTCAGTTGGTCCAATTGAATTCGTTTTATAGGGTACAATGGATGAGGGATGATAGATGCAATGAGTATTCAAAGAATTTTTGAAGACCTGATAAGTAATACGTTTTAAAGGACATTTGATTGACTGGCAAAGAAATAAGGGGGTACGAATGATTCAAAAATTCACTGTTGGTAAAAGTGACAGCCAAAAAGGCAGTCCGCAAGCCTTAAGAAATCTAAATCTTTAAGGTAGTGCGAGAGCTAAAATACTGAATTTGAGGGCTGATTCTTGCCTACCTCTGCGTTTCGGTTCACAGGATTAACGAGAAATGAGATATGAGATAAAAATGCTCGAGGAATACATCTCTTGGCCTGAACCCACGTTGTGAGTGCCCGTTCCTATGATGACCAACCATCGATTTCGTGACTGCCCCCGGATATAGGTAGAAATCAGCTGCCATCTAGCTGTTCCTAAGTAGAAAAATCGGCGGACGACCGACGCTTCGGTACTTCGCGACGTACAGGCTAGGGTCAGGGGCTAGAAAGACCTCGATCTACCATCGAGAAAGGTATAACGTTATAACGTCAACTCATTTGCAATCGCTAATGCAGTGTAAGCTCAGTCGATGTGTTGATTATTTTGTTGCTTACTATCGATCTCCCCTTCTCTGGAACTTGATGGTTAATGAGCTGCAAGTTAATTGCTTATACGGATGACGGTGGTATTTCCAGGGAAGCACCTTAAAAGCACTCTTGCAATACGCTCTTAGTAACGTAGTAAGATGGACGAATCGTTGTTGATTGGGGGTAAACATCCACAATTGACCCTCCATCTATGTAGACTGTCGTTAATCGTCAAAATTGTCGCATTTGGGGTTCAGAAAATCCACGAATTGTTGAAAAACAAATGCATCCACAACGCGTTACTGTTTGGTGCGGATTTTTGGCTGGAGGCATTATAGGACCATTCTTTTTCGAAAATGTGGCTCGTCAGGCAGTTATCGTTATCGTGACATAAAAACACAGTTTTTAATGCTTAAATTACAAGATAATTATGGAAATATACGAAATATTAAACAATTTAGATTTTTTCGAAAACGGCTCTAACGGTTTGAACAAAAATTGATAGTGGAGGCATGCTTAACATGACTGCATACTAAAAAGTTCAGCAACGACACATTTGAAAATTAGCTTTTTCTCGAAAACGGTACAAACAATTTTAACAAAAACTTATTTTTAAGATATGAACTATCGTCATTCTTAACTTGATAGCAACCTCAGTTTTTCTCTAAAAAGACTGCGTCATTGAAATCCACCCAAATCACTAATAATATTACTTTAAAAAACTTCTCATATCTCAAAAACGCCATTTTCGATTATGATAAAAATGTAACTGGCAGGTAATGCTTAAATCCATAGTAATACTATTTGCTCAGTTTTGAGCTAAACAGTTGCAAAACAGAGATTTTTGAACCATGAATGCGTCCTTCGATTTCCACACCAATCGCTAAAAATGGTACTTTAAAAACTGCTCATATCTCGAAAACGCCATTTTCGATTTGGATGAAAATACGTCGTACTCAGTTTTCAGCTAATTGGTTTAGTAACAGTGCTTTTCGAATCCAAAGTTGTAACATTTGTCAGCACAATTTTAGAAAAAACCGCTCTAACGATTTTGATCAAAATACATACATATTTAAGACATCATAAGCATTCTAAACATGATCACGTATCTACTTATTTTATCTCAGAAAACTCAAATATAGCAGTTTTATGAACATTTCTCAAAAATGACTACCCAAATCCCGATGTATTCACTCCCGACATATTTTTGCAAAGCCCAAAACTTCTGTGGTAATATAATTCGAAATTCATCGGCTCCTCCTTCAAGTGTCAGTTCGGGGTGAAATTTGAAAGTATGTAAGTAATAGAGATGAAAACCAACAACAGGTGGAAGGGGCTAACTACCTGTGAAGTATCACGGAAGCTTTGGCCAGAATACGACTGCGGCCGGACCATCAAACTTCTACAGTTCGACAGGTCATCGCTGTCCAAATTGGTAGGGGCCCTAACGGGTCATAACTTCCTAAGAAACCATACAATGAAACTAAATCTCAAAGATGACGATATATGTAGAGGCTGCGGAGACGAAGAGGTACATGAGGACACACCTCACTTCCTCTGTCACTGCCCGAGCCTCTGTCACTTGAGGAACAGAACACTTGGAAGTCATTACTTCCATGACCTACAAGAACTTTCTGATGTCTCACTTTTTAATCTTTACAGGTTTTTGAGGGAATCAGGATGGCTGGACAGCGTCGAGTAATCACCAGAAGAAGGGACATGAGGCTAACCACTCCAACATCACCGGTTAACCCCCACATAAAAGGGCATCACAATGGGTCCACAAGGACCTAAGTGTGGCATAGCAGAACATACCCTGCTCTGTCAACCCGTTAACCTAACCTAACCTATAGACTGCTGTAGGTAGTTAATACGTATGTTTATGTAGTCTGTATTACGTTTTTAATTAACAAGAGTTCAGTTACTAAACCTGAATACATCTTGAGTGGGTATGATTTTAAACATAAAATTTGATGAAATGACTCTGAAATTCTGCGAGATTCGCAATAAACGAGAAAGTTTCGAGCCACCCAGTCGTGCACATTTTTTGTTAATACTTAAAGCTGTAGTTTTAAATCTTCCTTCTTTTTAAATTACAACAATTAAATGAACTTTAATTTAAAAAAAAAAGTTTAGGACCAGTGGGCGATAGAAAACAGACCTATTCAAGTGGCTCTGAGTGTATTGACCAATTAGACCTGAACTAGCAACTGCTATAGAATATTTTAAAAACACATTTCATTGACCCCTTTTTCTTGAAATCTATTTGAGAAGTTTTGATGCAAATCGATTTTTTCTCCTCCACATTTCAAAATCTCTCTTTACCAGCTCTTCAAATAGACAAACAGGAGAAAAACTGTCAATCCACAAAATCACAAACACATCATCGCTACTAATGAAGTCACTTGCCGTTTCTAGCAAACAGATTCAACTGCGGCACAGCAATAGCTTACAAGCTTGACAATGACAACCTGTTCAAATCACTTCATCAGGTACTTTACTATACCCACTTTCGTAGGTAGGGTCTGCAGCAGTAGCTGCCCGAGTGCTGGCCATCTTCTCTTGATTATCTCGTTAGGCTCGACAATGGCCAACGATAGAATATTAAATCACTTACCATGTAAACATTGACATTCATTACCTGCTTGTGGACTTTTTATTATTTTCAATTTCGCTCTTTGTCTGGTAGAAATTATCCGCTTTTTTCTCTGTTGTCGCTGGTGCCCTTCAAAGTCCAACCGACTGTATCGTCTCGTTGCTAAAATGACCAAACAGAGGAGAAGACCGAAGCGAAACAATGTCATAGTGCAGTGCATGTGCCTGCCTTTGCCTTTGCCTTTGCCTTTGCCACCAGCACACTTCTGGCCTGCCGCACTAACGAAATTACTTTGAAAATATTTTTCTTGTGTCGGTGTCGGTGTCGATCCATTGTGTTGTAGGAAGAACGGATGGCTCACCTGGAGTCGGTGGTATACCTTTGTTTTGACGATATGCTTGCGCTTTACTTTCGTTGACATCTATTTTTGGCCACCACCAATGCACCATCCTTTGGCCGTTCGCAGAAGGTGAGGACAACGGTTGTGCCACCGACCGACGTGAAAGGTGCTGTTGCAGGACTAATTCTACACTCGCAGTGTTTGTCTTTGCTTAATGTCTCATGGCGACTCCGGTGTTGTGTTCATTACTTCGTTTCAATTTGCTGGGTTGCGTTTTTCTCTTGTCGTTGCTTGCCACCAGATTGTTTCGTCTTGCACAGGAGGTAACTCCCGGTAGCAGTTCAGCTTGTTTGCAGATTTACGGTCATAACTTTGTGTTGATTTAGCTTTTGTAAGCAGTTTTTATTTCCATTTATTTTCGTGTTGGTCTGCTGTTGTAATCCCCAAGCAAATTGGCAAAATTAAATTTTGTTTGCCAAATTGGGAGGAAAAAAAAAGAAATCGGGCTCAACCGGGATTTGAACCCGGGACCTCTCGCACCCAAAGCGAGAATCATACCCCTAGACCATTGAGCCGCTTGCAGTTAGTTGTTTTATTTTTGCACTTCATCCTTTGGGTTGTATCTTTTGATGGAAAAGATTGTTTTACTCTTGAATAGCTATTCAAAATACGCCTAAAAAGACAACTCAGTGGTGCTGCGTTCCTCTTTTTGTTGCATATTTTCTGGGGTGCATTGATCGATGAACATGAGTGTTCTGCTGAGGTATACTTGCGGGCGCAAAAAGTGGTTGTTGTCTAAGGAGAGTGGTGACACGATCGTTATGATGGATATTCAATTAATTTGTAAGCAGATTCTTTGAAAACGAATTTAGTACCTAATGCTTTTGCATTTTCTTTTCAGCTATTTTTAATATATTTTGCGTTTTTTTATGTTTTTTTCTGGAGCATTAGCATGCAAACAAAATGTCACTTGAGAAGAGATTCCGCACGATAATAGAACGCATATGACTCTGGTTTTATGTGATTTCTTGAATTTATTGTTTCATCATAGCGTTAACTTGTTGTCATTGTTCAGGCCCGAGATAGGTGATTTTTAACAGGTCATAACTCATAGATAATTATGCGTTCTATTATCGTCCATATCGTGTGCGGTTTCTGGTAATATGCCTCACGTCAGTCACGAATTTCTCCATCATTTTCCATATAGAATCGAACGTTTGAAATGCGACTAGCAAATAAAAACAATGTTGGCGAAAGAAATGCATCCTTGTTGAAAACCACCTTGGATTTTAAATTCCTCTGACAGTCTATGCACCAAAATACCCGAATTTACACTTCCTCGCCTAAACAACCAGGGAGCGATACAGAATCCCAAGCTCAACTGTAAACTCAACATCGAACAACGGGTAACGATAGCTTTCTATGCCTGCAGCAGAACATTTGGCATAAGATGAGTCGGGGTTCTGGTATGCGAGACCCTACGGTACGGACATTCTGCAAATAGCACCACCCTTAATGGATTAAATTACCCTCAAACTGGTTTTTACAAAACACTTTAAAGTAGAATTCCCTTCAAGATTAGTTTGGCAAGACGGACGGTGATCAGGGACTCGAATTGAACAATCTACAGTCTACACGGACGGTTTAAAAATGGACTGTGGAGTAGGTGCGGGTGTATTTTCTGAGTCTCTGAACATTTCAAAATTCTTTAGGCTTCTGGATAGAGCCAGTGTGTTTCAGGCGGAAATACTTGCTATCTTGAGGCCTGCCGCCAATCAAACTACACACAAACATAGTTTCGAGCCAAAAGATAGACATATTCATTGAGAGTCAAGCTGTGATCAAGGCTATCGCCTCAGTTAATATAACCTCAAAATTAGTATTAGAATGTCTTGAGGAGCTGGCCTCGCTTGATCAGTTATAGGGATAACTCTGATCTGGGTTCCAGGTCATAGACTGGAAACGAACAGGCAGACGAGCTGGACAGGCAAGATTCAATCCTATAATGTTTGTGTTTGCAAATCTCGAAAGCCATTGAACCGATTTTCAGGCAATCTTTGTTATAGACCCAAAGGTGTTTTTGTGAAGTTTGGGGCGTGACATCTCCGTGCCAAAACAAATTCAAAATCGTATTATTCGCTTCTTCTTAACACTTACACAATTTAAAGGGTCCGCCAAATAACTTTTTTTTTTTGAAAATGCTATAAAAAAAAACTACTGAATATTTTCTCAAATTTCTTTTTTTATTTGAAAGTACAATCCTTCCGGTTAATAATGGAAAATAATTTCATTAAAATGGCTGCCTCGGCTGGCCATGCACTGCCTACACGATCGGTCCAATTTTTAAGCACATTATCGATAGTGTGCAGCTGTATTTCACCAATGGCTTCACGAATATTGTCCTTTAAAGCGTCAATTGTCTCTGGCATGTCGGCGTAACACTTATCTTTTACGGCACCCCACAAATAATAGTCCAACGGTGTCAAATCGCAGCTCCGCTGTGGCCAAACGACATCAGCTCTGCGGCTGATAATGCAATCTTCAAAAACAGGGCGCAAAACATCGAGTGTAGCTTCGGCTCGTAGCGCCGTCCTGTTGAAACCAAATGTTGCCAATATCCTCCTCTTCAATTTTTGTGAACAAAAATTCGTTCAACATGGCCCGATAACGATCGCCATTGACTGTAACGGCCACTCCTTGCTCATTTTCGAAGAAAAATGGCCCAATTATGCCTCTGGACCAAAATCCGCACCAAACTCGGGTGTACGCACTGTTTTTGGCTTTTCACGCTTTGGTTTATCGATGAGGATGCCAGTTTCTTTCACTTTTTTCACAAGATAACGAACATACGGAACTGACGGTGCTTCTCTTCTTCCAAAATCCGTACGCAATTTTCGCACACATTCTGCAACATTACCATGATTTTCAAAGTAATGTCGCAATATTTCCCAGCGTTGTTCAAGCGTATACACAACCATATTCGTTCAGCGGAAGGATAAAACTAATTATCTGTCAAATCAGACATGAGCTAAGTGTTACCATTCGCGAAATAAGCACTAGTTGAAAAAAAAAAAACGTTAGATGGCGGACTCTTTATTTTTTATGAAGTGAAAAGTGTACGTAAATAAAAAGTTTTCAGGGTTTCCAATAGATGCCGCTGAACACCTAAATTTCAAAATTACACTATATCTTGATATTTATGGTAGATTTAATCTTCTTGAATCCTAGAGCTAGGAAACAGATTTTTTGGAATAAATTTCCGTTTATATTCGAAATAAGCACTTAAAAGCGATTCGGGAAAATTCGAAAGGGATGAGAGCGAAGGGATTCAAAGTTCGTATGGGAAAATTCTTATGTTTCATTCGATCTTCAAACTCGGTTTGTGTACTCTATGCAAGAAATCTATAAAATCGGTTTCCCTGATTTTGGAACTTTTGTTTTGGGCCCGCGTTATTAACGACGGAAAAAGGAGGATTCAATTTTTCAAGAGCACACTAGGTATACATACTTCTGTAACGGAAACGAAGAGGCGGATAAATGCCCCATAAAATAAAATGAATTTAAAAGTTCTTGCCTTCTTATTTAATTTCTCTCCATTTTTGTTTGTTACGATGTATATTGCTCCGTAAGACTTGAACTTGATGCAGAAGTATAAAAAAAACGATTGAAAACATATTCCCCAACAACACTGTAATCGATTAAGTCATCAACAATAATTTAAGACAAGTGTGAAATAAATTCTTATGCCTGAGTCATTTTGCAATGACTAATATTAAGGGTGTAGTGCAACACCTGGTATTTACCTTTTTTTTTAAATATGTTTTAATTATCCGTTGTTCTTTAAAGTTTCTAGATACTTGTAAAGTGGCCGTCCTCTGGTAGTGCAACCAATGTGAAGGAGTGGCGGCGTTTATAATTATTTACTGTTTTCCTATAAACTTTAGTGACATGGTACCAATTACCTATATATGTAAAACAAGCGTTGACATTCAGTTTCGCATTTCTATGGTTGCTGAAAAATAATTGCTAACTGCATTTGACGGAGTATCAATTATGAAGTTTGGAAAATATTTATATTTTATTTATTTAATTTTTCAATCAAATGAGTACATCTACTGTTCTCGCTAGATTAGATACTTAATACAAACAAATTATACTTAAAAATGACCACCAAACCCTAACAACAGGATTAGTTTATTCCTAAATGATTCACTACTAATATTAAAATCAATAACATCACAATATTTATTGGATTCCCTAAGGCATCTAGAAACTGGTTCATTGTAACCATAGTTAACCCTATGATAGGGTATATGAAATAAAAAGCGATTTCTAAGAACTTTCGCGGGAGCATAAAATCCAACTAAGGGCAATCGATATGACCATCTATCAAATCGCGAATAAACATAACGGAAAAATATTGCCTCCTTCTGAAAAGAGGTAAGATACCAAATAATTTGCACCTCGTCTCGTAAGATGGCATTTCAATATTCCATAATATTCCATTTTGCACAGAATTTCAACAGATTTTTAAAGGTGGGTTTGATCTAACTCTTAAGTCAGCGGTTAGCTTCCCTCTGATTGTACAGCTTAAGATTTATTGGCCATTAAATAGCCAATGCAAGAAGAAGAGGATACTAATTTTTAACTTACATATTTAGACTGAATCTTACAACTCTAAGGAGGATTGCAGGTAGTCTTCTGTCGGTAGTATTTTCAACTCCTTAAATTAAACCTTTTAATTTTTACCTCTGGGCTGGTAAAAACCAGAAGGTACTGACATTTTCTCCAGCTGACTAAATCCACAGACATAAATGTGTGGTCTTTTGCACTCGTTGTTACGTTCAGCAGATGGCGCACACTGTCGTAGAATATTTAGTATTAATGCTTTTATATCCAACAGATGGCACTGTTTTTTTTTTATAATAGCATGTGTTATAAAAACAAGTAGGTTAGGTTAGGTTGAATAGAGTGTGAGTTCATCACATTGAACTAGGCACCATATTGGGCCCATCGCCATCCCTGGGGAACCTTAACGGTCAAAAACCTAAACCACTTCGCCCAATTAATTTCCATACAAAACCTAAAAATTGTTTCAATTTTGTTTGCGAGGCCAACCTCCTCCAAATTGTCGAAGAAGTACCTACCAAAGGTATTTCCTCCTGTACCGAGCAATAGCTTGACATTCACAGAGGATATGAGTTATATCCTCTGCGACATGTAAGTCTTCTGAATACCTGCATGTGTTCGTATCTGTTAAACTTATTCTTATAGCATGCTTCCTTAAAAGACAGTGACCGGAGAGTATCCCTATTGCCATTCGTAGCTTTGATCTGCTGAGCTTTAATAATTCTACAGATTTCTACAAATTACTTACTTACTATATCCTACTATATCCGATCATCTTTGGTCTGCCTTATTTTTAATTTTCTCGAGAATAATTCTCTTGGCCACCGCTATTGGTGGTTTTATGCCCTTATAAAAACAAGTATAAGTGTTATCATCGGCCTTGATACACTCCACTGCATAAAAGTCATGCAAAATGTTTGCCATGCGAGAGTTAGTATGTACTGTACACGCATGGGTCTAATATTACTTTTGTGTGGGAGGTACCAGAGCTACTATACCCACATAGACAATTTTTAATGCCAACCTGACAATTATAAAAAGGAGTCCTCTTACAAAATTGCATTCACCTAAGTCGATTCTTTTGGAAGCTATCGTGTTTTCCACAAACACGGACATGGCTAAGTCGATTCAAAATTTGATCCTGATTCAGACTTTACTACTTTATGGGGTATCTGGTGATTCCTTCTTGGCGTTACAAATGCAATGACAAAGTGAATATACCTTCCTGTGGAGGGTATAAAAACACACGCGTATTCAAGTACTTTATTGTGAAAAAAATTCAAAGCAATCGGCAAAGAACATCTGTCGACTTAAGATTTTTTTAAGGTAAACAGATACACCCTGTGGAATTCATGATCGTCATCGTCACCTCACGTGAACGAGATCGGAGTCTATCTGTCACTTAAACAAGGTTTTCTCGGAGAGCACATGGATTCCATAGACCTAAGTGGATTTATTGGCATTTAGTCAAAATTGGAGAAAGGGGCGTGCCACCTCCTACGAAAATAAAAACGAGCAAAAAAATCATTCTCGAAAACCACAGAACTGATTGAGCTGAAACAATCTTAGGCCCAGCAAACGTTTCATCTCAACACTTCGAAAAGCAGTCAGCCATTAGCTGAGACTTAGCTACTATACTATATGTGCACCTGCACGTTTTTCAATAGATGGCGCTGAACATCCAAATTTCAAAATTACTCTATATCTTTACATTTATGGAAGATTTTGCTTTGAAATTTGGTAAATAGACGTTTATTGCCTGTCGAAAGAACTTAGTAAAATATGGACACGTTTGGGCAATGGGGCGTGGCACTTCCCGTTAAAAAAGAAAACTGCAAACATTAATTTTAAACATTTGTGGAAGCTAACGTTTTAAATTTAAAACATTGATGTACAAGTAGAAAAGGACATAATTTAAGAAATACAATTCCTAGGCACCAGCAAAGCCGGGTAGCTAGTTTTTATATATATGAATTATTATCCCTATTGAAAGGCCCTAAACATATCTGTCAACATAGGGAGTGTGTTCCTATTGCTAACACGGACTGAAAAATTGTACACATTGTCGATTGTTGATTTTTATTCGTGGTTTTACTTTTATAAAATTGAAACCATTTTCATTTTGACAGAAAAATATACTCTTACATTCTCCCTCTCAGGAGTGATTTTATTTATTATTTATTCTTTAAATAAAATGCAGATATACAGGATATTTATTCTCTACGTCTGTCTTATAACCAGTTAAGTTAACAAATTCGTTATAATTTGCTTAATATTTAATCCAAAATTATATATATTTCTTTTAATTTTATTGTTGACCGCGATAATGGATCGGTTTTTTTAAATTTTCGGTGTATATGAGTGGGTGTGTGTGGAGAGTGTATGGGTGGCTTTACTTAAACTAGTTGCCTTGAATGTCAAAGCATTGCTATCGCTAAATTTCTATTAAAGTACAAATTTTTCATAGCACATTGCAAAAGGTGTATCTTTTGAATTTTCGAAAATAAAATCTAAAATTCATCATTCATCGTGCACAATACATTTTTTTTATCTTTTATTGTTCTTTTAATCAAATTCTTGTTGTTTGTATTGTGCTGTGTGTATGGGGTATCACTTTGTCCTCATCAATCGATTTATTTATTAAAAATATCGTCGACCAGTTGCTTCGTGATGATTCGATGTGGCCGAGTAGGATTCACCTTTGGTCGCTGATAGAGCCTAGCATTGATGGCATACAGCCTTGGCGATAGATCACAACGTACATTGAACCACCAATCGCATACGAATACTGCCTGTGAGAATTGTGTTCCATTGGGACAGAGAAAACTCGCTTGTCGTCCATCGATGTCGCAGTAGTGCCAGCCTATGAAAAAAAAAAAAAAAAATTAACACATTTATTCGTTCGAAATGGAAACCCATTTGTATGTTTGCGACCGCACCTTGACATCTTGTCTCCATGTCGGCAAAAAAGCCCGGATACGGTTGTTCATCACAATAGAAATTGGTATAGGGTATCGCCGAAAGGATGGGATAATCCGTTCCCGGTCGACCTGCAAGGAAATGGGATAAAATGAATATTTAGGACATACACGGGGGTAAATGCAATTATTTTGTGTTAAGAACAGATGCACAATCCTCGCTGTAGAGGACAACAACAAAAAAAAAAAAACAGCTAAATCGTGTCGTTTGTCTCAATCAAAATATTTAAACAAAAAACCACCAACGGCCACAGAGTGGGTGAAATGACTGCTCCTAATTTACTGCATGCAGAATCGCAAATGGAATCGAACACATTTTACGATTTTTATAAGTGCACCAACCAGACACCGAGTAGATTCTATTATTTTCCAATTGGACACCGCCTGAAGGTGATATGGGGAGCAGCAACAAAAAAAAAATTGCAAAATACCTGAAACTAATTTTCCCACAAAGTGGATGTCCAGAGGGCTTGTAGAGGTAACCCCGTTTTCAGTTGATTGGAAAATGAACATAAATTCATTTGTATTGTTTTCGGGGTGTATGCAGCTTTGTTACTTTGTGTATTTCTAGTTAAAATACGAGTGTTGTTGGTTGTTTCAAATAGCAAAAAAAAAAAAAAAAGATACTTCTACAAAGAATCCATTATCCTTTGTATTTTCTTTTATTTGTTATTTTCTGTTTCTAAAGTCGACTCACCGGGTATAGATTTTCCCAATTCCAAGTACTCCCTAACGGAGGGACTCAAAAAGTTGGTTGGTATCGTTGGTGCATCCTTTTCCTGTGACCCGCTATCTTCATTCTCCAAGTCTTGTTGTGGTTCCGGCTCGAAGTTTACGGGTTCTGGAGCCCGTGGTCTCTTAGCCCGCTTCGATCGTACTGTTTCACGACAATCTATAAAGGAAAATAGGAATGTTTAACTTCGCTATTGTTAGGATTTGTATGAATGATATTGACAGACCACCAGGTAACTTGTAAATTCTTATTTTACTTTATTGAACATTTATCTCAGCAAAGCCAAAGTAAAGTAGACGAATTCTCAATAGACCCTATCGCCAATAACATTTCCCCGGGAATGTTTCCCATTCAGCAATTTGATTTACATTGCTGACAAGGGAAACATTTCCATCGGAATTTATTCACGATACCCCTAAATAATTCAGAGTGACTTTCTTCGAATCAGCCTGAAAATATGCAAGTAATTCCGATTAAGTGGTATAAACTGGTATACTTTGGTGGTAGCCTGTGATTATAACACTATAATAATTTCAAATCGTATTGCGCAGTAGCAGTAGTATCTTGAACTTCCGTCCTAGAAAGGTGTCACTATTAATTATTCATATCCCATCCCATAGCGCCAAAAATTGGGGACGTACAAAACTCTAGTTTACCAAGTCTGACAGCTGGCTGACTTGATGTGTTTGAGTTTTTATTGCGGTAGACTGGTCACGTGAACCATTTTTTTTTATCAGTTGACGTTAATGAAGAACATAGGCGACAAATTGAGTAAAGAATTTCTCGACTAAGTAGAAGTGACATTATCAGCCAATCTTGTTTTTACATTTAGGGCAAATCTGATTCCGGCAAATCTGATTCCGGCAAATCTAGTCGCCTTAGGAGTCTAGAGTCTTGAATGTGCACATTGACTTGCTCTCAAGTCACTTCTACTTGGGTTAAATACTTAGTGTCATTTTGAGGTCGGAAAAATATTCATTAAACGGGCCTAACAATTTAAAAACATTATAAACCATTTTTTATATATAGTAGTTTGAAAAATTAAATTCACTATATTACTATTATTATTATACTATATCACATATATTATTCTTTCTACTTTCAGGTAAGCAACTTTACAATGTAATGGCTAAACAAATTTGGATGATTCTAACGCACTTGGGAGTATACATTTCTTTTTTAATTAAATGAGTAGATATGTTTGGAGGTATAACAGGGAAACTTGTTCAAGCTACATTCAAAAAACGTGCAATTATTTCACCTTATACAAAAAGTAAAGTAGACATTTGTAATTATAAAGATCCGTCCTTTGGTCTAGGGTCTAGGCAGTTTTTGATTATAGCGAATGCTTTAGCCGTGTGGGACTCTACCTTGTGAATAGTTTTGACCACGCTAACCATGACCATATTTCTTTAGTAAACCCGACCGTCTGAACTCCTTCTAGTAGCGTTGATAATACTATTCAGCGCTTAATATGGTTAGGTCCGTGGTTACTGCATTGAATACCAAGCGGGATGTCTCCGGTTCAACCCCCAAAAAATACAAAAAATGTTTCCACTGCTCTGTTTTTCACAAGTTACTGACCAACACCTGAGATGGCTTCTCAATTCATACATTCTGAAATAGCATAAAATTGTAGATCTCTTTAAATCGTCCAAAAAAATGGTTGTGAAATGCTAGACCCAAGGTCCTATTTGTATTGCATCATTTTGTATAGCATTGTGATCCCTTCTGTATAGGGATCTTCTAATGCATGTCGAGTTGACGGAGGTAAAGGAATTTTTTTTACGTCGAGCGTTACAACTTTTAAGAAATTCTCTCAGACCTTCTCCAAATTCTCCGTATTATTTCTTAAGCCGCTTTTATGGCAACGAACGGTAGAGCGTAATTTTTTTAACCCAAAAATCTCTGCCATCGCAGTGCCTGTTCTATCTTTTTCCCATTGTGTCCAGCAGACATATTGGCCGATGCAACTATAATTCTGCGTTGAGCACTCCAAGTTGGTTGACGTCTATTTCCACTTCTGCGCGCCACTTAAGGCGAGGTCTTCCTCTAATGCGTTGTCCCTCCAGATTGGAATCGAAGGCCGGAGCGTTGTTCTCCATTCGCTCTACATGTCCTAGCCATCTTAGTTCAGTGATACGTACTTTTCTGACCAAGTCGATGTCGCTGTACAGCTCGTAGTTAAATCACCTCCTCCAAAGCCTGACAACGCAAACGGGATCGAAAGTCACTACAAAAATTTCGCGTTCAAAACGACCAAGGAGATATTCATCCGCCTTTGATAACGTCCATGATTCTGCGCCATATATGATGAGCCTCTTATATAGAGTCTCCTTAATTATTCTTGACAAGGCCTTACTAGTCAGTTGCCGCCTTAGGCCAAAGAAGGTAGGTATGTAGGTTTATAAGAAAACCCAAGTAGCACTAAGTGCCGTTTTGTTACCACAACTCATATGACCTGGTTGTTAAGGTTTATCAAAGTGGAGGGTTTAGATCCAGCCTGTGGAGTTCAAAAAGGTTATCAGTTCTTTAATACTACTCTTCGAGACTTCCTCGAGGGATGCGAAGAAGAGTTTTTCCAGATATCGCTGTCTAGTCCTAGCTAGTGCCGGACAAGCGCATAGGTAGTGAGTGATGGTTTCTTTTTCGGTTACATCGTTACAACTGCGACAGTGTGGGATGCCTAATCGGGCTGCGTGGTCTCCTATAGGCCAGTGGCCTGTAGTGATCGCTGTTATTCTGGCTATATCTTTTCGTGTTTTATTCACGAGGAGGGCTGTTTTTTCCCCACTATAATTTGGCCACATCTTTCTGGATATGGTACAGTTTGTTAGCCTTCTCCACCTGAGATTGGCTATCGATAGGAATTTTGAGGAAATGTTTGCTTTGACTGCTCCTTTTGGAGTGTTGACGTGTTCCGCAAGTGAGCAGTGTGTTGAGTTTATTATTCTATTGCTATTATAATATACAGTGCACTACAACTTGTCAGCAATAGTGTACTTCTAACCGAACAAAGATTATGTACATAAGATCTTGTGTTAACCACTAACGAGTATGTACATGAACATGAAATAAATGGATTTCAGTGCACGCTCAGCATTCAACCGAAACACTCTTTGATTACTTAACACAGTGGAGCATTGAACCTTGCCTGGGCAGCTCGTCAGCCTGTTCGTTTCCATAAACGTTGCTATGACCTGGAACCCAGATCAGGGTAATCCTGAACTGATCCAGCGGGCTTATAGAACTTTAACGCAAATGGTTGCATACATTCAGGATGATTTGAAGCAAGTTACTCCAAATGGTTTGTTCGTCTATTTTACTAAACTTTGCTTTGTGCAGAAGATTTCAAAATGTATGCCAATTATTTTTCCGAAGTAGTCCCTAACCCCCAACTCGTTTCAGGATTACAGTTCCGTATCGTTATCTTCTCTAAATGTCGTCTGTCTAGCCACTTCGACTCTTCTATTAGACAAAAAAAAAAAAAAACACTGACAAACTGATGGTGGTGAGAAGCTAGGCTTAAGCCCCTAAATGGACCTGTTGCGCAAAATATGTATAGAAAAATCGACTCTTTTCCCTTGTCGTTTGTGACAGCAAGAATGGTCACTGTTCAAGGAGTCTCTGGGCGACCTAATTCATAGTTTGCTGGCTAGCGCCTTCTTAAATACTCATTATTTCGTCGCCATTTAGTTAATGGACAAACACTTAAGCTAAATACGCAGCTCGATCAAAATGTTTGCCAAAAAATTCTCACCAAAATTTAGCTGATCTAATTTTAAGCGAGCGGTACGCTGCTTCAGCTAAAAAATCAAATTTTCATTTCAGACTGTACATACGTGGTGGAAGCCTAATTAGAAACAATGAAAAAATAGATATGGAGTTGTCATTGTGTCTGTAGAGTGTAAAATAAAACGCAGTTTCTTAAAACGTTATAAACTGGCTACTTTATTCGACGGTTGGATGATTAATGATTCAATTTCAATTTTGTGTTCTCCGATAGATCTTTGACAATTACAATTTGACAACAAAATGACTGACATTAACAATTGACATAATCATATATTGACATAATGAGCAAGTTGCATAGGTAATGTATAACAGTTACAAATAATATAGTTAACAATAATTATGTTGGTTAAGGTTGTAAGAGTTTTTTTTTTTTACACAAGTTTCATACAATATATAGGGGCTGGTTAAGTGCCGTTGTATTGCAGCAGCCTTGCGCATTTTTTGTACATTAAGTAGATCCGTTAACATTTCTCGCGAAGTATTTGGTGGACAAAGTTTACTAAGGTTTAATATCGATATAAGAAATTCTGTGGAAATTTAATTAGAAACATCGCATACAATTTTGAATACTTTGTTTTTATTACGGTATAAGTTTGACTCTGCATATTTTTCCTGTTAATACGTCTTAGTCATATTATTTACTTTAGTAAAATGGGAAAAAAACAAGAGCTGCACACCGGAACTAAGAAAATTGATCATCCGAAAATATTGTAGGGCAGGAGCATCTATGGACCTGGACCTGGAATGCTCCAAAAAGATGGTCTATGGCGCAATAAAAGTTTTCAATGATACAGGTAGTATAGAAAACCCCAAAAGAAAAAATGGGCAAGAAAAACAACCGCTAAAGAAGACAGACTCGTTTTCCGTTTGAGTAAGACACATCCTTTTCTTACCAGTAAAGAAATTCTGTCAAATGTATCGGGACAACTAAGTCAGGAAATCACATGCAAAACCGTCAGGAACCGACTATTAGAAGCAGGAATGCGGGGGTGCATCACACTTAAGAAGCCACACGTTTCAAAACAAAATGTAAAATGTCGGTTGGAATTTTCGAAGGAATATGCACTTAAACCCCTCTCTTTCTGAAAAAAGTGCTTTGGAGTGATGAATCAAAATTTAATATGTTTGGATTAAATAGCAAAAATGTTTAAGGCGCCAAAAAATCAGGAACTCAACCCCAAGTGCACCATAAAAATGTTCAAGCATGGTGGTGAAATTGTGATGGTTTGGGGAGCCTTTTCCTGGCGCGGTGTTGGTCCTATTGTGTGTGTTGCTGGACGAATGAATCAGCATGTGTATAAGGATATACTAGCAAATGTTAAGGAGCCATATGCTTTTGACCATTTGCAAGTGTCTTAAATTTTCCAACAAGACAATGATCCTAAGCTCACTTCACGACTTGTGAAGAGTTGGTTTCCGGAAGAAAAAATAGATGTTTTGAGATGGCCAGCGCAAAGTCCCGAATTCAATCCAATTGAGAATTTGTGGGCTGATCTGGAAAGAAGTTTGGAAACGAAAACATCGAAAAACTTCCGCGAATTGTTCAGAAACATTGAACAAGCTTGGAGAAATATTAAGAGATGTCAAAAGTTGGTAGCCATTTTACCAAACCGGTGTGCTGCTGTCATTGCAAATAGTGGATTACCCACAAAATATTGATCAAATTTTATAATTATTAAGAGTTGGACTCAAAAACTTAATTTTTTATATTTATTTTTGAATTTAAATTATAATTAAATTTTTTGTTTCTAATTATAATTCCACACAGAAACATACCTTCTGCTCTTTTTTTTTTTTTTTTTTTTTGAATTTGTTTCTATTTCTTTATTTGATTCCCATTTTTATTACTATTAATACGCTATTATTTATGTTTACTAAGGTCGTATCGAAATTGTTGATAAATAAACCAGCGGAAATTAAATCCTCAGAAAAAATTATTTGTTTCTAATTAGTTTTCCACCACTGTACAGTACATGTATCTGTCAAATTTTAACGCGCCCATTAATGGTTCGGGGCATTTTCTCAAGCTAAATTTTGACATGGTGGTCAAAGAATAGCAGACAAAGAAACAAATCTCAATGAAAATAAAACATTTTTTCGTGTCGATGAATTTTTAAGGAAAGTTTATCTGAGGTTTTAGCTAGTTTTTTGGAGAGAAAAAGTGGAGAACAGCTAAAATTTAGTTTCGCTCGAGCTGCGTACTTAGCTTTAGAGCAAAATACGCACAAGTGGTTAGTGGTTGTATGACTTGAATTACAGAATCCTTTTTAAAATGCAAGTACGAGAGACCTTTTAATTTCTTCTGAGATTTTGTAATAGGTGAGGTTGGCAAGACAGGAGAAACCTGTACGTGCCACACTTAGATGAATGTAGATCCGTTGTGATGCCCTAGGGGTTTATGACTCCCACACACTGGAAACCTAATTTTGTAGTAAATATCTTTAAATATTTTAATGACCACACATCGTCTCATGGCTGTTTTGAAACAAAGAAACAATTAAATTGCCTACTTCCTCAACTGGCGATTAAAATATGATTGCAAGAAATTTCCACAACTCCCGACATCATTATTAAACAAGCCGGACCTTGTTAATCAAAATTATTTTAATTATGCCTTGTCTTAGATACATTTTAGAATTTTTTTTTCTTTGTTAATAGATAAACACGCAAACGCAATCATTTTTCTTTCATTCGGTAGTAGATATCTCTTTGAGTGGGATAATTCACTTTAAATTACTTCCTATATAATAATCTCGAAGGTATGACGAGTATCTATATCTATCTATACACAACTGGCAACCCGAAATAAAAATTAATTATGTTTATCTTTAGCAATAAATTGTATCGCTTTCGAATATAATTCTTGAAAGCACAATTATTATGATAATTTCCTGCAAAACCGAATCGAGGAACAAGGCGAAGGTCAAGGCCTCAGCAACCGTATATACACAGGTGTAATACGTAATATCTCAACTGAAGCGAAAAGAAAAAAAAACCTACTTTGTGGGCCACCTTGTACGGACTGTAGCGGCCACTGTAAAAGGAAATTAAAAATAATAATAATAAAAAAAAAAAAACAAAACTGATTAAAAATAAAACGCATTTTCTACTTCTTACTTTAATACCTTAAAGTAAATTTAACGAAAAATCTCGATGACTATTTATACGAACGACACACTGGTGCAGAAGCACACACTTGCCAAGTTGTTGTCGTTGAAGGTCAACAGCCTCGTTATTACATCACGTTCTCGTGCGCGGTGCAGTGGGGCGTTGCTGCATATTACTACACGCCAATATGAATGTGTTTTTTTTTT
This sequence comes from Cheilosia scutellata, assembly GCA_955612985.1. Taxonomy (NCBI): domain Eukaryota; kingdom Metazoa; phylum Arthropoda; class Insecta; order Diptera; family Syrphidae; genus Cheilosia; species Cheilosia scutellata. The sequence goes on along the minus strand of OY015312.1, from coordinate 21,532,947 downwards.
ATATAAAAAAAAGCGCAAGAAGGGTACCTACAACAGATACAAACTTTGCCTTCCACTTGAGCGACGCATATACCTCTGAACAGCCCCAATTTTAAGACCACAATACCCACCCACAAGGGCATGTCAAGTTGTTTCATTTAAAAGCATCGCATTGACTGTCAATGTTACTCGCTCGAGCCATTGATATGGTTAATATTATTTAACGATATTTGAGTTACACTCTTGATAACCGCAAAAGATCCCAGCTCCATTTAAATCGAACAAATCGAGCCTCCAGCGCGTAACACACCAAGGAAGTACACGTAATCGAGATGATTTGACTTGCGAAAGATTGAGGGGCACGCTTAACCACCGCATGCACACCCAGACGCTACAGGTATTCATAAGGCAAGGCGTAATTTAGTGAGTCCATAAACGCTACACAATCGAAACTATAGACACTCGACTGAGGCTATTAATTTTACGCTCGATTGGATGTAGGAAATCGCGAAGCTATTTAATTATTGAGTGCACCCAATCCATAGACACAAGACAGTGACTACCGAAAGGAAATCTGAAGAGTGATTGATTTCAGTTGAGCTGTCGATTAAGGTGTAGTTATGTCGCATTGGTTATATAGCTTGAGAAATTTAAAAGAAATGGTTTTCAGTTGCACAGTGGGAATACTAATATGGCGGACTTTTTCTGTGAATTCTAGTGCAATAAAAATATAGACCAACCTACAAATGAATGCTTGATAGTTGAAAAATAACTGCATCGTCAAGACGGACTTCTATATCAGTATTTAGCAATTAAGGACTGTGAAAAGTAAACTGTGTGACGTAATATCAACAACAGCTTGCGTGCCTGAATCTTTTCGAAGCCATGAGAAACTTATCCAACAGCTGATATAAAAACCTTAATAGGGCTAACATCTATTTTATAATTAAAGTGCGGTACCCAGTTCAGAAAATGTGTCTTAAAGGGATACGGCTCAGTGATCACCCAAAACTAATGATTTTGGTCTTTGAACTTCCAGAGTTCAGACGGAGAAGGCCCGCCCGGATTGTCCGGACCCAGCTTGCAATATATATGTATATGTAGTATATTTTTTTTCTATTCTCCTTTATCTAATTTTGACCAATCTTCACAGGAAATTTCCCGGGCCAAGTTCTAAGAAATTGTCTGAAAATTTGAGTTCAATCGGCTTGGTGGTTTTCGAGATATACGATTTTGAATGTTTTTTTGTATGTGAGGCGCCACGCCCTTTCTCCAATTTTTGCCAATCTTCTCAGGAACACTCCTGGGTGAGATTGTCTGAAAATTTGAGCTCAATCGGATCGGTGGTTCTCATTTTTTCAATTTCTGAAAATTTGAGCTCAATTGATTCAGTGGTTTTCGAGATATAAGATTTTGAATGTTTTTTATTTGTATGGGATGAGTCACTCCTATTTTTTCCTATTTTGACAATTCTTCCAAGGAATACTCCTGGGCCAATACCTAATAATGTTTGAAAACTTGAGCTCAATCGAGTCGGTGGTTTTTAGATATATAAAATTGTGAATGTTTTTTTTTTTTTTCTGTGTGGGAGGGGCCACGCCCCTATTACTCATGAACCAATATTCATACAAAGACCGTATATACATAAAAACCTTGGTATTGACATCACCTTTCATGGGAAATTTCCAGAAACGAAATCGGTTGACGCATTACAGAGATCATCAATTACAAACACAATATAAATTATTTTTTATATTGGAAGATGCTTATAACTTTTGCAAATGGAGGCAAATGTCAATTCTTCTTTGACATTTGTGAAGTAAACAGATATAAAATACACGCTAATAAGACATGAATCAATACATGTACTCCGAAAGAACGCTTAATAATTGTTTTGAATTTTTTGCGCTGAGTGGGTGTAACCTACACAAGCCATACTGAATCTCGACAATCAGAGAGACAACTTTTCATCGAAAATCATCATGAGCGACGGGACCCATTTCCATCTCTGTGGATAATGTGAATAAGCAAAATTATCGCCAACGAATAGCCATTACACCTGCTCAAAGTTACTGCAAAGTGTGCTGTTTGTTTACGCTGGAGGCGTCATCGTGCCTTATTTTTTCTAAAACGCCGCGGGCCAAAGGACTACTTTGGATAGCGAGCGCTACAAAGCCACGACTTCCCCTTCCTCTATTGGATGGATTGGGATTGGCAAGCATGTGGTTCCAACTGAAATGAGAAAATTTAATAGATCAACGGCGCATACTGCACGAGACACAACAGAAATTCTAGGGACTGCATTTTCGGGTAGTCATCTCTTTTTGGCGATACTGGCCGACAAGATTGCCTGATTTAACCGTCACACTTTTTTTTTTTTGCGGTTTTTTTTGAATCAACGAGTCCATGTGAACAAGCCTCAAGCTCTTGAAGACCTTGAAGATGTTCAAGCAAGAGTGATGGAAAATAATGCCATAAATCGAACCCAAATGGCCATCAATTCTCTCGGCGGTCACTTAGCCTATTTCATTTTCTCGACTCAATGGAAAGACATTTAAGACATCAAATAAACATAAAATAAAAGTTTTTCATTCATAAAAAAATTACAACCAAAGAACATCGGGGAAACCTTGTAGACAGATGAAAAAAATCGTACCTAAACTGTAGCCTTGAGGAACACCAAATGTTATTAGCCCTTCGTTGCTTACTGTATTCGACACTTTTACTCAAATTTGTCTGTCAGTTAGGATAGCTTTTCATCAGGTTCGCTTGAACTCCTCTCACACCAATCCTATTGACACTTTCAATTATTTTTCAGTGGGTCAAAGACTTGCTAAAGTCGACAAATATGACAAGCATGGGGAGGGTTCTATTAAAGGCCGCTAGAGTATGTAATACCCTTATTTTTCTGAAACCTTGATTCGGGCGCAACTCATTTTGCCTTTGAATGAAATTAATAAGCCCTTTGACAATGAAATTTTCTAAGCATTTTTCAACTGTCGACAGTGATGCGATTGGCCTATAGATATTAATTTAAAAAAAAAATTATTGCAACACAAAACTTATGCAATAAAAGACAATCGGATTTTAATTCATTATCCCGATTTAGATCTCATGTTCGTGCCTAGCATCACGATCCTCTCGCCAAAACTAGTTGGGTACAACAAAACACATTCTTTGAATGCATTTCTCTATTCGAAGGTGAGTTTCTATGACATTATCTCAGATCAACCGATGCAGGTTGCATTTGTTTCAGAGATTTAATTCCAAAAGTCCAGCAACTCCCAGGACACTGGGCTTGTGATTGGCAAACACTTTTGTTGGCACGTCTGTCATGAGACCATGAGACACGGCGCCAACCAATTGGTCAATTTCTCGCCATTTTAAACTCTGGTTTGGATTACAATTTTTTTTGCTGGACAGTGACTGCAACTGCAAGTGGCATGATATAAATTACCTACCGCTGCAGAGGCATAAAAGGTTTAAATACGCGTTCAGTTATTGAAAACCGGTAGCTGACAGGATACAAGTTGACTGAACGACTCTCAAGTATTGTGCGTATAAATGGACTGCATTTAGTCCGCCTTATAAATTAAGTAAACTAATTTCGTTTCGGTATCAAGTAACTACAAAGTGCCACATTTTCAAAGCTTGTGTTACATTAGCGGCGAACTCCACTGCCAAAATGTTTTCTTCAAAGTTATTAGCTTAACGCGATAAACTTTTGCAACTGACCGCTGAATGGATCTTTGAGTGCCACAACATAAAGAAAAAACTGAAGTGTGATTTTGTTCAATGGCAAAACATTTAAATGTCTTGCTAATGGTTTTGTATAAAAGCGGAGATATATTTTCGTTAAGTGACTATGACATTAAAATAACAGTAGTTATTTCTTAGTATGTCATGCTAAAAAACGCGTTTTTTGCTTTTACCGCCTCCCTAGTTAAAAAAAACAATTAAGAGTTTCCATTTTGAAAATGGTCGGTAGTAAAACAATATGATATCTAATTATGGGAAATTAATGAAAGGTCATAGTTGCTATCTTTGAAGGAGCTTTCCCGCAAATTGGATGGATACTTAAGGTCGGCTGCAGTATTGGCTAAGGTCTATGAACACACATCGAGGAATTACAGAGATCGTGCACATGTATGACAGAGCAAAGACCAGAGTAACATGTCCCACCGGCCGGCGCCACCGAAGAGTTCCTTTAATTGAAGTAGATGTGCACCAGAAAAGTGTATTAAGTCCTTTGCTATTTATCGTAGTCCTAGACCTATATTATCGGCCCCCGGAAATCACGCCAGCAGAAATTACGCAAGATTTTTTTTGGAAAAAATGCCAGAAAATGTTTTTGTTTTCGAATTTGGGAAAAATATCAGAATTTTGTTTGGAAAATATGCCAGAAATGGGAAATTATGCCAGACAGATGTGGAAAAAGCACCAGAAAGTAAAATTGAAATTAAGCCAGATAATAAATATAGGCAACTCGTATTCTGGCATAATTTCCAAACTAATTTTTGAAAAAAGGTCAGAAAATGTTATTTATTTGAAATTTATTGAACTTCACATACAAAACACCTCGCACCCACTCCAAATCCTACAGTGACCCCAAGGGGGTTGCATACATATTCTACTGTTTATGCATTGTTATGCATGTTCGTTCTCTTTGGAAAAAATACCTGAAATTTCGGAAAGATAGCCAGAAAATTATGTTTTTTATTTTCCTAGGAAAAAAGGCCTGACTTTGTATAAAAAATGTTCATGCATTTGTTCCAATTCTGGCGTAATTTCCGGTAGTCTAGATTATCTGCTTGAAGGAAAAGTGACGAACCACAAATTGCATCAGTTATTATATTTAGCTACTAGCGGACCCCCTGCACACTTCGTAGTGCAAAATAGAAATATAAAAAAAAAACAAATTCAAATTCATTTAAATCAGAAATAATTTAATTGTAATGCTATATTGTGAGTGAATGGATGATCTGTGTTACACAACATTTTTCGTTTTTCCAGGAATCGTATTGCCTAGATAATATTCTTGTGTATCAGGACAATGCATATCAATGTTACCAATTTTACAAACTGTGGCTTTGACTGTCGAAGAATAGCGTTTGCTTTTTTTTTTGTATGGGATGCGCCACGCCCCTTTGTCCAATGTTGACCAATCTTCACAGGAATACTCCTGGGCCAATACCTAAGATTGTATGTAAATTTGAACTCAATCGATTTGCTGGTTTTCGAGATATAAGATTTTGAATGTATTTTTTGTATGGGAGGTGCCACGCCCCTTTGTCCAATTTTAACCAATCTTCACAGGAATACTCCTGGGCCGATACCTAAGATTGTATGTAAATTTGAATTCAATCGATTTGCTGGTTTTCGAGATATAAGATTTTGAATGTTTTTTTTGTATGGGAGGTGCCACGCCCCTTTGTCCAATTTTGACCAATCTTCACAGGAATACTCCTGGGCCGATACCTAAGATTGTATGTAAATTTGAATTCAATCGATTCAGTGGTTTTCGAGGAATAAGATTTTGAATGCATTTTTTGTATGGGAGCTGCCACGCCCCTATAACTCATGAACCAATACACCTACAAAGACCGTATGAACTTATAAACCATGGTATCAACGTCACCTTTCATGGGAAATTTCCAGAATCAAAATCGGTTCACGCATTACAGAGAACATTATCGACAAACACAATTGACCATGATTTTTATATATATAGATGATCAAATGTCCCTACTACGAGCACTTGATGTATGGGCATGGGTGGATATTTTGGAATAAAATGGGTATCGAATTAGTCGAAAAAAGACAGAGTCTGCTCTGCTGCCCATTCTCTGATCCACTCCGACCTACTCCAAACATTTATTAGATTCGAAAAGTGATTTCCAAGTGTGAAAAGTTCAAGTATCTAGGATCAATGATCAGTAGCGAAGCAACTATAGATGGCGACATCAATATCTTCTGTGACCGAAAAATGTCCCCTAAGCGACAGGTCATATCTACACCGGGAGTCGGACAGAATACCGAAAAATGTAATCCCGAAAGCCCAAAATCTCGAAAATCCAAAATTCCGAAAGTGAAACAAAAAAATTTATTGTAGCAACAAAAAAATTGGATTTTGGCTTTTCGGGATTGTGGGTTTTCGGGATTTTGGACACCTAATTCTTTTGACAGAGTCCATGCTTCAAATCCTTAGAGCAGGATTGTGATTAACAAGCGTAGTTGTTCTGCTTAGTTGTTCTCCCGTTCAAAGGAACAGGGACTAGCAATAGTTATTCTTCGCTTGACTTACAACATAGTCAACAAACGTCATCATTGATGCCTTAAAGGAAATTAAACGAAAACTGACTGCTAAAACTGATTTCTAAGGGTTTAGAGATTACGGAATAGCAATATAGGTATTTTACCAACTGCTAAAAAATAAGCAAATAGCCAAAGCAGAATAAGAAACAAGAACGAAAAGAAAGATTCAATCTAACCCCGCCAAACCCACGAACAGTTCTCATCAAAACAACTATCCGCTTTAGAATTCTCAAGGCCGCATTTCACAAAGTCCACGACTTGCACTACTGATTATTCAAATTTATTCAAATCGTCTTATAATCTCTCAGTGCAATAACTCTTTCAAAATGTCTAACAAATATCCCAGTCACAAAAGAATTGCTAAAGGGCGACCAATGATTTCCCAACCATCATCAAACCCATCAATATCACAGCATCAGCTCTGATTTATGTTCCATAGAAAAAACCACCGCGTCACTTTGGTCTGTGACACGATTTCTAAGCAAAAATATGGCATAACAACAATCCAAGAACTTTTCAATTTGTCTTTTGCTTACCCAATTATTGACAGAACAATCTATGTGTCGGCAAACGGAACAATGACAGCCAGCGGCTTGCCCTTATCTAGATGGCTGCCTTCAGTGCGGAGGGTTCTTCATTGTCTTGTATGTGCGTTCACATAATGGCTTGCGCCACAATGTAAGACCTCATGAACTCGCTCTGAATCGTGTTCGTTGAGTTTATTGGTAATTAACCTTGGCGATACACAAAGATACTCCGTACTCAGATACGAAGCAATGCGCTCCTAATGACTGCCCATTTGTTGATGCTGTTCATCAGATGCAGATTACTGATGGTGATCTACCGCATTCACCCGCACGTTTTGTATTTCTAATAATAAATCACGAGTATGATGGTTTAAGGTTAAACGGGCTATAATTATAGACGACTTCTTAACGGGGATATTTCGCAAGATTACACTCATTAAGTGGGTGGGATTGGGTGCAGCAAATCGACAGCCTGTCAGTGGAATTGATTGCAAAGTTGCACACGCAACACTCAAAACTATAACCTTCCGGTTCGTGTAAGACGAAAACAATACCGCACATGATTTTGGCAACAGGTTCATAACTCTTGGCTTTACAAGTCGTCGTCGCCACGAACCGTATGCCATCCCGGATATAAGTTAAAAATGTATATTTCCTGCTCCCTAAACTCCCGCAGGCAAAAGACGACAGAGCAAGAGTTCAAACCAGGCAACTAGTTGCCACAGTTAGTCTATCGTTGCACATGCATGTGGGGCCAAAAAGTCATACACCCCCAAAAGCAAACACGTATACATTATGGAGTTCAGCACCGCAACAGTTACATCGTGTACAACATAAATCTCACGTGGAAATTTCTCCACGGATACGGAAGTAATCCTTCCGTCGCCGTAGTCGTTTGCAAGTCGTTTGTGATGCTATTGTTGCTTGCGGTCGTCTCGTAGCCGGAATACCATCAATAATACAGCAATGTCTGTAAAAAGATCCTGCTCCGTCGGCAACAACACTGTTGCATAATCAATGTACATACTTACAACCGTAGGTGTTCTACATGTGCCATCTTCGCAAAGTTGGTGCTGGTGCTGCATCAATGTAGTTCAATGATCACGATAGCATTTTAATCCTGGCGGAGGTCACTCGTTGATTACGCAACCTCGACAAAGTCAAAACTTTGACGTCGGTAGACGTTAAGTCACTGGCGAATCTCGCTCATTAGAGTGACCATCAACAGTCTTCACAGAGCCAGATTGATTGACGTGGAACGATTGTGCGATGCGAGATTGGGTTAAACAGTGCGTTAATAGGTAAGAAAAAAATGCTATTCTTTGTTGGCTTGTGATTAGGCTTACGGTAGATTGATAGCCTATTTATGAGCTCTATTGTTGTGCTAAATTGGGCATTTTTCAGACGATGACTTTCATAATGGTCAAATAAATATTTTCTTTGATCATAATTGGTTGAGGCAAAGAATGCCAAACAGCTTCAATTGTGGAACAAAAGAACGAGAAAGTTAACTGGCGTTCAAGGTTAATCGCTTTGATGTAACACACTGTTGCAAAGTTATTGTTGCGATGAAGATATTTTTATGTTTGTTGGTATGAAGACCACCAATAGATAGAGGAGGCTATTACCTTGATGAGGAGAGGAGCCATTCAACTGGTCTATTAGAACTCCAGGCTGCCATTCATGTCGTTAATTGAAAGTGGGAAAACACAAGAAAGGGTTGAACATTTTTGTCGAAATGTTGCCAAAGACAATCTCATAAACTGGCCAGATGCGGCTGACAGACAAGTATTATCAGCTTTCAACGCAGCTAGGGGCGCCATTGACAATGTCATATTAAACTTGGCCAAAGAACGATGGAACAAAACTTCTAGTTGTACTATAACTCGTAGCTTGTGGCACGCAATTGACACTACAAAGATCCTAATATCTTTTGATAGAAACCAAATCCGAGTGCTCGTCGGGGTAATAACTGGACACTGCATCAATGGAAACATGTCCAAAAGACTAGGTATCTTTACAAATGACTACTGCAGCGATGAAGAGGAAATAGAATCTGGAACGTCTCCTTTGTGATTGCCCAGCCCTCCAAAAACGCGGCAAATCTTGTATGGGAGCACGGTTCTTCGACGGCTTGGAAGATCTAGCAACGATACCCCTATCAGATTTAAAAAGAATCATCAACAAATCCGAATGGGTTTTTTAGTTGTATGTCCTATCATGTACTATAAAAGGGTAATCAGTAATCACAATTAAATGTTGAACTGATTCGACCAATATTTCCAATATTTTTATTCAACTCTCAAATTGAATGAACAAATTTATAACAATTTATTCTTAATAATTTAGAACGAGTTCAGGAACGCAATTCGACAAAGCGAGAGCTACCATCAAAAGGTAAGTGATGTGATATGCGTAGATCAATGCCCTTCTTTAACCAGAGTCGACACGAAGTCTTGGGTATTTTCACTTAAGTAGAACTTAGTTTAATTTGAATTTACTTGTTGAACTAATTTGCCCCTATAATTCATGGAGTTCAGTTCAGTTAAGTTCAAGTCTGTGAGATGTGAAGCGACACATTAGACCTTCTCCAGTTTACTCCGATGTAGCGTTGTGCATTTGAGTTCAGATAACATAGAATTTACATCGGAATACTTACTGAACTAGTTCATTGATACAGTTCAATTAGTTCAGTATAGTTCACTTCTCAGTGACCTGTGAATTGATTCATTAGGTAGTCATGTAGATCATCCTCGTGTATTTTAGTTCACGGACTGGTTCAATTAGCTGGACTGATTTAACATGTCATTCCTGTAAACTCTAAAGTAACTTCGTCCAACTTCGTGCATTTATGTTTACTTGAGAGATCATTCATTTAGATTCACATTCTCTTATTGAACAAGTTCGCTTCGCAGTTCACAAAATTCAGCATAGTTCAAGTATCGGTGAGCTCTCGAGCATATCCAGCTATCTCCCAAGTATCCTCAAATACGAGTAGCTCGCAAATCCAATGGACTTACATAGTTCAATATAGTTCACGTGTCAGTTCGCACATTGGGCCGTGTCGCTCGCAAAATATTTAAACTAGAAGGAATCGCAGTCTTCACCTCAAAAGTCGCTACCAGGAGCAAGCAACCTACTGTGCTAAGCTATCTATTGAGTTTAGTTCTCCATGGATCTAGTTCTATCATTATGGGTCGATTCGTGATAATCTTTTTAAATAGCAGAACTAAATTGAACTTCCATTGAACGCAAAGTGTTCAACTAAGTTGGATTTATATCGCTGTAATTCGTTTTAGTTTTGAATCTACGGAAGCGAGCAGTAGCAATTTCTGTTGAGAAACTGTAGCTGCGAACAATCCGACATAGCGAACGGCCTAAAGTTCAAGGATTGATATACGTTAATCTGCAATGTGCAGTAAGAAATCATTTACAAAATCGGCTTAAAGCGAAATGAACTACTGAACTATATGAACTAAACGATTGAGCAATACTGGGGTCTAATCGCGTAAGGCTAAAACGATCGAACGACGTCGTCTCGACGATACTTCTACTTCATATAACAAACAAACAACGATAATCGTCGAATCGATAGGACGATCATCGCTTTTTATTGCTTCACGTAAACAATTATACTGTCAAATGGCGTCGTCGAAACGATTCGATTGAACGATGGCTATTTTGCAATCGTTTCATCGTTTTTGGTGTATTTTGTTTATGTTTAGGTTTTTTAAAAGTAAAATAAATATTAAAGGAAACATTTTCCAATCAAAAGCATACATAATGTTCACAAAGGACACTGCATTAGCATTAGTGTGGTGAAATGTGAAAATATAGAACAAAAATCCATTTTCTTCATACTTGTTAAAAGACAGTTCGAACCCTAGCTGTGTTCTCTTTTGAGGATGCAATCATAGAATTGCATTCACTAAATGCTTGGCTGTAAAAGATGACAAAACAAAATATACAGTCAACGAGAAAAGAGTCTCAGCATCGAGATATTAGGTATATAAGACCCTAATCATCCCGGTCCTGCTGTATGGTGCAGAAGCATGGACTCTGTCAAAATCGGAAGAATACCTCCTTGAATGTTTTAAGAGAAAGAATCTTCGGACGATATTCGGTCCAGTTTGTATCAAAAAGCTGAAGATACAACGGCTGATATGGCTGGGGCACGTGGAGCGTGCATGGAAAGCAACGCATCAGCCCGACGAGTCTTTGGGTCCACCCCTGAGGGTGAGGGTCGACGTAGCAGAGGAAGACCCAACCTTAGGTGAAGCGCTTAATTGGACGGCGACCTCAACGAACTTGGTGAGCGTAACTGGAGGCAGCTAGCTAGAGGCTTGTTGGTTGAGGCCGTTGTCCACCCCGGATTGTAAGCGCCTCCAAAAGCAAAGTTAGTAAATGCTTTAAGCAAAATGCATGCACAAATCCTCTTCTTCCTCGTCTTTTTCTTCCTTTACAAACCTTATCGATATAATTTCTCGTGCGCCTATGCTTATTTTCCAACGTATACATGCATTTTCACATAAACGAGAACAAAACAAACAAAATAATATACCAATTTTATTAGTTTTCAGTTGTCACAGTTTGTTTACAGTCCTGCTCAAACTGTTCAAAATGAAAACGATGAACGATTCGATTGATCGACGTGATTGTGATGTTATATGAAGCAAACTTAAAACGAGGTCGTTTTATACAATCGTCTCAACGATGATAGTCTGATAAATTACGCGATTAGAGCCCTGAACTATTCCGGAAATCTTTTGGAAAACCGGTTGAAAAGGAAATGTAGGTACTATTAAACTAAAGAAACGAGCTAGCTCTTCTTAAATACATAGTTCACTAGTTCTCCCAACTCGAATCAGTTTCTATATATGTACACTTTACTAAATAAGTTTTGAAGTATGAAAAACTAAACAACATATCCACTCATTGGAACTCCCAGGGCTCATTGAAACAGTTCGCAAAAACTTACCTTCGATTTTAAATATTTATTTTAAAAATGTTTGACTATCCAAATAAGAACGCCTACTAGACGATACCATCTTCTTGCCCCTCAAAAATAAATACTACACACATTGATTGTGAGTTCTCTCCACTGATGATAAAACGAAACTTTAAACTTTACCGACAGAAATATAAAGACCAAGCTACATCTTCCGCTTCAATTTATACTGCTAAGCCCTTGTTAAGTAGTCTAAAACTCTAAAGCAAAGCGCGTCACATTAGATGTCAAAAACGCTTTTAATAGTGCGATCTGGAAAAACAATTTAAGGGCACTCGTTGTAAAAGGGGTGCCTAATTAAAATTATATTCAAAATATTCTGATGGACTATTTCACAGATAGGCTATTTCTGTACAATACCGAACACGGGCCAAAACAGTACAGCATAACTGGTGTATTTCCATTCTCAGTTAGGTCCGCTATTGTGGAACCTAATATACGATGACATACTGATATTGAGGATCCCGATGTCGTCTAGTCGTCTAAGATAATCGGCTTTGCCGACGACATATAGCTATAGTAGTGATAGCTAAATTTATGTAGGAACTAGAACACGATTCCAACGTAGCAATCAGGTCCGTAAAGGAATGGCTGATTTCAATGGGTCTATAGCTAGCGGAAGAGAAGACTAAAGTTTTACTCATCATCATCAGTAGCAGAAAAGTTATGGAGACAAAAACGGTAACTGTCGGTGACCATACTGTGATCTCCAAACCAGAGTTAAAGTACCTCGGGATTATTATAGACGCGAGACTAACGTTCAAACAGCACGTTGAATACACAGCTGAAAAGGCAGCAGAGGTAACAGCTGGACTATCAAGGATGATGCCCAATATTGGGGGGTCAAAATACAGAAGAAGACTTCTTCTAACGCGAGTTTCAGCGTTGATAATCCTCTATGGGTCCCCGATATGTGCCGTGCAATGAAGACCAAATCGTACCGAAAGAAAACGGAGACGACCTACCGTATCAGCGCTCTTAGAGTAACTAGCGCCTTTAGAACGACGCACATAGGAGTATTTGCACGGAAAAGCTGGTCAAAATTCAATTTTCTAAAAAGTTAAATCAAGAAGTAAAAGTTTGCTATAACGGAACCTAAATATACATGTGTCAACGCGCTGCAGCTTTTTTTTTTCTTCTTCATCGTGTGTTGTGATAAACTGAGTTCAAAGTTAACGGTTTGGATTTTTTGCACTTTTTCTTTGCATGCATGCAATTTCGTTAGTGTTTTTCTGTAAGTGATTTCAATTTGTTGTGATATCAATCTTAATTTTTTTTAATGGAGAGCTCTACTGTGGGTATGTATTGACATATTAAATGCATTTTTGGAAATCGTGTGTAGTTGTTTTTGTTTCAATACGGGTTCAAACGCAATACAGCAAAAAGATGTCGTATATCTTTACATTTTTTAAGTTTTAATAATTTTAGTATAGTATACCGTGTTATTCTGTGATTGTTTGCACTTAATAAGTTAGATTGAATATTTGTCATTGTAATGCAAAAAGATTTGGCTGCTACTAGCTGCTACCCGATATTTTATGAACGTTTTAGTTTTTCGATTTCGTGTGTAAAAAAAATCACTCATACGCCATACAGTAATTTTAATGATTAGTTATTGCAATGTTACTATACTGTTTTAATTTTTTATTATTTTCGGAGTAAAAACATACACTGGGATATATTTTAAGTGCAGCAAAAATGGTGTGTTAGGGGTTGGGGCTGGAAGGCGGTCAACTTATGCCTTTTTATTGTGTTCGTATAGTGAATGTTTTTTTTTTATGTGTAAAAGTAAGCATTTTTAAGTTCAATTCTTAATACATAGTATTTTTTAGGATTATCTGGTTCGAGAGCTGTTACTAAAAAAATATTTATTTAATATTATGGAAGAAAGTGGAGAGGTCGATATGAACCAAAAATTAAATTATTTAAAACAATTTTTGTTAGATATGTCTTGTGCAAAAGAAAACCTTCGAACTTATAAATCAAATGTATCTAAAATTATTTTCGATTTGAAGCAAAGATGGTTAGCTTCTAGCAGAAGAAAGGATTTATTTCTAGAGAGAAACAAAGAGTTTCATTGTGGATCTACCACGAGCAGGTTTCGGCAATACAAATGACGGGAATACAAGTCGAAGGTTTTTTAATAACCCTGAAATTGCCGCTGAAGTCACAGGGATTGATTATAACTTAATTTTTCGATTTAAAATCATTTTAGAAGCGATTTCAAGTGGCTACAAAATTGACTCCGAAAAGTTTGGTGTTTATGCAATGGATACAGCCAGACTTTATGTCGAGTTATATCCATGGCATCCTATGACTCCGACCATGCATAAGATCTTGATGCACGGGTACGGGTCTATAATTATAGAAAATGCCCTTCTTCCAATTGGTCAGCTATCGGAAGAAGCAGCAGAAACCAGGAACAAACACATTAGGTGAGCGAAATAAAATAAAACTACATTGAACAAAAATATTCATATATAAAACTTTCAGATTATATCGTCTTAATTATGCTAGAAAGTTCTCAAGGAGGGATTGTAACCAAGACGTCCTAAATCGATTGTTGCTCAGCTCTGATCCTCTAATCACTTCTCTTAGAAAGACGCAACCAAAAATAAGAATGCCATTTTCAAAAGAGACGTTAGAAATGCTTCTTCCAGATGCTCCAGAATGATAAAAATCTAACGATTACTTTTTGAACAATAAAAAAAAAATCAAATAGAAAAAAAACCGTACTTTTTCAAAAATATATGCCAAAATTAATACAAATAAATTAGAAACTGTATTTTATTGAATAAATATTAATTTTAAGTTGAAAGAGTAACAAAGGTAACGAAAAATAATTTTGGCCAGGTTTTTCATGCAAATACTCCACTGTGCGACGTCCTACGATGCAGTGTGCGTAGTAGCTGACATAGTACCAATTGACCTCCTTGCAAGAGAAGCAGAGGAAAAATACCTCATCCGCAGAACAACAGCAGGAACATAAATGACAAAAGGATATAGCACTTTTCCACAAAAGGTCGTAAGTTTAGAAGATTGGCAGCAGAGATGAGAGCACTCTGACAAGAGAAGATGGACGCACAGAATCATACCCAAAATCGACACGATTGGATCAACAGAAAGCACAGAGAGTTACATTTCTAATTGACACAGATGCTAACAGGTCATGGATGCTTTAGGGCTTATACCTATACAGGTTTTGGGCACGATGAAAATCCTCTTTGCCCATGCTGTACAAGAGCTGTTGAAGACGCGGATACGAAGAAGAACGGCAAATGTTGAGGGAGAAAATTGGTGTGGAACTGACACCAGAAAACATAACCAGCCTGATGCGGAGGAGAAGGGGGATGGGAAGCAATCAGCAATACTGTTGCAAGCATCATGAAGAAGCAACGCCAACATGAGCGACAACGTAATGCAACCCATTGCGTCCTTGCCGCCAATTAATTGAATAAATTCCTCTAAAGTTGTTTCTGTTCTAACCATACCCGGCGATCCTTCGGCTGTACTGTAAGACTGCCATTAAAATAGGCGCTGTCAGCTCAGCTCTTGGCACTCCAAGCGTTTTGCACGCAATGTTTTCGATTAAATTCCTCTGATGCCAACAAGTCTTTCAAACCAGAATTACATTCACAAAGCGTGTTTGGCAAAATAAAATTCCTATCTGCAATGGCAGATAATAATTAGACCAAACCAACCGCCTAAATTCCCTTTATTTGTTGCAATATAGCCCCCCTCTGGCAATACACCTCATACTACACAGTCAACGGATAACTTTATAAAAACACACAAAAGTGTATCTCAATCAAAACGCAACCAATGCGGATAATGATTTCGCACCTAACGAGGTGAATTCGCCACCCTCTGCAATTTTGACCACCTCGATGTCGATTTCGAAAGGCAAGCAATTTCCTATCAATAAAGCAGTCTGCTGCTCCGTCCTCATATAAGCCCAACCGCATAGACGACGAGATCCTGCCGAAGGTGTTAAAACAATTCGCTGAGAAATCACTCACGACCAAATTATGTACTTCTAAGTGTGCAAAGGCAGCACTTTTCGCTTTGGCCATTTTCTATCGAACCATGGTGGTTATGATTGTTTGTAGTTTAGCGCTTTGTGTCCGTCGCCGCCGCCGCTGCCAAAAATGCCCAACCACACTGAAAGAGAACCAACAAAGGAGAACACTCATGCAACTGGAGCAAGAGTCAAAATGATTTCTTAATTTATGGGCGGTTCGGCGAATTAAATCAAAATTCCGACATAAAGGAGTTGCCTTGTGGAATGGAATCGCTGGCAGCTGGTCTACGCTGAAAAAAAAATGTCCGATTGTTGCTGGTGGTCACTGAGAGTTTTGACTGGATCAATGGTCCTAAATATGTATCGATATGAATAGTTTTATGGGCCGCATAAAGCGTATTAATGAAAAATCGAACTGACTTGTACAAGTTGATTTGGGGTCTGTTTTACTAGTTTAGGCCCACTGATTGGAGGTTTTGCCGAGGGAATGTTGTGTCGAATTATTTAAATTGTTACATGCAACCCAAAGAGATAAGATATGGCCAACAGATGCGAATTGTGCGCAGTTGAACTGGATAAATAGTTGAAATGTTTTGAACGTTGACGGGCTGCTTTCGGCTTAGAACTCAATGGATGTCTTGTTTGTGATGGAGATTAGGCAAAGTCGCATAAATTCTTTATATCGTTTGTAGCTTTATCGCTACAGTTGAGATGCAATTAATTGTTGTCAAGCTTACATACATGGGGTAGCTTGTTTCTGTTGGAATTTTCAAACTGACGGCGAACATTATGCACACAAAAATTTGGCATTTGGCAGTAAAATTTTGTTTGATTAAGTACATAGGGTATCCTTTGGTATGGCGATTTGGCTTTTTTTCATGAGGTAAATTATTTATCACGAAGTATCCACACAAATACACGAACGGTTTGTTCAGAGAAGAAGATCTGAAACAAGAATTTTAGAAAATTTGTGGTGCAGCTTTCACTTCAGAAAAAAAATATACAAGCAGCCGTATGCATCACGGCATCACATGTTGCACATCCCTGTCTTGCATATTGTGGTAGAAAGATGGCAGTAAAGTTCGCATTGTGACTGGAAAATTATTGCAATCGTGGACCAAAGGGATATCAAGCTCCTAACCGTCACTAACATCAAGCCGACGTTACGGACTACAAAACTACGGTCCTGGACTTCAAACTACATACCTATACAACCGACAGCAATGGGAAGAGAATACTGTCATAAATATAAATCCAACTAGAATTGTACTCACGAAAGGTCTAAGAGAAGTTACGGTGTAAGAGCTGGGATTAGCTTTAGTCTTTTAGACTAACAAATATACAGCCCTATCGAGGTATCCGATCGGAAAATTCTCCGATTTCATACGAATACGAATCGGAGGATTTTTGTTTGTTTGAGGTATTCTTCCGAACAGCTTTTCGGAAGTTCTTTTCGACAAATATGCAAGGCACACTGGCATTTCAGTGCGATCTAGTGCGTTTTTACCGATATTTTTGACAGTTTCGTACGAATTTTCGTCCGATATGCTCCGACAGGAATTGGTTGCGGAATTTGTTTACTACGATTTGCAGTGAAGTATTGATAAATCGAATGTAATTTCAGTCTCCGACGGAGTATGCGTAGCGGAAAAAATTCCGTTCCGATCGGATACCTCGATAGGGCTGATAATTGAGGTGGCTATCGGAATCAGATATCATTATCTAAACCGACAATCTGATAACATTCCTGGCCATAGAGACGGAGAAGAATTAACTAAGAAGAAAAACTGAAGCTCTTGACTGTGGATGCCCCTTATACCAATAGAAACGGCAAGATACAAAATCTCCTCAGGGGCACTGCAACAGGCTAGCGAAGAATGTCAGTTGACCGTTGAAACCACACAAGGCAGACATGGCTAAGGCCAAAGAGAACAAAGAATGCTCAATGTCCACTAAAAACATATTGGAATTCTGGGGAATTGGGAAACTACGAGGCTACAAATCGCCGCAAATAATTTTTGTTGCAGTTCTTTGGGTGAAGAGGAGAAAAAACTAAACCTGTTGCCCCGGCAATATCATCGTTAAGAGTGCAAACTCTATCAGAGCTCTTCTTCGAGAAATTTCCAGGTATTGCCGATACGGATAAAAGCAAGACGCCGAAATTCTTCAAAAACTCAAAATCAAATGAGTGCGGATATCTAAATCTGTGTGGTAACACTATGGACCTAAATTTGGTCTCAAATTATAACCTAATCCAATCAGTGGTTCGTATGCTGGAGTAGTAAGCGAAGGGCCTCAATTATTTATTTTAATAAACTTGAATAAAAAAAGTGCGGAGACAGTCAGTCCTGACGGCTTTACTAAGTTGAGATTCTATTGCCACTTGACTTCCTCATCCTTCTCTATAGATTTATATCTCATAGGACGAATTTTGAAAAACAACGAATGAGGCATGTAATAATTTTGACTTATCTATCAACATACAAACTTTCAAATTCATACGGCTAACAGTTCGTGAGACCCCTTTTATTCCCCGCGACCCCTTTACTCCTGAGCAATTCTCACCCACTCTAAGGTGAGTAAGGCCACACATCTATAAATCATGAAAATCGGGCGAATGGTTCTCGAGTTATGGAGAAAGGAACAGACGACGTTGCATTTCATAAGTACTATGGATGGGTATCTTTATTTGTTTGTGCTGGTTTCTTTTTAAATCATAGGTTATTTTGACACTGACAGTTGGGTCTCGCACGAAATCTTGACAGAAAGTCAGTATCATACCTCCGCGGAACGAAATGAGTCGCTTTTCGCTTGAACAACATTGGAAAATATTGAAAACTTATTTCCAAAGTGAGTGCTGTGTAGCCCAAACAGTGCGTTCGTATAGTGCTAAGAACATTCTAAAAAACCCACGGATGTTCTACAGTTGATGGACATAAGATCGGATAAAGATTCTGTAAATGTAAAAAAGACAAACAGACAGACAAACTTGTTGCATTCACTTCAACAAGTTCATTTAGATTTTAGAGCTTACAACAATAGCTCTTTGAAAAAGGTAAACTTTGCACTTGCAACTTGCAACTTTCAATTGAAGACAAATATTAAACCGCATTTGGTAAGTAAGTTAGACGACACTACGTGTAGGTATATCTTTCTGGGCCATCTTTTTTGTACCAGTTGGCCATACGCTGCAGCAATACTAAAACCATTGCGATATTATGATGCAGATGCAGGTCAAAAGATCAGCATTCAAACGACACTCCACCACAATTTTAGTGAACCCAACTAAATCTCAGTACAACTTTAGTGGTGCAGACACACCTTAAACAAAGTCGAAAATATGTTTTCTATTTACTGCTTGTTCCACCTTGAATGTTGCCAAAAAGATTTCGTGCCAAGAACGTTACTTTCGCAAGATGTAACTCACTACGATTGGGACACACACAACTGGCACTCTCATCTGTCATCTGGGGACACCTTGTGCCACAAGTCAAGAATTTAAACAGCAACTCCAAGCTATAACCACTTAAATATAATTCATTCAGAACACAAAAGCAATTAAGTGCAATAAAACAATATCGTTAACACAATTCGCCAGCTTTCAATCTGTGGTGTATTATTTCTGCTCGCACTGTTGATTATAATGCGAAGATGATTAAGTGCGAACCACTCTGTATATCCTTTTTTTTCGCTAGGACTTTGTTATATTGTTTTTCCGTTGGCATGGGATATTTTATTGCTTCTGTTGCAATTTGTAAAATTAAAATTGCCACAATAAACAATCCCAGAGGGAAGCTGCCAACAAGAACGCCGCGCCACACCGGCCGCTTACCGGATGGACTGCCAGTAGCTACATCGCGGGAAATTGACTTTTTATTATTAAAAAAAAAAAAAAAAAAAATTAAATATATATATAGATATATAAAGCGGATGCTCTGCGCACTGAAACTTTCTGATTATTTTGATCTGCCCTGGAAATTATGTAATTTATGAATTTAAACAAAAAAAAAATCTATCTGTATGCCTGGCCAACACAGAACTTTTCACGCAGCACCGGTTAAACGGTTTCAGCCAGCAGCTCTCCGCTGTAACAATCACCTACTCCAGTGGATTATCTCCTTAATAAGCTTATGAAACAAAAACCGCCCCCATTGTAGGCCTTTTATCCATTTACCACTCAAGCGATGCAACAATTTTCACATGGATCTCCATTTAGCCATCACCCACCCACACGTATTTCACTTCCGGGCTAAGAGTAGACTACCGAACGAATTATGATGCGTAAATTTCATAATTGCGGGATGCAGCGTGTGTATAAATCTTTTACCGACTGTCGCACCACAAAACGCAACGAATACGGTCGGTGGTGGTCCACTCGTCGTGTACCTAGCCTTTTCCTTTTTTTTTTTAATTAATTATTAAAAAATGATAAACTACTTAGGGGGCAGAAAAAAAAATAATTATTTAGCTATCATTACACCGATGCCGATGATCGTGGTGGTGATGGTGGAATGAAATTAATATATATGAACAAATTTAAAATTAATAAATTATTTTTACAACACTGATTAATGATTAAGGCAATAGCGAACATTTATTGCGGCAGAAAGTTCAGACCAATTTACTCTCAGATTTGAAGGCCAATTAAAATGGCGCAAATTTATGAGCTCTGTCGCCCCAATAGGTGGCTTAAAGCTTTGTAGGTGATGGAAGTTAATAAGCTGTTGTTAACTGATAGGTAGAGATTGGGGTCGATGGAAATATGTATAAGAGTTTTTTTTATCTATTTCATTATTGAGCTTTAAAGGCGAATTGATTTTTATACATTCTGTAAGGTTTGGCATATTTTTTTGAGCTCATGGGTTAACCCTTTTTTTTATTAGTTAAAAGAATATAAGCATCTCTTCCGATTCGTGAGTCGATAAGAAAACCTTTTGGTGACTTAAGCAAGAAATCTGAGCATGCGATTTTAATCGCATGAACGTTTTTGAAAATGGTTCTAGAAAGTGTTAAACAAATCAAGTACTAATATCAAAAATTCCGCAGACTGAACCATTTAGCCTGGATCGTTTGCCAGATCCACAAAAAAGGTGACCCTCTAATCTGCGCCAACTATGGAAGCACCAATCTCCTTAACATCGTTTAAAAGATTGTATCTTCTGTACTACGAGCTTTATAGAGCCATGTCTAGTTTTGGCATCCCTGCTCGCTGCTCCATACAGGTCGGAAACAATCTCTCCGAGACCTTTGATGTCAAAAAGCGATTAAGACCATGTTATGCGCTGTCATATGCCTTTTTCAACGTCATACTTGAGAAAATTGTATGAAGCCAAAACCAGGGGCATAATTTTCCAAAAGTCTGTGAACGCAGCGAGATGGAACTGGTTCGTTTGCAAGTATTAGCACAGAAGTGGCAAATATATGTTTAGTGGTGAATGAGGGCAAAAACAACGACGAATCGGACAGAACGTCACCATAGACATCAGCTACAACTTTGAGGGCAAATATATTTTTAGTGGTGAATGAGGGCAAAAACAACGACGAATCGGACAGAACGTCACCATAGACATCAGCTACAACTTTGAGGTGATTAGGGACTTTTTCTACCTACGCTCGGCTATAAACTCTGACAATGCCACCACAGCAGAAATCAAACGAAGAGTTACACTTGCCAACCGATGTTATACGCTCTTAAGAAGGCAATTGAACTCTAAGAGCAGTATAGCGACATCGACCTGGTCAGAAAAGTACATATCAGTCGATTGAGATGGCTAGGGAATGTAGAGCGAATGAACACCAACGCTCCCGCCCGAAGAGCATTCGATTCCAACCCGGAGGGACAACGCAGTAGAGGATGACCTCGCCTTAGGTGGCCCGCACAAGTGGAAGGGGACCTCAACCAATTTGGAGGAGGTTAGTGACAGATCGGAGTGATTGGAGAGGCGTGTTTATGACGAATATACTGCAGCGCATATTCAGAATACTGCATCAACGGCAGGACTTGTCCTATCCTATTACGCAAGTGTGCTTCCGAAATGTTATATGCATGCTCTTTGACACCCTCTCCCCGGATCTGCACTTCTAACAGCGAGACTGGAAACTGCTTTCTTGACTTGCTGCCAATAAAAGTTCCAATAAAATCGAAGAACGGTAGTAGATAGTCTCAGCTACCAAGTGTTCCAGTGAAGATTTGGACATGTCTTGATTTCCAGCTGTGCTGGATTCTGGATTGATTCCAGTGCGACGGCTGTCCAAATCTTCTTGCATATACAAGCAAGAGTCTGCTGCAAAAATTGCTGTCAGAATCCGTCAGTGCGACGACCGACACGGCTGGAAATCAAGACATGTTCAAATTCTAAAGAAATTCACTGGAACACTCGTTAGCAGCGACTATCTACTACGGTACTTCGACTTTATTGGAACTTTCTGTTGCATATTTTCAAGTAGAAAAGAATGGTACTAGAAATAGAAACTAAAGAGCTTAGCATACCTACGCAGCTCGATCAATCTTCCTCTCCACAGCAGTGTTTTCCCCAGCGGATGTTCTAGCAGTCACAAAACCCGGACAAACTTACCTCAATGATGACAATATCACGGTGGATTTTAACATTTTCATTGATAGTCCGGATAATCGGGACAGCCGCTTAACTGGGACAAAACAGCTCGATGTGTCCCAAAATCGTAACTTGGTAAGAGCTCAAGTTTTTTGGCACACAGCACGACGTAAAGCTCTGTTAAGACAGTTCCGGCCGCAGAGGTGTTTTTTATTATTTATTATTCAATTCAATATCACCAAATGGTAGAAAACGAATCGATTGAGGGAACGCAGGTTCCCTGATCGAACCTGAACGGGCCGATGAATCAGTCTGTGTTTCACTCTGCAACCTCATAGGAATAGTAGACAATAACAAACTCTTAAGTCAGTAATCACCACATAGTGTTTCTGTTTATAGGTTCTCAAGGATATCGGGCTGGCTAAAACTACTTAGCTAACCACAAGTGTAGCAGACCGAACCGCCAATGGGCAACACAAAAATGGTCTACATTGACCTGAGTGCAGGGGCGTAGCGAGGGGGGGCGTGGGGGGTGTCGCTTTCAAGAGTCGGCAAATCAAGGAGTAATTTTCAAAAAATAGGTCTTAGGTTTGGATTTTCATTAGTTATAGATTTTAAACTTGTAAATGTACACCTACAAGTCGGCATTTCCAAAGGTTCCACATGAACTCCTTAAAATTTAGCGAGTTTTGATTCGATTTTAAAAAGAACGGGCGGCATTTCTAATTTGAGGTTAAATTCGAAGGAATATGTTATTCGCTAGTTTGTGGAACTCGTCATATTGATGTGAATTGCGAACTTTGACAATTCGCGGCAAGGGCGTTTTCGTTCGCGGCAACAAGTTTGGAAAACGAAATTTCGTTATTTAAACTGGTTATAAACTTGCGAACTGCCGCGACCTAGAAAAGTGTTCATGTGAACTGTCAACACTTGCGAATATTCGTTCGTTCGTAGATAGTTGGTCGCTCTCATGTGAATTGTCCTTTAGGTATTGGCCCAGGGATGTTCCTGTATGGCGCATCCACATACAAACAAAACCAATCAAGATCGTATATTCCGACGACCACCGAATCGATTGAACTAAAATTTACAGATGATCTTAGGTATTGACCTGGGATATTTCCTGTGAAAATTGGTCAAATTTGGACAAAGGGGCGTGGGAGCTCCTATACAAAAAAATGTCTTCAATCTTGCGGTGAAATTCGATGACGTTAGATATAACTCGATAACCACTGGGTCGATTTTTATGATTTCTATGCAGTCGGCAAGTTTCCGAAATAAGTCGGCATTTCAATGGAAGTCACCCCCCTAAGGATCGAAATCTCGCTACGCCCCTGCCTGAGTGTGATGAAAGAGAAGAGAGGCCTCTTCTTCACCAACCCACTTACCTAACCTAATTTAAATAATTTTTTGTGGTATTGTACAAGCTGCCTCTTTGTGGTAGGGTGCAGGGGCAGGCATAAAAAGTTCACAAGATTTCTAGAGACATATTTTAAGAGAAATAAAACTTAGAGCTGTTTAAGTGCACCTATAAGCCGGTATCTCGTGACTTGCTTCTATATGAGTCCATTAAACTAGTTGCTTGAAGCTAATAGTAACACAAATTAGTTGCTTTTCATGACATTTATCTCAACAGTATCCTGCCACGATAATCACGCCATCATCGCATCGCATGCAAGTAATGCGATCTTAACTTCCGTGAGATGACTCGGGTGTGTTTGCTTGCTTAAAACCCCTTTAATTACCACAATTAGACACTAAAGGCGAGACCTTCTATGGTCTATGCCATGTGTGGGCATAATTTGCAAAGAAAACTCATCAAAACTCTAATTGCACAATCGGGCGCTATAATCGCCAAGCTGCGAGAACCCAAACCAATCGCAGGTAATCACACTTTGCGGAACCAGTGGCTTCCATAAATTACTCTTCCCAGACACATCGTATCGAGTGTCTTATGTCGTGTCCATTAATTTAATTCCCATGCTATCCTGCTTGATGAAAATCGCCATGAAATATGGAGACAGTGTCCTAATAGCGCTGTTAACATTTCCGGGTTCAGCAGATGCTAGCGCGAGGGTAACGCTTCAAACACATAATACCTTCACCACCACTATTACCTATCTATCTGCCCACTTATTGACTCAGTATCATCATCATCATCTTCTGCTGCTGCTGCTGCTGCTGCTCGCTGACGCGTTATTGTCATCAGAGACGATGGTATAAGCATTTCGACGGTGTGCCAGCGTGTATCCGCACAAGCGAGTGATATTTTCTCATAATTAATCATCCAAAGAAACATAGATACATCGCCAGGTATCCACACTTGGAGTCAGAGAGGGGATCATACTTGTTGTGAGTCCGGCTTAGTAGGCGACTTAAGGGGGTTCCGCAAGAGGAGCAGACCACATTGCCCACCTTATTCAATTTGCGCGCTTATGCAATGTGCAATCGAGCAACAGTAACGCTGCTGCGGCGCCCCTCTTCTAAGTCTGTCGACAGGTTTCTTTTCGCCTTTTTTTTCCTAACCTCCCAAAACCGTTCAATTGGCGAAAGCCACATTTTTTTAAATATATATAGCTCTCGCCTGTAGCCCATTTACTACTACTACCATCCACTTATAGAGCACTTATCCACTTAGGCTTACATGAAGATGGCATTCGCTAATGTAATAATAAACCTGCTGCTACCTATGCTGGCGACGACCGACGACGACGACAACGATGCTGGAGTAGCAGCGCATCACAAAATGATAACTTTTCCTTTCACAAAGATCCAAAAATTCCTCAATAGCTATTTAGTGATGTTTTTTACAAGGCTGCTGGATCTGCCTTATTTTTGTATTTGCGCTGTGGCATTGTTTTTGGATTCCTATTTTGGGCAAACACATTTTTGAAAGTACGTCATTTTTGTTGATTTGTGGAGAGCAAAAAAACAAAACAACCGTAAATGGCCATTTTTCGACGGCCTCCCTGAGGAGCTATTAGCTGCGAAGCATGCACATTGAACAGAAGTATATATGAAGACGATAGTGGGGTATTAACATGATCTCATGATGGTGGTCTTCGAATATGAAATGTACTCGTATGTGTAGCTAGTTATATTCTTGTTGCTGATTTCAATACAGCTTTTCAAACATTTCAAGGAGATCTGCTTTTGGTCTGTTGAATTTTTAATTTAAAAATCTGCCAAGCATGCAAATGGTCTGAATGGTTAGGCGATTAAGTTGTGGGAATCATTTTCGAATTTGATTGATGTTTTTGTTCTGGACTGAATGAAAGTGATGTCACACGAAATACGGATGCGACAACTTGATGTCGTAGATCCATCATCATCAATTTGCATGTTTTGCTTCAGTCACCAAGTGACAACTGACAAAGAACAGAAGCAGGAACAGAAACTGAAACGCAACAGAAAGCTTTTTCGTTCTGTAGTAAATTCTGGTTCTGTTTACGTTGCTCCCACAGCACAGCTACACAAAACTGGAACAGATCCAAAAAAACATGGCTGCCGTCTATTCTTCTGTTCTGTCAAACGCTATCATGAAATTATTTCCACTAAAAATATTTGTTCGTCTAGTAGTCGAAGATTACAGATGCAGAAGAATGCAAACAAAAAAACCTTCCTCCCACTATAAGTTGGCGTTTCTGCCTCTGACAATTCTGTTGCTGAAAAAAATGTTCTGCTCCGAATTCTGTTTCTGTTCTTTGTCACTTGGTGCCTTTATATGTTTCGATATAGATTTGCTATACTTTTAAGTTGCAAGCAAATAGCAATTTGGATTTTTTTTTAGAAACTTATTTTCAAATACTTAACCTAAGAAGTTCTACAAATGGTAATGTTTTGATGTAAATATTGTTTAAGTACGATTCTATATATTATGCGACGCGGCAATTAGGAAGTCTAAGTTTCGACTAGATTTTCGAGGCAACTGGGGCCCGTAAACCTAAATTTCTAAACGTATAGTGAAATGGCAAACTAAAATGAGCTCAAATCAGCTGCTCAAATCAGTTTGAAAAAGTTTTGTCAATATTAAAATGTCCACCCATCCACAAGGTCCAGAGTTCCAGAACTTTTTTGCTTTATTAAAGAGGCACCAATTACAGGGTGCCCGGTGACGGATTTATGTTTTTAAATGCGAATATCTCAAAAAGTTGAAAATGGAGTAAGAAGAGCGAGGTCGCGTGGTGCCATAAGAATAACCGAGAGTGCGCCAGTGCGGGTTAGTCACTATAGTCAGTCACAATCACACACAATAGGTCTGTTTTTTTCCACATCTATCTCAGTGAAGTAAAGTAAAGTAGGATTTTTAACACGCAATTACAACAACTATATAGAGTCTCGAATGTGTCAAACAATTCGTAGTTGTTTTAATTGCGTGTTAAAAATCCTACTTTACTTTACTTCACTGAGATAGATGTGGAAAAAAACAGGCCTAATGTCGCAGTGGTCGAGAGAGGATCTTGTGTTCGCTATTGAGGCGGTTTTTTTTTTAAAGTGGCTATTCTTACGTGAGTCGGTACACGCCGAGAATTTTGTTCACGTTACAATATTCGGCAATTGAGCGATGTGGACCAAGTGTAAATTTGATTCGGTCGTGGGTGCAAAGATTCCGCGAAACTTCTTCAGCTCTAAACACTTCTCAGCCAGGGTCCAGCAGAACACCGAAATCATTCAGGCGGTGGGACGAGTTTGTGTGAAAATCCACGTCTATAATTGCGGAAGTGAGCGGCCGGTTTGGCACTCCCAAAAAAGTATTGTTCATGAAATTCTAAAGAAAGACTTAAAATGTTAACCTTTTAAGATTCAATTAGTGCAAGAACTTAAAGACAATGACTTTAATTTACGCAAAAACTTCTGTGAAACAATGAGGAAGATATTTCGCACTGGTAATTCCAGCTTTTGGAGCGACGAAGCTCACTTCCACCTGAATAGCTATGTAAATTAGCAAACTTGTCGTTACTGGGCTCCCCGAACACATAATTCTCGACTGAAACACCAAGACCCCTACTTGGCCCAAGAGTTACTGTTTGGTAATTGGTGCGCTTTATAGACGAACAGAATAATCGGGCCCTATTTTTTTTTTTTATTCCAGGGGACAAGCCATAAATACGAACTGTGAAAATTATGGACGCATGATCACCAAATTTTTCTTACGAGCACAAGCACATCCATCTTACTCGTCACACACGTGGTTTCAACAAGACAGAGCGACTCCGCATACTGCCGGAACCTGAATTTGCTTCGTGAACATTTCCAACGAAATTTTATCAACCGCTTTGGGGATGTCCTGTGAGGCCGTGGCCACCAAAGTCGCCAGAGTTTACCCCCCATGGATTTTTTTTCTATAGGGTTACTTCAAGAGTAAGGTCTATATGGTAATAACCCGCAGTCTCTCACTAAGCTGAAGTGAAATTGACGACATCCAGACAAGCCTACTGTAGCATGTGCTGCGAAACACGAATGGTCGGCATTTGGACGACTTAATTTTTAAAAAATAACACCCGCTTTCATTTTATTTATGACAAGCTAAACAATACAAAAAAATACGTTTCATATTTTTAGTTTTTTGCACTTTTGAAAACATAAATCCGCCACCGGACACCCTCTATGTCTAGTCAATATTTGAAAGGTTCCCCAATAAGCTCTAGGTCTTTTCCTGTGAGCGGGCCTAGCCTAAGTTGATTCTATTGTCGGCAAACGGAAGGTCCACTTATGCTCTTAATAGTGCAGAGCGTTTGCCATATCGACTTATATTATTATATCGCCAAGTTGGTACACATGATTTTCTTTGTGCATAGACACACGATCATGGGCATGACTTTCATTCCCATGAACAAGGCGTCATTGCAATGAAGTACAATTTGGCAGGTACAGGAATAGTGAACTTTGCACTGTGCACTTTGTGCCTTCGCATGAACGTCGTGTCTATCGAGACCGGTAGATTTTGAGTGATTAGAAAGATGAGGTAGATGACACAGAAAATGTAACGAAAATCCACTTTCAGGTGTAATTCTCTCCAGACTGTTAAACGGCGAAGACTACACCATTCTGATGTTAGGTAGAATGAACCATTCAGCCTGACCAAACTGAAGTGAGAATATCAATATCCAAGCTGAAGTCCAACAAGGCTGCTGGACCGGAAGGGGCTTTTCAAGGCAGCGGGAGATGGCTACCAAGCCATGGTGCATACACCAACTCGTCTCCCAAGATTTGGTCACAGGAAAGTATGAATGATGAATGGATCCTCATCATTGTTTGCCCGATCCATAAGAAAGGAGACGCTCTAAACTGCACCAACTATAGAGGAATCAGTCTTCTTAACATCGCTTACAGGATCCTGTCTGCTACACTGTGTGGACGCCTGTAACCTTGTCAACGAACTGGTTGGGCCTTATCTGTTCGGTTTTAGGCCCGGTAAGTCCACAGCCGACCAAATATTCACACTACGGCATATCCTGGAGAAAACTCAAGAACACCAAATCGATACACACCACCTGTTTATCGACTTTAAGGCCGCATGAATTATTAATACTTTTATAGAGACGAGCTATACAGAGCCATATCTAGTTTTCGCATCCCTGCCAAATACGTCAGATTGTGCAGTATGTCATTGGGGAACGCTCGCTGCTCGGTAAAGGTCGGAAACAATATCACCTTTGATGCCAAAAAAAGATTTAGCCAAGGTGATGCGTACTTTGGCCACCTCCAACGCCCACTAGGCTTATCTAAGTCTTTCAAATATTAATTTAATGGTCAAAAAAAATTACGATTTGCACTACAAAGTCTTTCGAACTTCCTTATACGTTTGTATATTTTTGGACCGAACAAACAGGACTTATCGTGAACCATTAACTACTTAATTAAACCATCATTCCGCGTACTTCTGGGAGATCTTGACACGTTTAAACGTATGACACATGTTTTGGCATTTGTTCGAAGAATGCACAGCACATAGAACCACTTTGAAAAACCTTCTATTCAAACAACAGCATGCTACTTGCCCCTGTCCTCAAAAGCTGTCTCACTGAACATCGCCAATATGCATGCGCAACGACCGAAGCTACTGCTCACAAGTCACAACATAACATCGCATCGGCGTGTTCATTTTCCCATCCGCAATAAATTGATTAACAACCTTGCTCCTCATTAACTACAACACCGACCGTCAGCGGCAGCAGCAATACAACAACAATGACATTTCGTGCAAGGAAAGGAGGGGTCTGTCTCTCTCTCTGCTGCCATATTTAAGGCTTCCGTTTCGTATAAATGTGTCCAATGGGGCAGAGCGGCCGGTATCTGTTATAGCTTATGGATCATAACTCACAGAAACACCGCGTTTAGTTATTTCCCCTGTGAATCTCAGATTCTTTTGTTGTGAGTGTGACTGATGGTTCGAGCGATGCGCGCTGCTCCTCCTGTAGCGGACAAAATCGATTCAATGCGATTTGGCATACCACCCCACCGATCGGTGCTTAGTGTTACCGTCGACAACAACAAAGTGTGTTCAATTGCAAAACCAAATGCAGCATTGTTAATTTATTTGCATAAATCATTGCATAAGAATCCGCACAGCAGCCAGCAACGTCGCCTTTTTGTTACTTCAGTGTTGCTGGTACGTTAAGCAATTCATCACACATGTGAACGTGGTATTTGTACGGCTGGCTTACAACAGGAACTCTGCAAAATTACAGAGTTCATTTGCAGAGATGTAGGCTATTAAGCCGGTCAATTGAGTGTGACTCGGTCGACTGTTGTGCCAGCTATACGATTGCGTGCCTTTCGTTTTCTTTTGGGAGAGAGAGTTTAGCTGAAAATTGATCAAATTAAATTAAATTGCACAAAATTTAATGACATGTCTCTCAAAAGATACTTGGTAAGTGAAAGCTGATTTGAAACCAATTGATGCTCACCAAAAATGAATGCACTCATATCTTTCCTGCGATTGCTCTTAAAATGTGTTCTCGATGAATTTTAGGGCATAGACCTTATTTTTAGAAACTGTTCCACCAACCAACCCAGCCCATGCATTCCTAGTAGAGTAATAGACCATCATGTTTCATATACCTTCTTGAAGTCGCACAGTTTCCAATATCGCAAAATCAGCGTCTTCCAAATTGAGTTGGAAGAAGTACATACATATTTCACTTCGCAGAAACTCCTTCTCGACAAATCACAAGTTTGATCAGAGCTTGAAAACTGTTCTGCGGAAATGCGACAAATTCTTGTTAATAGTAACTACAAGTGTAACACAAATCTGTAACACAGAGTTAGAAGTTCAATCCTAATCTTATCAGCACTTGTTAGTTTGGTTTTTAAACTGGCAACACTGTTTCTACAGATTGTCAATTTGTCAGTTGCAAGTTTATTTGTGGTTATTATGTTTGTCATTTTACGATGAACAGATTAACGCCAGAACAATGCGTGCATATTGTGCAAACTTATTTTGAAAACCAGGGTTCGATTCGTCAAACATATAGTGCACTACGTCCATTTTACGGTCGATATAATCGTCCATCTGAGCAAGTTATTCGGAACACGATGAATCGTTTTTGCACCTCGTACACACTAGTGGATAATACGCATCCCTAAAGACGACAAACAGTGCGAACCGAAGAAGTTATTGCCGTTGTGGAGCGCAGTGTTGAGGAGAATCCGAATGAGTCGATTCGCCCTGTGGCAGATTTTACGGAAAGATCTTGGCTATAGAAACATGATTTCTGACTTCTTTGTTCCTCAGTTGAATGGCATTGACATGTCAGAGTTTTGGTTTCAACAAGATGGCCCAACTTGCACACGGAGCGCATAGTTTCGCGTAATGGACCTGTGAACTGGCCTCCACAATCCTGTGATCTCACACCTTTAGATTAATTTCTTTGAGGGTATGTGAAGTCACTAGTCTATGCCGATAAACCAGAGACGTTTGACGATTTGGAAGTGAACATTCGCCGTGTTATTGCTGATATACGGTCCCAGTTGCTCGATAAAGTTGTCGAAAATGTGTTGCAGAAATGAGTTAGTCCTACATAAACTTACGTATACAAAATGCTTATTATTTTTTTTTTTCTTAGAAAGAACTGTCAGAACTGTCTCAAGTTCAATCCCCGGAGATTTCAATTTACACCTTTAAACGATTTTCCATTGCGCCATCTCTCGCGAACGTTTGACAAGCATCCGGAAGTACTACTGTCCTGAGAAAGCTTCTATAAATTCAGCTGTTCGAACTCGGCAAACCATTGCAGGTCTCTTCTATTCGTCCCAAAATATAGCCCACATAAACGAATATTTGTGGGAACTTTGCTCTAGGGTCCTAAACGGATCTGCTGCGACGATGCGTCTTTCCAAATATCTTTAAACTTCGGACGCAATAGGCATGCAAAGAAGGTGAAGCGGGCATCGTCTCTTGGGGAATCCCTAGCAGTCTGGGCTGTTTATTTTTCCGTCCTTGTTGAGGAAGACGTTGAAATATTCCGCTGAAGAACTTAGTCACCCCTATTGTCGTCGTCGTTTACGACTCTAAAAAAAAGCGACACGACTGTTTGGTATTGGCGACTGAAAATAAACGACTTTTGTCGCGGCGACGATCGACAAATGGCGTCTGAAATGTCAAAAAATGTGGATTGTATTTTTCGACGACGATCGTCGGTATTGCGTGAGGCGTTTTGTGACGACGTTTGTCGTGGAAATGATACATTTCTGTCGTCGACTATTTTGCGGACGACTGTGTGATAAATGTGTTAAAAAAAGTATGTGTACCTACTTAATTTTTAATTAACTAAAAGAGAATTATAGTTATTTTGCAGAATGGAGACAACAAATAAACGACAATTTCTACATTTAGTGAACGAAATGCAGAAAAATATTCCTTTGGCAAAATCATTCACGAAGGCCTAACAAAAGTGAGGTTAATCGGCAATGGGACGACATAGCCTTATCTCTGAATTGTCTTGGACCACCTTCGACTTCGATAGTCTAAAATACATTTAAAATCTGAAAATAACTGTTATTAACACAATGTATGCAATTTAAATTATTTCAACCACCCACTTAATGTCGAGCAAATCCAATGGATTGGATTTGATTCGAATTTCCTTCCTTAACTTTACCAGCACTTTTTTCTGGTTTTCTTCTTCGTCACTGCTTTCAAAAAACATGTCACACTATTCATTATTGATTTGTTTTATTAAATAATTAACCAAGTCACAAACAAAACACCAGCCCAAATATAAATTCGTCGACTGAAATGTCAAATCCCATATGTCATAGTTTGTGGAATGCATGTGGGATGTGAGAGTTCAGAGAGTCGAGTCGTTTCAGTTACGCAATACCAAATTCCAAACGACTCGACACGACATACGTCGGCAGTCGTTTGCGACAGACGACGACGACAATAGGGGTGAGTATTTATGTAGATTTACCTGTTTTTCTGTTTATTCCGCTCAATCACATCTCTGAGCGTCCTCTGGCTTTCCGAGCTCCATCGCTATTTCCGCTGTCGTTTAGTGAGCTGCTTTGCCTCCTTGATTGCCGCTTCCATGCGTATGCCGATCGATGGGAAACACTTCTCTAGATTTTACAATGACAGCTGGTTTCGAAGCTGTTCGGCAGGAGCTTGCCACTGAACTTCTTTTATCTGCTTCCTATATTTTTTTTTGTCCTGGTACATCTAACCAAATCTTACAGAATAGAGTAAACTGAAATGTGTTATCGACATTAGTAGCCTATATTTTCCATGAGTCTGCTTAGCAACATTAGCCGTTTTTTATTATCAGCGTGATCTGATCCGGATCAGATCATGAAAATAAAACAAACTGGATCATTGATTGAGTTGTGGCAACAAACATATAAAATCCAATACCAATTATGACAAATTTCGTATTCCCACCAGCCATCTTGCAGCCACACGCGGTACAATGTGACGTCACAATGCGATGATTTCTCCATTGTACTTGCTCATATTTGAGTTTGACATTTCGCTTGTTGTGTCGGGGTGTTACCATATGGATACAAATCTGCATACATTTAGCATTGAATATTTTTTTGGGGAAACTATGTTCAAATGTTAAGATCAAATATGCATTATAATTAACCGTATTGTACTGCTAATATTTCCATTTATATTTCTGTGCTATATAGCGAAACAAAACATCTCGAAAGTCGGAGTAGTAACTTATTTGAATTTGAAAAAATGCTAATTGATTTTTTGTGTTGTTAATTGTGGTTCACATTTTGGTCTGGCAACATTACTGTGTGGCTATAATTTACAGGGACACCAACCTTTAGTGAATGAAATAAACAACGCCACGAAACAACAACGAGAAATAGTTGAATTAATTTTCAGATCATATTTCGTGATCTCGATGAAAAGCAGGATCGCATGTTGTTGTTGTAAGTGCATGTAAATCGATGATCTATATGGATCATAGCTGATAATAAAAAACGGCTATTGTAACCTTTGAAGTTCGCTTCGATTCAGACTCTATCTACTGCATGAAAGTGAGGTTTGAATTGAAAGCCAGTCCAAAATACTTCACTGCTGCTGCTTCTTTGATTCCTGTCAGGAAGGGTTGGACTGTCTCTGTTTTATTTTTTGTAGACTGGATTTATCCATCAAGCGCCTCATGCATTCTGCCCCGTTTTAGCCTACCAATCTGAATGGGCCTTTCCAAAAGCGGATGAAGACATCCCTGGTCGTTTAGATAGATAAATTCTTCGTAAGATTCGGTCCCGTTTGCGGTGGTAGGTTTTGGATGAGACGATTCAACGACAAACTATAGGACCTATAATGCGACATCGATCTAGTCAAAAGACTATGTATTGGGCGTTGGAGAGGTTACTGAAACGTCGCAGTACCTACCCTGCGCGAAAACAAAAAAGTTGGAGTACACAACTGGAGACAGTTGGCTAAGGACCGGGCTATCTGGAAAGGCTTGTTAGATGAGGTATTTGTTTACCACGAACGTTAGAGCCGCCTAAGAATAAGAAGAGGCCTACCAGAAAGGTATTTAAAGACATCTCCATACGAACTGTGTCATCGCCGGCGAGTTGCTCTGGAGATGAGTTCCTTCTTTGATGACCTTCTGTCATAAATTGACTCACGATCCTAGAGATAGTTCTTCTCCATCCACTAGAGATAACCTCGAATTTTGATCGCAGTTTCCAGGGCGCTCAGCATATCTTCGACCTTGTTCAGTTTAACGAATTTCGCATGTCCCAGACTTACAAGGAATACATAATATCTTCCTAATGATTGTCCTTTAGGACGGTCTTAACTACTTCACCAATCTATGCGATCGTAAAGAAAACCTTTCTCACAAATTTCAGCTGCAAATTCAGCAGTTTCCCCGCGAAATATTTCCTCCAACTTGGTGATACGTGTACTTTAATTCTTCAACTATATAAATCTACGTCATCCCGAAACCCGCTTTAAAATGCCGTCAAATCACACTTTTAAAATTATTCGTTCCACCCTCTTACAACACCTGTCGATTAGCCTCTAACCTCTAGCGTGTAATACGATCCTTAAGCCGTCGGCGGGCGTATTTTTATTTGATAATTTTCGTCGCCTTTTCGACACGCATGTCAAGAACTATAATGTTTACCACACAATAGAGGTTTTGATTTAATCTAATGTGACAACCTAACAAGTCTTGTGGATTATGAATACCGTGCGCAGTCTGTTACTCTATAGCGCACATAAACACCTCACCGAGTATGTCCCCATTTTTTTTTTTTTTTTTTTCGATCAAAGCTACCTTTCTTGTTCACATGGGTAAATCTTTTATTGTCTTTGAAGAGCAGTTCCACCACACTTGACATTTAACAAGATTGGAAAGAAAAAAAGTTACCAACAACCATAAAGTGCATGGAGGTGGCAAACAAAACTGGAAGAAGGTCAACAATTATTTCATTGTGCCTCAATGGAGTTGAAGTGTTGGGCGATCAATTTAAGTACGCCACTCTGGCGTCGCGTCGCGTCGGTCGTCAAGACACAAGACAGTAAAGTTCAGCTCCATGCTTATGCTTGAGTTAAATAAAATGAATTTCCACGCCTCATGAAAATGCACAATGGGAGTAGTTTCTTTGAATTGATGCGAACAGTTAATTTGCATAGAAGCCATTAATTCTTTGGAATTAATTAGCCAACAATGAGTAATTATTCATTTGGTATTTTTTTTTTTTTTTTTGCGTAAGATGGCTTCGTAGTTTTGGTTAGGCAAGGTTTTTTCTTTACTTTGATTTGATTTGATTTGTATGTGGGAGATATAAAAATGTCGGAGTTAGTACTTACCCATGATTTGAATTCTGTTTAAAAATGTATAGCCTTAGAAATTGCACTTAAAAATTCAATGATCGTCGGTTCTGGATTGCGATTGTTCTGGAAAGTATTCACTGCTCTAAACTTGATTTGAGCCAAAAGAGTAACGACCAAGTTCTTGATCAAGTACTTGAACTACCCTCATTAACTCAAAATACAGGTTAAAAGTACTAGTGCAGGACGGTTTACCATCTCTAAATCGGCCTGCAATGGAAGTCCACTCCTTTTTGACTCGCATATAGTGAAGGACATGCCATATTGTCAGTTCGTTAAATAAAATGGTTGGATTTGGCGAAGACGCATTTCAAACGAGGTCACACTGGTTTACTCTATACTCCATGAGAAAGCCCTCCGGCAGAGCTCAAGTTGTAAATATCTTAGACGGCTGAAACAGAAGACGAGCTGTTGAGCCAACAATTAAGGGAACATCTTTCATAAGAAGTGGATTTGGTGGCTATAAAATATGTCTTCACATCGTAGGCGAAAAGTGTTTTCGGTTGATGGTGGGGAAGGCATAGCACGTGTCTTACCGAATTGACGGATCGACGAAATGAAACATCTTAAAGTTAGCTATGCAGCTACCCCCCCCCAGTAATAGTGAGGAGCCATCTGAGTCTCAAAATCGAATGCAAATTAGATAAGTTTCGAACCTTGTATTCGTTAGTGAAGTGTGACCAGTTTAAAACGAGCTGCCTGTGGTAACGAATGCGCGTACTGAAACTCACAGTAAAAGAAAAAAATCACTTCCACTATCAAGGCTCTTGAATAAGAAGTCAGTAGGACGAATGATATTGCCGCAGAGCTTTAGCGTGCCAACAACCTTAGCAGAGCTGCTCTAAACTACTCGTAGAGTGAGCTTGTGACATAGAGAGCTTTTCGCCCTAAAAGTTGAAGACTAATGGAAATGGTGTGCGAAAACTGTAGAGGGATTTGCGTGCCCCCTGCCGGAAAAAGCTGACATTGTATTAAAGCGAATACTCGATGGTGAACAAGAAGGTTTTCACTATGGGTCCTCCGAGATCGATAACAAATGTTCTTATGCTATTGGAATTTATTTTTAAATATCCTTCGCAACGAAGTAGTGAGTCAGTGGCGTGGCGGTGGCCTGGTGACCACGTGGCAGGTGGCAGAGAAGTGGTGTGTCGATAGAATAAAATGTCGTCCTATGTTGAATTCTTGGTCCGGCATGGTTTTAGTTTACGGGTTAACAAAAATACGAAGTTGCAATGTCAAAATTCACGTCGTCACCAGCCTCTACAATATGATATGCCTCTTCAAGCGATATATGTACCTCTACAAACCGACGTCGTTATCACCCACTTCTAACTCGAATATTAAACTTGTTCGGGATAAGTTGCACCAGAATGGCATCACCCCCACCTGCAAAATGCCACGTCGCCGACACTCCTCTTTGATGTGCGCGTCTACCACTTGGGCACTACGCCACTGCCACACCACTTCGGTGCGCGCAGATGAAACCATCCCAAACTGTCAAAACCGTTTTTGAAAACACCGAACTAGTTTTCTTTCTCTCAAGAAACCAAAAGAATCGCCCTACAAGACCCATTTGACAAGTCGTTAAATGTCGTTAAATTCATGCCTCAGAATGACGAAAACTGGACCATTATAAGTAACGTGGCGGTCCGAATGCTTACTGTTCTTAGGTGTTTAGATGGGGAATGTTAAGCGAATAGTAAATAAATAAATTGGTGAAGCTAATTCCTTAAAGTGTTGCCTTATTGCGACTCTAAAATAATAGGGCAGAAGGAGGAGTTTACGCAACGCACTGGTTTTGCCACCTTCGTTGTATTGCTCACAGAGGTATTATAAAGAACACCAAAATGAGGTAGAGGCTCAATGTTGAGCAGCTTCTTATATGAACGATTCATACTTCGGTGGATTGGTCACATTAAACGCATCTCCCAAACCAGGTTACAAAGACGCGCTATAGAATACGCGTCATCAGGCAGTCGTCCTCTAAAAAGGATCACAATGCGATGGTTGAATCAAGGCTGACGTCTCTACTCTACCCATGCAGAGATGACGCCTGATAGAGTCGGTGGCGGAAGATGGAGAGTTATAGGGGTCCACATAAACATAGGGACAATTGAAAATTAATGAATAAAAGTGCTTGAATGAGATTTGTCATATAGATTCGATCTCGATAAAGGCTAATAGCAAACTAGGCTCGCTTTTTTACCTGGCTACAACCTTTTCGACAAGCAGATTACCTTTCTTTAACCAGCTGAATTATCAAACGAACCAATTCTTAATGATTGTATAAGGGTATTTTTGTGAAGTTTGGTCAAAATTGAACTAAGGGGCGTGGCACTTCCCATGCAAAAAAAAAAACTCTTCGGAAAGTAGTTGGTCGATTGAGCTGAAAGTACACAATAAATATATCTGTGAAATGAAGTAAAGTGAAAAGTGCACGTTGATCAAGTTTTAGAGTTTTCCAATAGATGGTGCTGAATACCTAAATCTCAAAATGCACTATAATCTGACATTTATGGCACTTTTAGCATTGAAATTGGTAAATCGACGTAGAAAATCGCCTGTAGAAAACATTTAATAAAATAACGGCGGGATCGGAAAAAAGGGCGTGGCAGTTCCCAAAATAAAAAAATAAAAAACAACACACTATTTTTTGACACTTGAAGCTAAAAGCTTAGTAGATACGCAGCTCGAGCTAAATTTTAGCTCCCATACAAAATTCTCTCCAAGCTAAATTTAAGCGAATCCATTTAGCATAGCGGTACGCTGCTTCAATTAAAAAACATATTTTCATTTCAGACTCTACTTTATATATCTGTCAAAATTTAGCGCGCTCATTAATGGTTCGGCACATTTTCTCAAGCTAAATTTTGACAGATCTGTTGGTTTTTATCTGTCGTGTTTTTGTGTTGCGGAAAAGTAAACAAGGATGAGTTTTTGTTTAATGAATACCTCGATCAACGAATAGCAGACAAGGAAAAAAAGAAAGCGCAACGAAAATATAACACTTTTTCGCGTCGATGAATTTTTGAAGGAAGTTATTTTCAACGAACAGCTGATCTCTGTGACATCTATATCCACAACGCATTCCATGTCCAAATTTAGGTAGAGATTTAGCTAGTATTTGGAGAAAAAAAATTGGAGAGTAGTTAAAATTTAGTTTCGCTCGAGCTGCGTACTTAGCTAAGGTTTTTAATTTGTAAAATCGATGTACATTAACCTGACAGAAAAAAACGCATTTAAGCAATACAATTTAAACAAATTGTCAAAAGTTGTAATAATGTAGTATTTGCCACCTCAATTTTTAGTCAAATGAGTGTTTGACACTTCCAAACATTTCTGTTTCATTTAAACTTCTTCCAATCAAAGTTGCCAAATATTTGTCAGCAATTAATTACATATCTCAGATATGATTCAGATTTATAAAAATCGTGCGTCGCTTTTAAAAATAAGTTTAAATCCTTAACTGGCTTTCGGTCTCTATTCGCCAAGTTAATTCGTGATTTAAATTGAAAACAATCCATTCACTGATCTTCAAAACCGACTTTGAAAGATTAAACCATGACGAAAAGTCAATTTAATTATTGTCCTCTAGTTAATTTAATACACATACTGACGTTACACCTCGTGCAAGGTGTGGTTTAAGTACGATCGTAAATTGCACGATCAAACTGTTTGATTGATCGTGATATTTTGGTATCGTTTATGTAGTCTGCGACTCGAAAGTTCGTAACCTCATTGGCAAAGTCATACGAGTTGTTTCGGTGTCTGTATAAGTTTTGTCAATTTTCCGCTGTCATGAGATATATTTTTTTAAAAAGTCAGATCAGATTGGAAACCGTTTAAAATGCCAGAAAAGTAGTATCTTCGATCTGTCAAATGCCTTTGAAATATTAAGCGCTTCGTGATGAAGAAATTGGTTATTAATGTATTGCCGGCAAAAACCTCGAAAATAATCTTGGCATCATTCCAGTCGAAAATGGAACACAAACGAAGTGTAAAAAAATAAAACTAAGGAATTGTTTAACCCCGATCGTTATAAAGAAATTTAAAAGCAACCAATTAAAACCACAAAAAAAACTATGGGTACACGTTTAGTATCGTAAAACTTTCTTCATTTGAAGTAAACCCTCTTTTCATCTACCACTTGAGAAATATAATTCCTTGTCATGATATACCATCATTAGCTGTCAGTAATCTAATAAACACTTGCGTAACTATATATGCCATAAAGTGATTTAAAAACAAACCTGTTATTAACAAATATCCAAATATGATCACCACCAAAAACGATATCCTTCGCAACATTATAGGTTCCTTACAGCTTCTTCTGGTGTTATGGTTTTCGAATATATTGTTCCAAGCCTTTCCTTTAACTGAACACAAATCTCCTCACAGATACTTTACAAGCCTTACAAAATGAATCATTCGAACCGATTGTAGTTGCAAACCCTCCCCTCGATCTAATTATATAAATTAAAAAAGAGAAACTTAAAATCTATCTCAATGCACTTAATTTCAATGAACAACACACGACCGCACGACACCGATGACGGCAAATTCTACGCACTGACGCTAGATGTTGCAACATTCACGTGAACAGAAAAAAAAACGTAGTTTCCCATACGACTTGTCTAATGTATGTTATATGCGGCCTATTGACGGTTTTAACTTTGAAGGTGTTTACGACAACGAAAGGAGTGTATGTGTAGTGTATATGCAAAAAGTGCAACAACCGGACTGGACCAATGCTCTATTAGCCCATATATGCAGTATCACTGTATCAGTCTTAGAGCGGTTCGAAATATCTCACGCAGAATAATATCACTAAAACACGATCTTGATTAATCTACGTCCTCCTCCTTGCACTCAAAAAATACTCGTATAAATCGTATAACAATTTCGATAAATTATACACTATGCCGTCGCGTCGTTTTCCCTTTCGTTGTGGTTTTTCTTTTTAATAAGATTTCGATTTGCCACACCAACGATTTGCATGTCACGATTACCTCAATGGACACTTGGAGCACCTTCCTTTTTTTACGAAGAAAAGCTTCTTATACTGAGTGGCAGAGTCTGAGATGGGAGGGTATAACAGTTTTTTTTTTTAGAAAATAAGAAACATAAACCGTAATCGCGACGAATTTAGTTGCTGAACACAGAATGCTACAAATCCGCGTGACTTCCAAATGCGAACTGATACAAAATTCGCAGCAACGAAAACTTGGAGGCAGCAGTTAGCACAAGGTGCCCATAGAGTCTCTGAGTCGGCTAGAGCATATAGCAAGCAATCTCCTCGTTGTGTTGTGTCTGCTATGACCGTCGTATACATAACAAGAAAGAATAAGAAAACGAAAAAAAAAACTTCAAGCATACAAAAAGTCAAAAAAGTATCTTTACAATAAAAACGCAAAACTTGAAAGTTGTAAACATTGCATGTTGACGATTATACTGCGGTGGCTGTTGCTGTTGGTTCGCTGTATACCCAGCTTTGAGTGTATAGAGTAATGGAGCTGCTACCAGTTAGATTTTGGTGTGTTTGCAGGGAGAATCTGTTTACTAGGCTACCACTAACAATATTTTCTTAATAATTATAAGTACGCCAGCCAAGTTAATACTGTAATTGGTTAATTTCGAAACGATTTGTTCAATGGGCAGAATATGCAAATTCCCAGTTCGCCAGCCAACTCCTTTGTTTTCAATTGAAGGGGTTATGTTGTCAAAGATATGTCTTTGCTTGAGATATTGTTTTATTTTGTCAAATATGGATACAGTAGCTTATACACATATTTATTGCGTGGTTGGAGTATTTTTTTGCCTCTCTAAAAAGTTATCGTTTTCATGGTTACGATTGTGATTGAATATCTCCTTGAAATCTGCTTTAGGTTTCCTAATTATCTATTGAAGCATTTCGGTCTTCCTGTGTCGTTTCATATGTCAGCTTATCAGCACAATTTGTGGTCAAAAATATTGTGATTTCTGAAGCGATATTATGTCCTCTAGAGATCTATCTTCTTCAAGAGAATTGCAGTCTCATGTTGCTAAGCAATTATATTGCTAGGCTTCGAAATCGCCCAGTAATCAATCAAACAGTAGACCATGTTGACGTGTTGTTTTGAGCGAACAACAACTTTGTTAACAAACAGTTTTGTTGGAATTATAGTTATTTCGAACTACACTACTCATCATTGGATTTCTTTAAGAAGAGATTTGTTTGAACAGTTGAATTCTGACAGTCACGTCTCCGTAAATATTCCTCTTAGGAAGACCTTATTTTTTGAAATTTTTGTGAAAAGGGTTTTTAAAAAAAGACAGAAAATTCAAATTTTCAAAAAAATTAACTACAGTCCGCGGTGGACCTGGGCCTCAACCAACACTCCTCTCCAGTTAGCTCAATCTTTGTTTCACCGCCTCGAGTTGCGCACTCCATATTGGTTGAGGTCCCCTTCCATTTGTGCGCGATGTCTTCCTCTTCCTTCCTCTACTGCGTTGTTCCTCTGGGTTTGGAATCGAAGACTCTTTGGTCGGGAGCGTTAGTGTCCATTCGCTCTACATGTCCTAGACATCTTAGTCAAGTGATACGTACTTTTCTGACCAAGTCGATGTCGCTGTACAGCTCGTACAGTTCGCTGTTAAATCTCCTTCTTCAAAGCCCTTCAACGCAAACGGGGTCGAAAATAACTCGAAGAATTTTGCTTTGGAAGCGGATGATGAGGGTCTTGTATAGAGTCTCCTTAGTGTGTCTTGACAAGGCCAAGTCAGTTGCCTTCTTAGGCTACAGAAACAGCGGTTGGCAAGTGTAACTCTTCGTTTGATTTCTGCTGTAGTGTCATTGTCAGAGTTTATAGAGGAGCCGAGGTAGACAAAGTCCCCAACCACCTCAAGGTTGTAGCTATCTATCGTGACGTTCTGTCCGATTTGTCGATGTTGTGTGTCCCTTCTTGTGATAGCATGAACTAGCAAAATGTAATTTTGATAGAAAATACAGATTTCTAATAAGAAAGCTTACATTTTTTATTAATTCATAGAGTATACAGATTGGGGTTATGTATGGAGTAGCACATCGGATAAAATGGCCGCCACGTACTTGCCGTACGTATTCTTTTAATGAATTTTTTATATCCGTTTCCCATAAATGTGCCTGAATTTCCTCTTTGAAGGCGTTAGGTTAGGTTAGGTTAAAAAGGGGTATGAGAGAGATGTCTCATACGGCACTAGGCACCATAAGGGCCCATCGCGATCCCTAGAGGGAACCAATTGCAGTAACCTACAATGGAAAAACACCTAAACACTTGCCCTTGAGAAAACCCCAATTTCCCTGTAAAAACCAAGTAGCCCCTTGTAGTTGGTATTGTCTATCTCCTCTAGATGTATTGAAGGCGTTGGTGGTCGTGGGTTTGTTTGCATACACATTTGACTTGAAAAACCCCCAAAAGAAAAAAGACCAATGGCGTCAAATCGCAAGATCTGGATGGCCAATTCTGATCGCAAAAACGTCCGATTACACGATTAGGAAATGACTCATGCGGTAATTAAATTGTTTCTATGACATGTGGCACCGTCTTGTAGAAACCACATGTTGGTCACATCCATATCTTGTAATTTTGGCACTAAAAACTGGGTTATTATGTCACGAT
This sequence comes from Cheilosia scutellata, assembly GCA_955612985.1. NCBI lineage: Eukaryota > Metazoa > Arthropoda > Insecta > Diptera > Syrphidae > Cheilosia > Cheilosia scutellata. The sequence continues at coordinate 21,489,597 of OY015312.1, read as the reverse complement.
AACGAACACCATAAATTGTTACTGCCTGAAATGCGGCTGATTTTCGAAGAAGATTGGTCCGACAATGCCCCCAGGCCAAAATCCGCACCAAACAGTCAAGGGTTGTGGATGCATTTGTTTCTCAACAATTATTCGTGGGTTTTCTGAACCCCAAATGCGACAATTTTGACGATTAACGAAGCCATCAAGATAAAAATGAGCTTCATCACTGAAGATGATTTTGTTCGAAAAATCAGCATCCACTTGTTGTTGTTCCAAAATCCAATCCATAAGAATTCGCTGTAGTGAGCTTCTCGATATGCCCAATTCTTGACTACGGTACCGAATTGATGTTCCTGGACTGTCAGAAATATCTACTCTCGCGAACAGCTTCGATGTTTTCTGTTGAACGACTTGTGTCAGGTCACCAAGAGTGTTTAAGATCACTAATTGATACAGTATCCCTGAATTTTTCAATTATTCTCTTCACAGTTGATGGTTTTAAATCACTACGACGCCGACGGTCATATTTTGTTCGAAAATTGCTATAGTTGACAAACTATTTTTATAATATTACTTAACAAAGAAAATGCGCTGTTCTTTCGTAAAGCGCTCCATTTTTACTAACCCCGAACCCGAACTGTCAGCTGTCACATTGCTATTTTTTTTCTGTTGGCATCACTGTACTATTAAATGGCGCAAAATTAAAATTTTGCGTGAATTATGGGATACCCTTTACATGGAAGTGGATTCTACCCAATACGTAACGCTCAATAAATTATGTTGGCCAAGAAATTACACATACCTTTCACTATATTTATATTGCATATTTGTAATACCAAATATTCGAATCACCTTTAAACAATTGACTTATCCCAGTCTTAAAGCAGTACCAACTATAACAATGACTATCTATCGAATCGGTTTAAGCCTCAAGTTCAAAAGATTCGCCTTGAGATTAAACGCAATAAAATTTAATTGCTTGCTGTGTGTTCAAGACTTCAGATGAAAATAAACCAAACCTTTATATTAACGCTATAAAACTAAACATAAATTTAAAACAACGAAACTTGATACAAGAAAACGAAGCTTCTCTTTATTGTTGTAAATTGGTAGCCGATTGCATTGATAGAGATACCAGAATACAAGCAGTTCGTTTTGTTGTTTCGTTTACATACATAAGGTTTCAAGATGTATACAGATGCAATCTTTGAGATTAACATAGGGCCGAATGAATGAGTACACTCATTGGTAATATTGGAATTCGAAACAACATTCAACAATAAACGTACAATTGGTTTGAAGAAAATGCAGCTGGGAGCACCTTTTTGTAGTTTTGCGCAAAATCAAGCAAAATGTAATAGATTTCCAGTCTAAATTAAAAATGCTAGAACAAATATGGGTTTTGAAAAAGATTTTTTATTTCCTGTTGAAAAATTACCAAACTACGACAATTGTGAGTGGTACATGAATAAACTGTTGATGAACCATTAATCAGTTTAAACAATATTGCAAATTACTTTCGGAAATTGATTAATTGGGTATATTTAACCAATTACAATAGTGGTTGAACAGAGTAAGAAGAGAGCGTGTTTTTTATTACAAATCTATTTCATTAGGTCCCTGCGGTCGGTAACTTGTTTTGACATCAATGTCATCACATATGAGCTTGGAGTAAACAATTGGGTTGGAACTGGCACTTAGAACCGCGATTGGTATCTTTTAATACATATTTTGATACAATTTTTATATTGTGCTCCCCTTTGCATGAAGACCAATGGGCACCATGCCAGCGAATCCACTATAAGCTCTGCTTACTCTCAAAGATGTGATTCGATAAGTTTCCTTCAACAAAGAGGGCGAATATTGATATAATGCTAGGTTTCCACTTCTCGATTTGAAATTTACAATTGCCGTATTTTTATGTCAATTAAAAAATTGGCAAGTGAAAATAGCGAAAGATTCCTGGTCAATGAATTGACAAACAGCGTTTGCCAATAACTGACAAAGAATTTGAAAGACAAGTGAATTGACAAACAAAATGTCACTTTGTCTATAATTGACAGTGAAAATTAATTGGCATCAAGTTGAGAAGTTTGTCAATATATATACAAGGAAGGCCAATCTTTTTACAGGGCCCACCCGTTTTCGTACGAATGTTTCTTTTTTTTATGAATGTTGGTTTAACCCTTTGCAAAATAAATTCGAAGTCAGTTCTATTAATTTTGCGTATTTTGCAAATTTTCGGCCTTCTTCGTCTTCTGCCTACAGCTTCAACTCATATTCGATACAAAAAGCGAGTGCTATTCATCTCTTTTTCAAAATTGTTCATTTGATTTTATATTTTAAAAAAGATAATGTTATTTGTTTTATGTACATTATGTACCTATAGATGTATTTACTCAGGCGACCGACGCGATGCCCCAATTCACAATTGACAAAGAGATGACAATTCCAAATTGGCAGCGCAAGTGGAAATACGTAGCTTTCAGTGAATTGACAAATATACTTGCCAAAATTTCATTGTCAATGACAACTGACAAACGATTTTTTGCCAATAATTGACATAACTGGAAATGAACGTGTCGTTCAATGACATAAACGAGAGCTGTCAAACTTTTTCAATCAACCGACCGACATGGGGAAACCACCTTTAGTTAATATTTTTTTTTTTTTGAGTCCGAGTGCGCAATAGGTCTATAAGTTAATATACTTGAAAAAACTTGTTATCTTAATGAATTTTAACAAAATTAGAACATTATTGAATAGGTTAGGTAACAAGTGCAGCCTCACTTGGGCCAAAGAAGGTCCATTATGCTACCATAGGATCAAATTATGTCAAAAAAACCCGTTGAACACAACAGGAGCTAACTGAGGTGGTAATTGACGTTTGTCTAGATTGTCGAAGAAGTTTTCTACGAGATGACACGGCTGGACACGCATAGAAGGTGAAGAATATACTCTTCCTCCTCCTCCTAATGCATGCAGCTTCTACAGAAATCGTTGGCAGGGAAGCCCAACCTATAAGAGCATAATGCCTCCCAATATTCCAGTGTCCCGTAATGACACCTAAAAAAAAAAACACAGATGGCGCAACAACTAGGCCCTAAGCCTAGCTTCTCACAACCATTCGTTTGTGTGAGATTTTATTTGTTGGGACGAATGGTAGGGACCTGCAATTTTATGCCGAGTTCAAACGGCTAAATTGAGAAGATTTCCATGTCTTTATACTTTCGGATGTTTTCAGATGTTCGCTAGAATTAGGGCCCTATGATCTTTTCAGCCGAAATACCACACAATGCGACTTTAAGTTCCACATCCCAAAAACCCATATTTTATTTATTGAAGAAGTTGAGGTAGAAACGGGATTCGTCTAATCTAATCTGAATAAATGTACAGTCGGACTCCTCTATAGCGAAGACTCCTCTGTATCGAGCACAGTGCGAGCCAATAATAACTTTTGGCTTCTCTGACAAGCAGTTATTGGCTTAATTAAATTCTTATAGAAAATAATGGAAATCCGCAAGGTGAAATGAGCTGGATAAAGCGCCGCCTAGTGGATGCCAAAGCAAAGGTGTTCCTACATTTTTACCGCCATTTGTAATTGTCTTGTTCCCAACTGCTTTCTACATTCTTCGTTGTATCGATTTTGGTTTGCACAATAAACTGTCACTTCAACTGTTTTTAAATTACTCCCTTTTGCTAGTATAGTAAAGTCGGGAAAAAGTGGCCAACTTACTCACGAAATGGGTAATGAGAAGAACACCAACTGCGAGTTGTAGAGTAACTCAGATAAGGCTACACAACACATAGAGTCTGTCTCTGTATGTTCAGTAAGTAAGCATACAAACTGCAATTTCCCACCAGAAATCGTCATCTTCTTCGAAGAAAATCGTTCCAATCTTCGCGTTCATTCACACTTTATCCTACGACAAGATTTTCGAAACGTACCCTTAAGCATACCATAGCGACGGCGCGGCGCTCCTTAGTTTTCATCTAAAAATAATCCATTCCGATCTAATTACCTATATTCCCACAGCGCCAGTGCGCTGGTGATATACTTTTGCCCCAGTGCCGATTCGCGCGCTTCGTCAGGCATTCATCAATGGCCAGAGAGAACATTCGTCGAGATCTTCTGGCTCAAAAGACTTCACTGTCCGTTCAACACATAATACTAAGTGTATGAGACCATAGCGACCAACGAACTGTCCCAGTGTCCAGCCAACTGCATACACGACCCATCATCATGACCAAATGCACTATGCACGCCAACATCGATCGTTATAATGACCTTGTATTTATAATTATAGATTGAGAGCAATGAAGAGTGTCTTTGAACTCGGCGGACGCGCATTCACTTGGTCAGTGGTCAGTGCCCCAGCAGTGCGCACACTATAACGAGTACAGATACAGACTGAGGGACTTGGTAGGGTATCTTCTCCTCAATATGTTTCTGATTTAATTGCAACAAAATGATTTATATACCAATACACGCAGCAGATATCCCAGTTGGACAGGCTGCGTGCTAATTCAGATAATTACACTAATCACATGGATTTGTTTACAAAGGCATTTTTCAAAGTATGTAGGCCACAGTTATACGCGGGGGTATTGGATTAACAATTACGGTGGGAGTGGTCTCACAAGCCAATTGTATAATTACCACTGGATTAAAGCCAACACATTTGGAAGCGATTTCCAACCTCGAATACTATTTTCAAAACGCGAACTTCTGTCAAGTGGAATATAGAACAAAAATGCTGTGCGTAAACGTGGGTAGTGTGGGACCACATTACCACTAGGTCTACTGACACTTGCAGTCAATCAAAGCCGGCTGTAGATATATGAGCAGGCTAAGGTGTAAGGTGCGCATTAAGCTCATTCAAAGCATTTAAATGAAATTACTCAACGAGCAATAAATTAGATTCGTTTCTTGAGCAGCTTTTCTCACGTTCGCTGCACTTATGCAATAGACGCAAAGTGAGCCGTTGTTTCGTATCGAGATAGTTTTCTGCTCTAATGCTGAGTGATTCTGATTCATGATCACGGTTGCTTTGATTCAGAGACGATGGTGTGTGAAAAAGGTCGCCGGAAAAGTGTTTTATATCCGTTTTCAATTAATTTGAATGTTTAATGTTTGTTTACTTGGAAGTGTGTTGGGGAACGATGAATTAATGAGTGGTTAAGGTTAGTCTTAAGATGGTAAATAAAACATTTGCTTACTAATTGCTGCAATTAATCAGTCGGGCTGTCACATTGGATCGCACTGTTTTGTATATGTATTAGACGGCCTATTAAAAAGAGGGAATCGCTAGAAGGCATCACTTTTTAAAAAGTATTTAAGGAACTTGCGTTTAGATATTGCCGTAGGGAGAAATTATAAAAGAAGGCCTAGGGCCTCGCTTGCCGAATTGAATGTAACTAGTTTAAATTCATATCGCCTACTTTTTGTGAGTCATAAACTGTCACACAAGAGCATATATGTGGAACTTAAATCTCGATGTGTCTATCAGCAAACGGCCCTAAGTCTGATCCCAAATTTAAGGCTTCAAATGTTCAAATGTATATATAATGACAACACGCACTGTTTACATAAAGCTTTGCCTTAAATTGGTTTCCATAAAAAAGCGGTTTAAATTTTACACATTTCCAATAAGAACCATAAAGAAAGAAAAGAAGAAAAAGCAACCACAAGTGAATTGCGGATGTTATATTCAATAGCCTAGTCATCGTTAAACTGGCGCTTAATCGACGATGTTTAATCTAGCTAGCGGCAAGCCTCCTAAAATACTATAGAATCTGACCTGTAAAGTTTAAGAAGTTATAGAGGTAGACAGACCTCTCTATTTTGCAGAGCCGCAGATCCAACACTTGGGGATACATTTTCAGATAAACCTACTCACACATCATACTTGTGTACGTTTGACTTGAATCTAGAAGTCTGTTTACCTTTACAAATGCCTGGTATGAAAAAACCGAAATTGTATTAATTTCAGTTATAGATATGGCTCTCGCTTCGCTTTTGGCATTAATTTCCTCGGATTTTTATTTCTTAAAAATCTGTTTTTGGTACACGGTCTAAAAGCCGAGCTCTTCAAATATGTAGAATTTTTTTTCTATAATTCACTAGTGCTCAAGGGGTTTTTATTCCCTTGAAATGCTAATGATTTGCTAATGAATGACGGCGCATGTAGTACTAAATCAACAACCCGATACGAGTGAAAGAAATCATGCCTGAGAACTGGACTACCAGCTCCATATATCCCATCTACAAAAAAGTCGATTCTATGTCTTGCAATAACTATCGAGGCATATCCCTATCGAGTTTACGGAACCGAGTGCAGTACGATAAGCAGGAAGAGTGAGCTGATACTGCCCTTCAAATAAAAGTCTGAAATATAAAAGACTCTGGTCCAGGAAGTGTTCCCTGAAAACATCCATCGATGTCCTTGAAGTGTTAGCCGTTGCTTCGCTTTAAGTCGTGGGGGAAAAATACACCCGAAAGTCCGAAGACACTCGCATGTTTGCGCGCTGAATGCGGAGGGGTTGCAAATTGAAGCTGTAACGGTCTCAATGCACTCAGGTGATCTGATGGGCCGACGGACTCCATAGTTCTTCTTCTTGTCATACTCGTGGTTTGTCTGAACGTAGTGACTTATTTAAGAATTTATTTCCAGTCCGGAACGGCCGAAAGAGGCTGTATTGAAGAGATTTCAGAAGGAGCGCTGGATTGCGATCACAGAACATCCGTTCGATAATTAGGCCTCGACGACAAACTGTTCCTCCTTACTGTTCCAACGCATGATGGCAGACCTAAAAAAGTTAAAAGCCACATAACTTTAGAAACACGCCTGTGAAATGAGAACACACTTCCGTCAAACAGCCATTTTTCTGTCGCTATATTCTGTTGCTGTTGTGGGCGCAGTAGCGCAGTGGTTAGTGTGCTGGACTACTGTGCGAGGGATCCCAGGTTCGATCCCCGGAAAAAACAAAATTACATCTTAAGGTTTTTTCTACTGCGCCACCTCTCGCGAACGTCTGACAAACTTCCGAGAGTATAACTGTCATGAAAAAGCTTCTCAATTCAGCCGTTCGGACTCGGCATAAAATTGTAGGTCCCTTCCATTCGTCCCAAAAATAGAAACCCACACAAACGAATGGTTGCGAGGAGCTAGGCCTAGGGTGTCTACCGCCTGTTGCGCCACCTATTTATTTATTTATTATATTCTGTTGCTGAAAAACAAATTGTTCTTTAAAACCATTGACATACTAGGTATGTTCCTTTACTTTTAATTCTTACGAATTTTTACGCATTTTTATGAATTTGTACTCAAAGAGAGCGGCTTCGAGAGAACAAAATATTACCCCTCCACTGAGAATCTTACTAGTTTTTATTCAAAAATTAGGTCTGTTCCTTTACTTTTGTAGTAAAAATGGAAAAGACTGTCAAAATGGCAGTGGTGGGGATAAAGTCTCTCTCAAAAAGAAAAACTTACGAAAACGTTAGGGAACGCTTTTGTAGTAACTATGAAAAATTACAGATGCATTTTGTTTTTCCATAAATTGAATGTGAGTATGAATCCAAGTATGTGGAAGAGTTTTTACAGACTGAACTACATGCATTCGAGAAGAGAAAAAAAGCTACATTATTTTCCGGCCTTCTGGTACCATTTTCATAGCAATTTGTTTCTCATATTGCAGGAAATCAAAAGAAAATGCAAGTAGTAGTTGTTACACGCCTTTCAAATCAAATTTCAAATTAACTGTCGATTTTCAGGCGACTGACAGTTGTTTCAATTCTTAATTCAAAGAAATTTGTTGAGTAAAAACTAATAAGATTCCCAATGGAGGGGTAATATCTTGCTCTCTCGATGCCTCTCTCTTTTACGAAGTTAGGGAACGACGTTGAGTAAAAATGCGTAAAAATTCGTAAGAATTAGTAAAAATTCGTAAGATTTAAAAGTAAAGGAACAGACCTATTGTCTTTGAGTAGAAATTGAAACAACTGTCAGTCGCCTGAAAATTGACAGATGATTTGAAAATTTTGCATTTGTCTTTTGATATGAGAAATGTCTGCGATATGAGAAACAAATTACTATGAAAATGGTATCAGAAGGCGGGAAAATAATGTAGCTTTTTTCACTTCTCTAATGCATGTAGTTCAGTCAAGAAAAACTTTTCCACATACCTTAATTCAAACTCACATGCAATTTATGGAAAAACAAAATGCATCTGTCATAGTTCATAGTTACTACAATAGCGTTCCCTAACGTTTTCGTAAGTTTTTCTCTTTGAGAGAGACTTCATCCCCCCACGCCAAGTTGTCAACTCTCAGTCCATGTAGGTATAATATGTCAATGGAAAAAAAGAAAAAAATGTCTGAGCTAAACAAGAATCATTAACTTTTTTTGACAGTTCATGCTCTGCCCTGAAACATCCAGCTCTTCGGTTTTACACTATGCTCGTTCACGTGTGAGACGATTTTGATCCAGTTATAATAAATATATCTATTGAGAGAGAACCATTTTTATTGCATGCTTTGGTATATCCATTTAATTTCAATAAATAAGAAACAATTTCGTGAGTAGCAGAAGCTTAACTGGGTCTGGTTTGGTTCACAATTCGCATCCAAGCACCCTTCATTTTAACAACGAAAAGAAAAAAGCTAAACTCTGTATTCAATCTCAGCAAACAAAAGAGTTGGTGAACAAACTGTAGTGAAGCACACACTCCCACATCATTGTTCCCTAAATCGCCGTTTCCATTGAAACATTGCATATTGCGCTGTCTAATACGATAAATAACAATCGAGTCTACAGATCGGATTCGTAATTTCACCTTCAAAAATAAATTCAGCAACGGACTCCTTAACAAACTAAAAATCGTTCGTCTCGTGTTGGGCCCGGTCGTCGTCGTCGTCGCCCAACATTCACTTTTTCTTCGTCAATCTTTAGCTCTATAGCGCAACAAGCCCAATCATTGTGGATTGTACTCGCTTTGGAGAGTACAATTTAAATTTTTTTTTTTTTTTTTTTTTTGTCTAACCAGACTCGTGTGTTACAGTTTCAGTTAACTCGTGTAGGCTCTCATTTCGTCACTGTTATACCAGTTTTGAACGAAATATAGACACGAAATATCGATTAAGATTTCGGTTACAGGTTTCGTCTCCATTCGGGGTGCAATTGCAACAAATGTATGAACACATTGCCAATCTGTTGTGTGCTGATGCTGAGGGTTACAGTTACAGCTTTCTTTGTAGAGCAGCAACGACAACAAGATTCAAAATGTCAAGCAAAAAGCTTAAGACACTTGAATGGTTGGTTGGTTGTAGTTAAGCGTCGCTTCGGTCGGCGTTGGCTTGGCAGCAATTATTGTTCGCTTCCATGTTGAAGAATCGGTTCGCATAGGCTAGTCTAGGAGGCCAGCCAAAGTGTATAGTAATGTGCTTGGGGGAAAGAGTTCAACGGGATGTGACTCAGTCTAGACTCCTGGGGTAAGATTGTCGACAACGTTGATAATAACGTGCATATTCACATTCGCTCAACGTAAAGCCGTAAATATATTCCGGTCCAGCGAACGCGACATCTATGCGAATTGTTATTGAACTGTTTTTGTTTTTGGTTGGATGTAGTTTATTTGTAATCGAAATTGGGATATCATCATTTTTCAATTCATTGAATCTGTTTGCATTTGTATTCAATTTGTATGGTTTCATTGACATGCTGTAAATTGGAGCGTCGCGTGTGAAGTGACGATTTGTGTGCTGGACGCAGTTACAGCAAATGTATGCAAAGCAAGCTCGCTAAAGAATGTTTATCAAGGACTCACGAGATGTACAGCATCTAATGAAGAGGTTTTTTTTTAACAAGCTTTAAAATTAAATAACACGCATAAAAATAATGGTAATGGTCATGGTATTGGTTTTACTAAAAAGATAATTTTTATGCCGTTAGTGTGCAAACGTGATTTCGTGCGTTTGTCAGTGCCCATCAGTGCCCAGTTAATTGAATCATATTTCGAGAACTCCAGAGACTTGATAAACCTCATCTAGTCAATTCTTCAGCTTTACAAATACCTGGGACATGGCAGTAACCTGAAACCTGGCAAACGGTAACGTGAAACTGTCAGACGGCAGTCAATCAACAACAAAAAACACAAAAAAACTACTCTTGTCGACGTCACGCAATTTGCGTTAAATCCATCGTTCAAATAGGCACACAGCGTTAATCCTACCAAAACTGAAGATTTTTCAAAAAAAAAATACAAAATTCTAACCTTCCTTCTTAGTCTCTCAAATAGCGCCTATAAATATGTACTAGGTTAAGCAATGGTTGGCCCTATATACTTCTGCAAAAAGATTTTAGGCATCTAATTGGGCCTACAACCCAATACATATTATGCATTGGTTGTACCTACACTGCGGTAGAAAGATCGCATGGTTGGTATTGGTATAATGTATAACGAACCAATGTCAACATTCAACAATGGGCCGTCGACCCGTCCTTATTGAAAAACAATTTAATGATCAGCAGTATGACCCCTGAACCGATGACACTGTGCGTAGGTGTGCCCAAAGGTTGGCCAGAAATGAGGAAGAAGAGGATGAAGACCTGTAAAGCTAAACTAGATCATACCCACGATCTCAACGATACGAACATTTGGAGTTTCATTAAAAAATATAAAAATGTATTGCAGCAGTGAACAGTGTGTTCCATCTGTCCTTCCCAGTGGCATTACAATGGACCTATTTTCTCACTATGTGAACGTTATACAATTTAACATCAATATGTTATTAACGTAAACTACCAATACTGGGACAACGTTAAGCCTAAGCGCAAATGTGCGTGAAGGAAGAAAACGCATCATCCCTTGTTAAGAGTGAGACTAAAAAAGATGGAACAGACCAAATCCTATCAAGTTACTGGCTGGCATGGAAACTAGTTAATGGTATTTATGAAGTGCAGAAGATCCGATATCTGAAAGCATGTTAACTCTGCAGTGCTTGCAAAGAACCTGGATCCTAGGGATCATAGGCGGCGTTCTTGCAGTGGCACAGCAAATATCAGATTGACGCCACCTCTGCCATCACACTACATCGTGTTCTCCCAAATGTATAGGCTTTACTTTGGTTCCTTTTAAATTGTAAAGAAAGTCGTTTAGGACCAAAAAGGCACCCTTTCTTCTAGAAATCCTTTTACTCCAACCTTACATCTTTTATACCGAAAGATATTCATAATTGTGTAAGTAGTGGGGACAAAAACTTATATTGGGATTACCCATCATCCTTATTGCCTTTCCCACATTAATCACTGCACAAATAGATGACTCAATTAAATCCTCCACAACAAATTAATATAAACGACTTCACATTCCACAGGGGCGCCTCTTGATGAGTTTATATGCACATAAATCCAATCTCCGGTTACAATCTAACACCGATCGCTAATTAAACGTTATGTCCCACCAACACATTTATTAACAACTCTAAACGAATGTGCAATTATATTCTATTTAATGATGTGCACCTTATAAACCTCTCAACAAATTACATTCGAAATGGATATGGAGTCAAGAAGGTTCCTCTCACTTTTTGCGCTCGCGATCTCCGGTTCAACTAGCGCGCGCGCGCGATAAACCCCCCCAACAATAATGATGCTGAGATAAATCTATAGTGCTATCCAGACTTTCACTTGGAAATACATACGAAAGCCCTCAGTGAGTCACAAAGACGGTCTTGTCACATTTATATAGATTCTGAAGGAAAACAAAAAAAAAGTTCCCACGCATCATGTATACTTTAATTATCGTGTTCCTAAGACCTCGTGCTTAGGCTGATTTGCGAAATCATAGAAAACCACCATCAAACTAAAACACCTGGCGCACGGATAATTTTGTAAGATTGAATAAACATTAACAATGCTCTTAGTGAGAAAAAAAAATCCAAATACAATTCACTCAGATGCACTGAAGATGCTGATGGTCATCTCATCATCACCATGTGGTGATGCAGTGGTTCGCGGCATGGAATCGACCGACTGACCAACATGTAAACCTGCTTTTTGAACACAAAAACGAAGAAAATTAGACAAACTTGTTCAATTAAAGAAAAAGTGTTTAAATCTCTCACTGACACATTGCATTGCTGTACGATGATTATTATTATTAATTGAAGTGCGCGTGATGTAATTTACTGCCTGAGAGTATCCATTTGCGGCCATTTACAGATGAAGTGGGACACATATTGATTGAATCCATCAAATAAGTTTAATGACTCAATGATTGACAGTTTGTAGTCATTGACGGGCGATTTGTTTCGATGTTTGACAACTATAGTTTCGGGTAACTTTGAATAAAGTCTTTTATTCGAACTCATCTGTCAAAATTACATACGGATTATTTTCTGCAAATCCGTAAGATTACCAGACAAACAACATGGCACGATGCAAATTTATTGGTGCTCCTTCAGATCTATCCAGTATTAAGGGGAGACGATTCAGTGACAGCCGTTCGATGTGCGATAGACATTTCAAAGAAGTGCCCAACGCTAACAGGTTTAACAACATATCAACTTAAGCAGCATTTCCTTAATGGATTTGGATCCATGTAAGTTATTTATGACATAATATAAAGTCCCAGCTGCAATTAAACTTTCTAAATGAAGATCTAAATGATTTCTCAACGAGAGCTACTTTAGTTCATACACATAAACGATTGGCAATGAGTGATTCTTTACATATCAAGTATTGACGTACATACTTGGTTCTTTAAATCTGCTTACTGTATACAATAACGTAACATAACTCAATTTTATGTTAACATTTGCCTAATAATAGGCGGGTTTTATGTAAACGTAGACGAATGATCAATGAAACAGTTCCGAGTGGCATTTCTGATAAAGTTATAAATATAAACTGTTATATTTTTGTTGTATGTCTCGACTTTTGGTTTAATGGAACGTCCTCCTGCTCCTACTATCAGCTCGCTGAAAAAGAATGGCGCTGAAAGCAGTTTACCAGCAGTGTCAAGAACTATCTACTAGAAAGATGTGAACATAAGCTATACAGTCAAGTGATTTCTACTTTCGATAAATCTCGTGTCACTTAATTCCTAATGTAACACCTAACCTCAAGAAAAAACTGTGGGCAAATCACGTATAACAACAAACGTTTATACCGTGTTCCCACCAACGTGATTAAGCCAAAGTGATTTATACAAGGTGGCGCAAAATTAATCGGAAGATGTTATAATTTTTGCAAATGGCGTCGTACGTCAATCATATTTGACATTTGTGAACTAGACAGCTGCCGTATTCAAACAGACAAGTAATGGATCGCTATATTCTGCAATTGCTTGGAATAATTGTATAGATTTTTTTGACCAATAATAATCGGTCGGTGGTGTTAGCGCAGCGTGAATTTCGACGTTGATTTTCTAATCGTGTCGGGCCAATTGGGCAAACATTCCGGCGCTTAGCTACTCGACTCGAACAGAGTGGAACCATAGGAGACGCCATGAAGGGCGTGGCCGCCACCGGGCTGGTCGTTCGGCCGAGAATATCGCGGTTCTCGCTGCCGATGTCGCTGAGAACGAAGACCCATCAACCAGACGAAGAGCCACGCAATTAAACCGACCCTACAGCGAATTTTAGTGAAAGACTTACACATGTTGCCATACAAAGTTCAAACAGTGCATCAGTTAATGCCTGCTGTCCGTCTATCGCGTGTGAATTACTGTCAGGCCATCCTCAATCTCAGCAACGAAGAGGACGATTTTGTGTCGAAAATCGTCATGAGCGACGTGGCGCATTTCCACTTAAGCGGTTACGCCAATAAGCAAAATCTTCGGTTCTTTCCATATTTAATCATCCCATACTTCTTTCTTTGGGGCTACTTGAAGTCGCAGGTTTCTGCCAACAAGCCTCAAACAATCGCAGCCCTTAAGGAGAATATTCGACATGAATTCGAACAATTATCACCGGAAATCTTCCGGAAAGTCATAGAAAATGCGATAAAACGGGCACAAATGTGTATCAACACTGGCGACAGCCACTTGATATCATCTTTTCCACTTAACAGGCAAAATTGTAATGCTCCAAATAAAGATTTCCATTACTCAAAATCATTTTCTTTTTATTTAGTAAAAAAAGTACATAATTCAAAAACAAAATTGGATTTTTAATGCGGCTTTAGGTCGAAGTCAATCTTTGAGACTGGAGCAACCCGAGATTGAGCAACCTCAAGAAGGCTTCGTACCTCTCATTCGAGCAAGAATATCCGCATTTTAGTGAAAGACTTGAGGATGTTTCATTAAAAAGTGCAAACAATCCATCAGCTAAGCTAATCGCATCATTTTTTTTTTTTAAGTTCCCTGCCCAATTGGCTGACATTGCGACATAAAAAGAACTATTGTATCAAAGAGGGATAGAGTTAATCGAAGAGAGGGATGAAATCAAGTGAAGGCCAATATATCCTTAGTAGCGGAGTTCCTTAGGTCTGCTGGTAAACGTATCTCCTTGTTAAAGACACGTTTTCTTAACCAATGAAGTGGCCTGTCAGAAAGCCCACCAGCTTTTTGATACTTTCCTTATTTAAGTTGAAGATTTCATTGTAGGAGTAAGGTTTAATTAATCTTTTGGATTGTCTTAAACCCGGAACATTTTTCCAGTGGCTTGGACGAAGTTCTTGTTCCCAATAAAGTAGTAGCCCAATTGACTCTGCAATAAGATTCTGGTCATAGAACGCGGATTCAGATCCAACCCTAGCTAGTTGGTCCGCCGATTCGTTGCCCTCAATACCTTGACGGACAGGTACCCATCCAAGTTTGACCTTGTTGTGTTTGGATAGGGCTTGCAAGGCATCGTAGCAGCACTTTACTGTTTTTGAGTTCAATGTATTGGACGATATAGCTTGTAAGGCCGCTTGGCTATCAGAGAAGATTTTAATGTTGGCGCCTTTAATTCCCTTTTTGGAAATTAAAACGGCGCAGATCTCAATAACATGGACTTCTGCCTGAAAAACCGTGGGATACATTCCCATAGGTATCGAGACTTTGGTGTTGGGTTCAAAGACACCAGCACCAACTCCAGATTCCATTTTCGATCAGTCGGTGTGCCAAGCCATACTTTTTGGGTCCAGTGTCGGAACACCATTAGCCCATTTTGTACGCTCTAGTATTTCGACCTCAAATAATGTCTCAAAACTGTATTCCCTATCCATGCATGGAATAGAACATGTCCATGTTTGGGATTGAGTTAAGTTGCACCTTGGATTAGAGATTTGATAATGCGGTTTACTCCCTATGGGCAGTTCTTAGTTAGTTGCTCATCAACAGCCTTGTCTGTCAAGGGTGTTCCTTCAGACGACTACCGCCTCCGACAGCATAGCCCATTGAGTCATTGCAACATTAAGCCTTCGCACCGGCGCTTTTTAAAAAGGCGCACACATCAAGGTGCCTGTCCCTAGCGAAGGTCAATTGCATCTCTAACATATCCCTGAATCTCAACAACGAAGTGAACGATTTAGGGGTGGGGTAGACTGCTCCGCGAATTATTCAATTCTGGAATGGAAGCGATGAGTAACAACGATTCTCACTTATTGGGTTTTCCCTGACAATTTCTGTTGGGCAATTATTAATTTGGTCTTCACAGCAAATTTTTGTCTGCCGCCTCGACAGTGATAACTTTTGACCAGTTTTTGGCAGTTTGAAGTTCTCTAGGGTGCATTGTAGGCTGTTTACGAATCCTGTTAGAGACAGCTTTCATGAAAATCAAATCCTTCGATCGTTTTCATTTCACGTGATCTGGCCCCTGCAAATTTAAAAATTTTTATTGGAGAATGCGCTGCAATTGTTTAATTTTCTTGGTCGTAAATTTGTTTTGCTGTAGGTCGTAGGTCCTGTAAGTAACTGAAATTGCGCATATTGTATACCTCCCACTTTTTCTTTAAACTTATAAATCCTAAAATAATCAATCAATCAATATTGAATTTGCATTCTTCCTTAATGTTTAAACAAACTTTAATGTTCTCTTACAGGACACGCGTGTCTGCGAGAATCGGCTGGAGGACTTTGCCACTGGAGCTATTATAGAAGTGAGCGATTACTTTCTTGAGTTGCATAATCATCTGCAGTTGGAAGAACGTCGAATTATCGATGAATTCAAAAAGTCAGCTCGTTCATCCCAGAAAGCAATCAATGAGGCTTGCGCCAAGCTTTCCGATTGTCAAATAACCTTAAACGTAAGTAGTATTATGAGAGTGTCCTTGTCACAATTTAATCGCACCTTCTCTTGCTAATAGAATATGAGATCAACGTTGGAAGGATACCTCCATAAGCCACCAAATGAGTTCCATATAAACGCCGTCATTGAACTGGCCACCATGCAGCTAGAGCAGATACCCTGTCAGATACAAATATCCACCATCGAAGACAATCCTTTTGTGTTAGTAATGCTTCGATTTGGTCCGCAATCAGTATCTCTCAACTCCATTTCTTGCTTCTTCTATAGATTCAAAAAACTCAAAGACGTTCGCAGGGACATAGTGAAATCCTATGAAGTTATCGCTCTTGATCCGAAACTTAGCATCCGAATAACACCAATGTACGGAGACCTGGCATCCTTTGAAATAAGCTCTGAAAGAGCCGTTAGTCCAGAGCCAATGTCTTTCACACTATTGGATTCGATAGACCATCGTCAGACTACAATGTCCATTTCGCCAACGTCGACAATTGCTGTTGGCAGGAACAAGCGTGTCGGTCGTGTTACCAACATCATTAGTCCCTCGCAATTCTACGTTCAAAGCGAAGAAGTAATTTCGGAAATATTGCCTCACTTGGTCAATATTGATGGGAATACTGGTTTCGTAGAATCGGTCAACACTGGCGAGATGTATTTAGTTTACCATGCCGTGGATAAAGCCTGGTTTCGGGGTATCATCAAAGAAGAGGTTAAACGGCCTAAGCAATTTAAAGACAAGGACAACATAAAGTATAAAATGTTTCTCTTGGACTATGGAATCTACGATGAGATTCAAAAGAAATACTTGCGAAAGATTCTCGATAAAGTCAAAGCTATACCGCCGGCATCTGTATGCTGTGGACTGTTGGACGTTGCTCCTGCTGGCAAGGAGTGGCCCTCTGAGGCACGCGAATTAATGGAGGAAATCATCCAGAAGTGAGTTTTCTCATATTTTACTGATAGCAGATTTTATTCTTGTATTCTTACAGCAAACCAGTTCAGATCATAATTCAGGACACAACAAAATCACCCTGGAATGTTGAGGTTTTCACTTTAAACTCTGGCGAGCCAATATCAATACGTGAGGCTCTAATCTATACAGGAATAGCCGTGGATTCGTCTGCTTCAGTGTCCCAGAGGAACTTTCCTGGAGCAAAGCCAACCCAAGTTTCGAAAATGAAACAGCGGCTGCAAAGGCCAATACTGCATTCGGGGGAGTTTTTTCGTGTTAAAATTACCCACATTGAGAATCCTCAGCAGTTTTTTGCAGTAAAGGTACATTTTGCAATCGGTTACTATTGATTGTGAACTAATCTAGTTGTAATTTTAGTTTTCCCAATTAGAAGAACTAACCAACTTGGAGGTCGAAATGGATTTGGAATATTCAGACAAACAAAGCGATACTATTTATTATGCCCAAATGCACATGTGCTGTGCACTATTTGTGGAAGGCAAATGGTATCGAGGCTGTGTGGAGGAGATTAACGATCCAAGTAAGTCTATTTCAAATTGTATCACTTTGGCCATAGATGAAAATTTCTCTCAAAATCCCAAGCACCAATCGGGAATGGTTAGTATTAGCTGGAATATAAGTACCCGGAGTTATTTCCGCCAACATTGCACCCCTTAGAAATTGACAGATAACTTATCATTAATTTATTTATTGATCCTAATCCCAATCCACGAATTAACTACCTACTGTTCAACTTTCTTTTACAGATAGCATCCGAGTGCGCCTCGTCGACGACGGCCGTTCAGTTACAGTCAACTGGCGTCAACTGCACGTACTCAAAGAGCGCTTCACCAGCGAATGCGAACTTTCTATAGAGTGCTCCCTGGCCGATGTCCAAGCATTGCAGCAAAACGACTACGAATGGACAGAGACGGCCATTGCTGAGTTCGTGCGTATGACTTCAAATCCAAATATCCACATGACTATCGCGTCCAGCAGTCAATTTCGGTACCAGGTCATACTGAATGTGGTAAAAAAACACTTGGACATCAACATCGGCGCAATGTTGGTCAAGTTCAACCACGCCCTAACAACAGGAGAGGCATCGGCTGTCGTCGATAATACACGCGACAAAAAATCCCCAATAGATCCACTTCTGATTGCCGATGGAAAAGCTAAGCCAGCAGACTCTAAATTCCGTACTCTCAAGAGGACCCCAGTTCAGGTGATCCACATTAACAGTCCGGGTGAATTCTACATTCACCTAGTCGAGCACATTCCAGGAATATTGAAATTCCACGACGAGCTTCAATTGGCGCAGGAGAAACGACAACAAGAAGAAGAAGATTCTATCGACAGCGTGGAATGGCAAGTAAACGACCACTGCATGGTATTCACCAAAATTAATGACACCGCTACTGAGCAATGGTTTCGAGGTGTTATCGTAGAAAAAGTCGGCTACGATCGGTATGTTGTGTTTCTGCGCGATAGAGGTGTGACCATTCGAGATCAGCGAAATAACCAATTGAGCCCGATAGCTGATCTATACGACAGAATTTGCAATGCAGCTACTCTTTGTCACCTAGCATGTGTGCATCCAACTGGAGGCATGAAAACATGGTCGCACTCATCCATCGACGAGTTCGTGCACAATGTCGGTATTTTCGAATCGCTTGGTGCAACTATTCAGGGCGAAATGAAGAACTGCTCGATTCCTGTTGTTCTCTGGGGAATGATGACCGAAACTAACGATCCACTTGCACCGTGTACCACTAAGTACACAAATATCAACAAGATTCTGGTAAGCGCTGGTCTGGCTCATTTGTCGGAAAAAATCGATCTCACCCGCCAGTTGGATCAGTTTGTGCAAGCCGAAATAGAGCATGGTCATCAGACACTGCAGGACTGGTACGAGAACTTCAAAAAGACGTTCGAGGAATTGCCCGAGTGCTTGGATGAAATAGAAGAGTCTGAGGCGGAAAAATCCATCGTGTCTGGCCTTCAAATATCGGAGCCTATGGATGAGTGTGGAACTGCAGCTGAATGGCTACCTGCAGAGCCGATTGATAAGACCGTATTCACTGCCTACCCAACCTATGTGGATGACGAAGCCATTGTCTATCTACACGATGCCGCCAAACACTCGTTGTTGAGCAAAATGAAATCTAAAATAAATGAAGAAGTTCAGCTGAAACCAGTCTCGAAGGACGAAAATTGGACCCTGGGACAGCCCTGCTTAGCTCGCTATCATCTGGATAATTGCTTATATCGCGCCAGCATACATCGCAAAATGTCCAACTTGAAATACGAAGTTCGCTTCATTGACTATGGAAATGTGGAGACATGCGATGTGCGCGATTTGCACAAGATAATGGCATTTCCCAATGTTCCAACCCAAGCGGTTCGCTTTCGAATCGATGGAATCACGCCCAAAGGGGGTCAGGCAAGCTTTTCAGTGACTGTGTTGGACCTGATTCATGGAGTTATCGTTGACAAACACTGTGGGATTCGCGTGCCGAGTGGTCAGGAGGGCAAAGAGATCAAGAGGTGCGCCATCCGCTTTGACCGCAACGATCTGGCGACCTATCTCATTCAGAATGGCTTCGTTGCCGGTGCTGGCGCCCCGAATCCGATCACAAGCACCAACAAGAAATCAAATCATAGGCTTTTGGCGGTGGAACCCCAGATACAGGTGGAAAACACCAACTCCGATGATGAACTGAGGGAATTTATGAAACATCAAATCTGTGATCCAACGGAAGAGCCTGCTCGTAGTACTCCTCCAGAAGCTCAAGATGATATTGCCATGTTTAAACCGGACGAATACCGTCGTATGTTCGAGAAGATGCAAAACGAGAAATTCTACAAATCGGTCAACGATATCGATTCGGAGAACTCTACCCCATTTGACGGTGCTGGCGAAAGTGATGACGATGATGACGTAGTCGAACTAGAATTTAGCTTCCGTTCCAACTACTGGAACGTTGATAACAACGTAGAGAGCGGTGCCCCACAGATGCCCAGATCCGATGCAGGATCGAACTTTGAAAATTTTGACCCACTAGACTCGTCATCGCTTCTGTCAAATTTCAGCGGCATCGAAGCATTCAAACAGCCCCAACTGCCGATGAGCGTAACCTCGTTCCACTGCGACGTGGGTTACTTTCGTTCACCGACCATTCTGCACATCTTTCCCCATCTCTCCGAGTGGGAGTATCGTCAACTTGAGCTTGCCAGGCGCATTCAAATCATGGTGCGCACAACGACACCATTAGTGTCGTTCGACGTAAAGACCCCATGTATCGCAAGATACTCGAAAGACAAGTTGTGGTATCGTGCGATTATTCGTTCGCACAATGCCACCATGCATAAAGTTAAGGTTTTCTATGTGGATTTTCTGAACACCGAACTAGTAGCGGAGGAGTATGTTCGCAACTGCCCCAAGGAACTGTTGTCGTGGCCTCTGCGCACATTCGAAATGAAACTGTTCGGTCTGAAGGCCAATCCGAGAATGCGTGAAAAGGACGTCAAGCTGGCCCTGAAGAAATGTTTAAAGGGGCGTACACTCTACGCCAAAATCATAAGGGCAGGCGGCAAAATGACCGAGGTTTGCCTGTTCAATTCAAAGGCCGAAAAGGAAACTCCAGCTTACGAAGATCTCATCATACAAAAGTACTTTTGTAAAGAGTAAATTTTACGCAATGAATTTGACGATATAAAGTATCTTTTAAGTTAGGTTTTGTATTCCTTTAACGAATAAAACTATTTTTTTTTGTTTCTTACTTGTTTAAAAAAAAAAAGTTGTAATTATTTATTTTTCACTCCACCCTATGTCCTTGAAAAGGGCTTAATACCGCAGGGATGTTTCATATGTACTCCAATAGATTCGCCGTACATTCTCTGAATCTTGTTACAAACCTATTTGACGAGCTCTTGCCTATGAATCACCTCCGAGTGCGCTTCAGTCAACATTAACCTAGCAACAGCAAAATCTATAAGTGTCTGTACGACTCGACTGAGTTGCTGCAATTGGAAAGACCTAAACCCAGAATGACAAGCCGCCCCGATGCTACCAACATTCCCAGTTCAGAAAGAATTCCCAGAATAAGAAAGACTTGCAACAGATTGTGTTTAAGCTCAAAAACGTATGGAATAGAAATTTATTTCGAACAAATCCACCAGTACATAATGAGGTTGCATTTTAACGTTGAGTGCTCTTTGCGATCTGCTCCTTGAGAACTAAAATACTGGCACGCTGCTCTGGCGGCAACATGGCAATCTGTTCGTCAGACAACTGCAACACCTGCATGATTAGTGCAGCCTTCTCTTGGTCGGAGGCATCGCTTGGAATTCCATTCGAAGTGAGACGACTCTGCAGATTCTGTTGTGCAGTTTGCGGTGCAGATACGGGCTGCGGTACTGCTTGAATTGGAATACCAGGTCGAAGACGTGGATCGCCTTGACGTTGGCGTGGATCTGTTGGAAATGGCACAGGAGCTGCCACTGGCTGTGGCATACGCTGCGAGCGTGGATCGATTTGGTTTGAAACAATTGGTGGGGGTACTGGATTGGGCAGGGCACGCATGTCTTGATCCATATTACGCGACATCCTAGGATCAATATTTCGCGCATCTTGCATTGCACGCGGATCGTTCATGGCGCGTGGATCGCCCAATACTCGTGGGTCAACTGCACGCAAGTCGATGTCCTGATTCTGCATAACAAAGTTTGCCATCATTGCTACAGATGGTGTTTGTTGCTGGGACGGTGCTTGTATCAGGGGATTTTGCTGCGACATACTTGGCATCTGTTGTGGCTGCCCAGTCATGGCATTAGTACCGAGAACAGGGGGCATTTGATTTGCCTTAAAGAGCAATGTCTGAAAAATAAAATAGGCATGAACACCTGTCTGCACTCTCAATGTAGTCCTACTCACCAAAGCTGTCTGCGGATCAACAATTCGCATCACAACCATCGACTGGAGCAGAGCATATGCTAGTTGAGGGTTCATCAAGAGCATCTGACGCGCTTCGGATGGATTGTTTTGAATGCACAGTTTCATTTGTTTCATCAGTTCATACATCTGCTCTGGCGGGAGTGATGCTACAGTTTTTGTGATGATTTCTGGCGCTTGATCTGGATCACAGTGATCTCCATATGGATTCTCTACTTGTGGCCCCTGAAGTAGTTGTTGCATTTCCATACGCGATTTCTCTGTACAAGCATTATCAACACGCAATGTTCGGCCACCAATTTCATAGCCATTCAAATTGCGCATAGCACTGAGGGCGGTCTCTTGATCCTTGTACTCACAGAAACCATAGCCTTTGGGTTTACCGCTCTCACGATCAAATACTAGCCTAAATATTGAAACATTTTATTATCTACTAATAGGATAAACAGGAAATTACTTACTTTAACGATAACACGGGACCGACTTCGCTGAAGATTTCCTTAAGCTTCTCCTCGGTGGCTTCGTAGGGAATGTTACCGACTAAAATTCGAAAACATCAAACTGTTAACTGAGTTGTAATAAGAAAGTTCCGAGTGTTTACCAAAGACTGATCGCATGGATTTGTCCATAATACTTTGATCTTGATTTTTATCTCCCATTTTGTTAAATATTTACTTTTTATTATAAATTTAAAAGAAATCTACGGCAAAGCGTTTCTTTCGCGTTGCTCAAAGTTGAGTTCAATGACAGTATTGCTGTCAATTAAAGGTGTTACCGTTGGTGTGTAAATTTTCAGATATGACAATGAGAAAATTATGCGATGTTATATAGCAAACGTAGTAGATTATTGGAAAGGTTTTTATGTACATTATTTTTGTTAGCATATTGTACTAGACACAAAAAAGTAAATCACAAACTTCAAAGGAAAATATCGAATAAACACAAAAAATACATAAAGGGAATTCACTGAAAGCCTCAAACTGCGTAAACTGCAGAAATTTACCACCTCGTAAATCAACTGTCAGATTTTGTATGGAGAATAGTTTATGCAGACCTCATAATTTTCCGCAACGATTTAGGCTCGGAAATCAACCGCGGAAAGTTACGCAAATCACAATTGCCAAATGAGACAGACAGTCGTATGAATTGTTTGTTTGATTCCAGACAGTCGATTTACGCGATTTACGCAATAACATTTCCGAGGGGCGTTCAGTTATGCCCAAAACACCCGTGCAGAATTCACAGTGCAGCAAGATTAGAATACATGATACCAATGTAAATTCTGCACCCACCGCAGCACTGCAACATGTCTCTATTTCTAAATCCACTGGATAGCAACGCAGTGAATTAAATTAAATAGACTTGGCAGCATCGAATTTTCAAGTTCAGCTACTGATGCATACGAGGAAAAGAGAGACGGCAATTATTTGTCGTCTGTGTTTCACTCACGTATTTTTCCCCGCATTGACAGCAACCGCTGCAAGTTGAATTCTGCACATCTGTTTCTTCTGCAGTCCTGCGTGCAGTGAAGCATTCAGAATTTCTGCACATGTGTTTTGGGCATTAAGGTACCACAGAAATTTATACATTTACGAGCTGCAGAAATTTACCCTATAATAGGGGTATTCATGCAACGGTGTAAACTCGTCGTAAACGTAGTAAACTTGGTAAGTTTACGACGCGATAAATGGACTGTCAAAATTTGTATGGAAAATCATCTACCACAAGCGATGGTAAACTTACTACGCGAATTTGGGTGGAAAATCGAGATGGTAAACTTACGACGCCGTCATTGTGACATTTCAAACTTGAAATAAAGGTACGAAATCAGAAAAAAATTACTTTATAATACTTTTGATGCATTTATAAATAGAAATTTCACATTTTACTATTCCAAATGTAGGATAATTAGTTAGTCAATCAAATTGTATTAAGAAAACAAGTTTTAAAATGGTTTAAATAACGAAATTTCCAATTCCAAACCAAAAGGGAGTTTTCGTTCGCGGCAAAAAGATTGAAATTGGAAATTTCGTCATTTAAACCCTTTTAAAACTTGTAGACAGGGCAATTAATTCCGGCTAGAATCGGTTAGATGCACGGAAGTTGGCGGTCGAGCCTTTACTAATTATTAATCGAACTATTAGGTGATTGCAATAACTGTGTCAGTAACTTGGTGTTTGATTGTTTTGTTTTGATAGTTTGATTGAAGAAATGTGTAACATTAAAATTTACCAATTTCTATATTTTACTTCCACCATTTCATGTGTCATCTGCATCTAAGGCAATTGTCATATTTGCTTGAAAATGCAATACGTTTCGATACGATTTCTATTTATTCAGTTTGCTACTAATATTGCCGCACAATCAGTACCAATATTATTCTATGCGGTACTGGGCCACACATGTCTCCCCATGAAAGTCGCTTCGAGTGAGTGAGTAGAAAAGCGAAGGGATTTTTGCTTCGAGGTATTCTTCCGAACAAACGCACCATTTTGCGTTTCAGTGTGATCAAGTGCGTTTTTACTGATATTTTTGACAGCTTCATACGAATTTTCTTCCTATATGCTCCGACAGGAATTGGTTGCGGAATTTATTTGTAGTGAAGTGTGGATAATTGAAATGAATACAGAAAAAAAACATTTTAACAAAGCAAAGGAGCATGCGTTGCGGAGAATTCTCCTTTCCGACGGGATACCTCGCTAGGGCCGATTATAGGTACTAATTTGATATTTAAAAACATAGAATTACCTCACCACCCGAATGGTAACACCCCCTACCAACCAATCCAACACATTTTTTTGTTTGTATTAATCTACTACATTCGACACACCATCACGGACTGTTCTAGTACACAATTATAAATTTTAATCAATTAAAATAAACATGTCTACTTCACGTCGGACGTAATTTTAATTGTGAAACTTTATCAAATTTCCCACAAAAATTACTCGTATTTTCCATAAATTCTACCAATTATCGTTAATTTAATACATAAACTATAATAATTGATAAGTTTTACGTGAAAATGTGATCATTCTTAGTGGGAAATTCCTTTGTGAAAATCGTGAGTGAATTTTCTATGTCATTGAACGACCATACAACGACGACGACGACGAGACTTCGTTCGACGTTGTACAAAAAAAAAGTTTCTTCTCTTTTTCTGTGTGCTTTTTAATCGATGATGATCATCACTGAGGGCGAAAAAATTCCTCCTTTTTGATGGCATTTTTTATATATGTTCTTCTTTCTGTATTGGGGATTTTTTCTGTTGTTTCTCATCCACCAGTCATATCCGACGATAAAATGAACGAAGATAAAAACTCGTTGAACTGAAGAAGAGATCGCTCACGGAGCACACATTTTTCCAAAACTTCGGCGATTTTGTGTTTTTTTTTGTAACACCACGAGAAAAGGAAGAAAATCAATACAAAACAAGAGAAAAAAAAAGACGAGCCGTATCGTATCAGTGATAATAATTCACAAAGAACGTAAAGTCCGAAAAGATATGACTTCACTGCGAAGAAATTCAATATTTGTTGTACTGCAGCTGAAAAGAATAATGTAAGTGACGTTTTTTTTCCTTCTTTAGGTACTTGTTTTTTTTTTTGTGATAATTATGTTCTATGTCTTTACCAAGGTAAATGACTTTTGTGGAGCAGCTCAGATTTGGGGGTTAATGAGTCCGAAGAAATCACTTTTATTACTTGATTCATTCATTTTCCAATTCAGGCGAGATGGTGGTGTACAATGTAAAACACTTGAGTTGCTTGGCAGGTGGAGTGAACAAAAAAATGGCAGAGAAAAATTACTTTAGACGTACATCGGTACATATTCATTTCGAATTTCATGTGAGTGCTCGTTGCTCGTCTCTCATTGCTAGTGTACCTAGTACATTTTGGGTTAAAAAAAAAAAAAAAAATAAATAAATATAAGCCAGGGGTCCACTACCACTACTCGTGGTAATGTGCGGGCCGAACAGAGAACAGACACAACAAAAGTGTTGACGGTGAGACAGATCTGCTGCTGTTCATTGTTCCACCAATCTGAACGAATAGAACAGAGTGTTGTCATAATAATTGGCCTCCATCTCGTTTTTAGAACAAGTTTAGTGGGAAGGTAAACAGTGTGTAAAATGGCAGAGAGCTTTTCCTTGAAACTTGTGTTTGGGCGATTTTCTCCAGTGCAAAACATGTTTGGGGTGGTTTGACTGACGTCCCTTAATGGATTTAGGTAATGGATTCTGTGTGGTATTTCAGTAAAATAATTTTATGCCACTTTCTAATAAACACAGAGTCTTAACAAAGAAAAGCTCAAGAGTCCATGCACCAATATCGATTTGTACAGAGTCTGATTGTACACAGGTGTAGCATCAGATTTCGTAGACTCTTGATGGTAATGATAGGCTGATAAGAAATTCAAGAAACAAAGACTTTGCCTATCATAATATTTGAAGGAGAACACGAGTATCTTATGGAAAGTGGTAATCAGACTGAAGTTTGAACTTGTCTCTCTACTGTAGGTTGTTGACTTTACATTATGGATACATATAAAAATCCTTGCTAGAGAAATTCTTATTTGTTCCCAAAATAAGTTGAAATTTGAGACATTTCAAAAGCGATTCCAGTTAGAATTTGTTACATATGTTTCCTTTTTAAAATTTGTTCTCATAAGAGCTCTTAATTCGATTAAAATTTGTACATATTAGGGGTGGCTCGAAATACGAATGCTTATTCAGAATATTTTTATCAGTTGGGGTGAGCACTATGCAATGTCTATTCATCAGCTTTATATACATCATAATTAACAATTCAACTGCCGCCTTGACAAATTTGTATGACCGAAAAACTGCAACTTCCGATAATGGATCCTTACACGTTGTCTGGTAACGAAGTTTGTCATGGATTAATGCCTTTAGTTGCACCCATTGAAAAAGACGCTGTTGCAGGGGAATATTGAAACGTTGCATCCGACAACGACGTCCTTTACTAGCGCCGGATTCCTACTCAATTTCGGAACAGACCGATTTGTGTTGCCCATGTTGCAAACTTAAGGGGTTACCTCGCAGGATCGGAATGAAGACATAGCTTACTCTATTATTGGAACTATTCGCTTTAAGCTGGTGAACGCCTAGATCGCTCAGTATTCGTCCTGTAGCTCCTGCAAGAAGAAATCTGTTGTTCTGTTTTGAGTTTTCAGTGTTGCTAATCACTTAATCTGCATTGAAAGTGCGTTAACAGTTTAGATAATTTGATTAACTAATCCAAGGTACTTAAAAAAAAACTTTTGGGAAACTACTTCATGCCCTGTTTCTCTAAATGTTATGGTTTTCCAAGCGTTCCTACTCTTAATAAGCACTGTTTCCGTTTTGTGATCGGCGAGTTGCAAATTGTCGCTAGCTAAAACGTAAATTTACAACTCTCCTTACTGTGCATGTCAACTTCTCTTAGCGTTTTTTCAACAACCACCACGATCCAGAATTTTGCCTTATATAAACCTCCACGGCAGGAAGACTGAGCTCCTCACCAGAATCATTAAGGACTCTATTCACAAAATAACTCCTTGATGAGTTACTCTATTAACGTAGCCGTTTTTGAGCTAAGATGTATGTACTTTAGTGAGCCAAAAGAGATCTAAATTTATTATCTGAGCCGCAGACACATCTGCATACTCATGGAGGTAATTACTGAATGTGTTGCATACTGTTCGGAAGCTGTAGGGACGTCGAAGAAGTAGAACCTGTTACCAACTTTAGACACCTCCAGCCCTGAAAACAGACATAATGATTATCAACGGGTACTTCTTGGATAGATTTCGTGTTCCGTAATGAACTAAGGGTTTAATTTTGTCTCCAACTAAAGACTGACGGTCTAATTATTGAAGCTGAGGCACCTATTTAAATCTCTGCAACTCCCAGTTTATTTATTTATTAGTGACGCACTGTGAATATTTTGTAAAGCACTTCTCACTGCGAACCTATAACGCATTAACAGCGCCCGAGATTTTTTCTCTTCTAGATCTTTATTTAGAAAACTATTTGGCTCGTTCATGTTTTCAAGAATGTTTTCTTCTTCCCAAAAAGTTTTTACTTTCTTTTTAAGCTTTTTGTAAATATCTGAACAATTCCGTTTATACACCCTAAACTTGAGTACAATTCTCATGTCTGATCTGGTGCGCCGAAAACTAACTAACTTGTAACTAATCGGAGACACGAATATCGCGAATTCTATTAATTCGCTTCAACACC
Organism: Cheilosia scutellata; assembly: GCA_955612985.1. NCBI lineage: Eukaryota > Metazoa > Arthropoda > Insecta > Diptera > Syrphidae > Cheilosia > Cheilosia scutellata. The sequence continues at coordinate 21,461,234 of OY015312.1, read as the reverse complement.
AGCGTTACGTTACGTTGAGCAACAATGATCAAACAAAATTGCCAGCAGCATTCTGCCCTTCAGCAATTCAACCGCAATACTGGCCCTGCTACAAATGCCAATCAGTTTACCATCAAGCCTCCGGCCATATGGTACGGCACATAAAGATTTAAGTTCCACATAAACTTTTATGTGACAGCTTATGCCTTACGAAAAGTAGCCCATAAGAATTTAATTCATTCATTCATTTTTAATGGTCCGCATGTCCATTAAGTGGGTCGCGGGTGTATCTTGCTCAAGTTCCTCTATAGCTCTCGATTCTCCGCCATCGACTCTAAATCTTCAAGGGAAATCCGCATACGGGTATAGGAGAGATTATGGACTTGATCTAACCATCTCATCCTGGGTCTACCTAAAGAGCGCCTGCCTGATGGTAAGGATTCCATAGCACGTCGTGGGATCCTAGTTGGCGACATGCGTTTAACATGACCAAACCACCAAAGCATAGACCGCTACGTCCGGAGAAGTAACTGTTAAGAATTTAAGTAGAACTTAAACCGCTAAGAGTCGTATCAGCAAACGGCCTTAAGTCGTCAGCAGCACCCGCCGTAGAAGCCAGAAGATTCTGATTTAGCGCCGTGTAATAAATGGTATGGCTCTTAAAAGAGAACCCTACATTTCATACTCCAGCTATTATCTTCTCTCAAACAAAAAAGCGTTTTGTAGAGATGTTTTGTTCTTCGATGAAACTCTGGATTTTCAGCCAGCTTTACTGCCCAGAGTTATCCACTTGAAGAACATTGTCTTCACTATTTTTTCAAATAATCTTGTTAACCAAATCGCTTCTTTGGCTGCTTCATTTGCTACGATTTCTGCTTCTGTTGTTGAAGTTGCCAGCATTGATTGCCTTTGACTTAGCCACGAAATAGCCAGCATACGTAACAACTACTCCGGAAGTAGATCGACCTGTTTTTGTGCATCTTCCAAAATCCGCATCGCTGAAGCACTCTAGAATCCCTTTTCTGCAGTTTCGCTGGTAAGTTATTCCAGTATCAAGAGAGTTTTATCTGAAAATTCTTTTTGGTTTTTGCAGATGGATTCTCCAGTGATCTTGAAAGAAAACCTAGATCTGGCCTTGTGCCAAGCATTAAATACACTAAAGCGCCTACTACTTGCCGGAATGGAAAGTTATGCTTCTTAACATTGTCTTTCCCTGTTTAAGTTTCAGACTGTAACATTGGCGCCGAAATAGGCTTGGACTCTAAAAAATTAAAGTGTTCAAGAATCCTTCTTTCATGTGATTTTTTACTTAGATATCTGGATCTTCTTTTCTTCTTGTGCAATTTCAAGTCCCAAGAAATTTACAACTTTCTTTGAGATAATTTTGAATTCAGATTTTAGCTTTTCTGAATATATTTTCAAATCTCTTGAATCAGTTATTGCAACCAAACCGTTATCAAAACTATTAAAAGCATCTTTAGAATATACATACAAGCATGAATCGGCTTCACTTGCTCCAATTTTAATAAAAATAATTCCAAAACGTTTATTCCAGCATCTTGGAGCCTGCTTTAATCCATATAAATTTCTCTTCAGTTCCCGGACCGTCGGCGTCGTTATATCCCTCTGTTTCATGCTGTCATAACAGAATCGTCAAATCTTTGTAGTCTTCTTAATGTTGAACGGTCTCTTAAGATTTTGCGCCTTGATGAAGTTAAATTCGGTTCTTCAACTTCAAAATCCGTAGCAGTGTCAGCTCCGGTTTTATATCCGTCATTGCTACTTCCTGTTTCGACTCTTGTGTTTTCATTGTTTTCTGCAATTTGATCTTCATTTTCATATTTTTTTAATAAATAAATATTATATGTATTACCAAGATACTTTCTTCAAAATGGGACACAATCACTTCAGATTGGCACCTCATAGATGCTTTACGTTTCCGCTTTGCATGTCATAAGGCACCATCAGATCTTTTGAGTGAAACAGGTTTCAACCAAGTTTCAGTTTATTTTTTCAAGACGATTACCAACGTACTGGTTGGATTTAGCAATCGATCGATTAAGCAGTCGATCTTTACACAGAAGTCCTTATACGATGGACTTCCAAACCCCCATTTCATAGGCTCATTAATTCGGTCTGTAAAGGTTCCAGTCTCCTTTGAAATTTGCCGTAAGAGACATATTTAAAAGCTGGTCTTATATATTTACGAAGTCTGCATACAGTGGTGGAAAACTAATTAGAAACAAATAATTTTTTCTGAGGATTTAATTACCGCTGGTTTATTTATCAACAATTTCGATACGACCTTAGTAAACATAAATAATAGCGTATTAATAGTAATAAAAATGGGAATCAAATAAAGAAATAGAAACAAATTCAAAAAAAAAAAAAAAAAAAAAAAGAGCAGAAGGTATGTTTCTGTGTGGAATTATAATTAGAAACAAAAAATGTATATAAAATAAATATAAAAAATTAAGTTTTTGAGTCCAACTCTTAATATATATAAAATTTGATCAATATTTTGTGCGTAATCCACTATTTGCAATGACAGCAGCACACCGGTTTGGTAAAATGGCTACCAACTTTTGACATCTCTTAATATTTCTCCAAGCTTGTTCAATGTTTCTGAACAATTCGCGGAAGTTTTTCGATGTTTTCGTTTCCAAACTTCTTTCCAGATCAGCCCACAAATTCTCAATTGGATTGAATTCGGGACTTTGCGCTGGCCATCTCAAAACATCTATTTTTTCTTCCGGAAACCAACTCTTCACAAGTCGTGAAGTGAGCTTAGGATCATTGTCTTGTTGGAAAATTTAAGACACTTGCAAATGGTCAAAAGCATATGGCTCCTTAACATTTGCTAGTATATCCTTATACACATGCTGATTCATTCGTCCAGCAACACACACAATAGGACCAACACCGCGCCAGGAAAAGGCTCCCCAAACCATCACAATTTCACCACCATGCTTGAACATTTTTATGGTGCACTTGGGGTTGAGTTCCTGATTTTTTGGCGCCTTAAACATTTTTGCTATTTAATCCAAACATATTAAATTTTGATTCATCACTCCAAAGCACTTTTTTCAGAAAGAGAGGGGTTTAAGTGCATATTCCTTCGAAAATTCCAACCGACATTTTACATTTTGTTTTGAAACGTGTGGCTTCTTAAGTGTGATGCACCCCCGCATTCCTGCTTCTAATAGTCGGTTCCTGACGGTTTTGCATGTGATTTCCTGACTTAGTTGTCCCGATACATTTGACAGAATTTCTTTACTGGTAAGAAAAGGATGTGTCTTACTCAAACGGAAAACGAGTCTGTCTTCTTTAGCGGTTGTTTTTCTTGCCCATTTTTTCTTTTGGGGTTTTCTATACTACCTGTATCATTGAAAACTTTTATTGCGCCATAGACCATCTTTTTGGAGCATTCCAGGTCCAGGTCCATAGATGCTCCTGCCCTACAATATTTTCGGATGATCAATTTTCTTAGTTCCGGTGTGCAGCTCTTGTTTTTTTCCCATTTTACTAAAGTAAATAATATGACTAAGACGTATTAACAGGAAAAATATGCAGAGTCAAACTTATACCGTAATAAAAACAAAGTATTCAAAATTGTATGCGATGTTTCTAATTAAATTTCCACAGAATTTCTTATATCGATATTAAACCTTAGTAAACTTTGTCCACCAAATACTTCGCGAGAAATTTTAACAGATCTACTTAAAGTACAAAAAATGCGCAAAGCTGCTGCAAACCAACGGCACTTAACCAGCCCCTATATATTGTATGAAACTTGTGTAAAAAAAGACACAATGACAACTCCATGTCTATTTTTTCATTGTTTCTAATTAGGCTTCCACCACTGTAGATAAGAGTTCCATCAAGTTCACCTTCCATGTTGTACTGAGCTTAGTGGAGAGCTCCAATGTCTTCCCTAATACCTGTACAATCAGTCTTTTTATGATTTCTTCTCTCCTTAATATGAAACTCAAAATATTCTCTTCCCTCCCCATGACACGGTTTGTGCCTTAAATGTGTTTTCATATTTTCATTACTTCATTTTTGTTAATCCAGTTTTTGAATGAGTTAGTTTTCTGTTTTACAACTACATATTTGGCAATAATATGACAATTTCAAAATAAAATATTCACTCTCAGGTTATGTTTATCCATACTGTACGGGTAACGTTTTATTTTATCTCTTCAAGGTTGGTTATACCATTCTAAGAAGTTTCGGAATTTCATAAACTGTCAATACAAATTCAAAGAATAATACTGCATTGTCAGGAACATTATAATATTCATTACATAGATGGCGCTGCAATTTGTAATGAATCAACCATCAATCGGTAAGCTTTATTTTGTTTACTAATTTTATGTCTTCCCGATAAACTTGAGTTGCTTTGACAATTGCATTGTTTTGACTTTGGAGATGGCCCACAATTTGTTCCCCACTTGATTCTTTTGTATTTAGCGACCCTCTCCAAACCACCCTGTCGACTTTTTAAATTTAGTTTTAGTCGAATAAAAACAATTGAATGAAGATTTTGCTTTCTTGTAGATACTTTTGGTAATTTTGATACAACAACAATGGCGAACCTTTGACAGTGGTTCGAGCAAGAATCTTCCAACTCAAAGGGGATTCATATAAATTCGTTTTCTATAATACGTCTGCGCAACACATACAATCTACCGTGGTCCAGTGTAGAGGAAGAAAACAAGTCAAATATAGAAACTTCTGATTCCTACTACACTTACAGTGACCCGATAACCAGACCTTTTGCGCACAAGGAAGAGCAAATTCCTAAATTTACCAAAATGGGTGGCAACGTACAGTGTCCAGTATGTACATTATTCCTCCTTCCCGGTATGGACTTGTCCGACCACCTAGAGACCCATCCAAAGGAGCAAGTCATCAAAGCACTCGTACAAATGAGCCTCAAATCTGAAGTTACCGAGACAGTTACGCCTGATAATCCCAAGAAAGTCAGCTCAACACCATCAATCGAGAATGACGTCCATAATCGGACAACAGAAGAGGAACGAACAACGCCCATGTCAGTGGCCAGTGAAAGCACGGTGGGAATAAATGAAAAGCAACGGGAGTTGGAAGATAATATTAACTTGACTCCGATACCTCAGAGTCTTTCATTGAATAGACAATGTGGATATTTGTTTGAAAACAACAACAGTAGCAGTAGTAGTAGCAGTAATAGTAATTTCTTTGGGCCACCGACTCCATATTACCATCAACATCATCAGCATCATCAACACCAGCAACAACAACAACAACACCACCAGCAGCAACAACAACAACAACAACAACAACAACAACAACAGTCTTTACAAAATTATCATACCTATAACGGACATCCGGGCCCGTCTCAGCCTCCAATGCGAGTAAGTTTAGCGAGCTTGTAACAAATTGTTTGCATACTAAGTAACATTTTCTTATTTAATCAACAGCTCTTCTCCTATCAACCAAGCCCCAAGCCGTTACAACCACCACCCGCCTATGGCGCCGCCATAAGTCAACTTCGATCTCAAAATAGCCAAAATCTGATGGTGAGCCACATCAATCGTCCCCAATATTCGCCGGGAAATCACACATCAATATCATCCTCATCGACATCCTCGATGTCGGTGGTATCTTCACGTCTGCCGCCACCACTACCGCCGCCACCTTTAAGTCAACGTTTTCAGTCCAGCTTCCCGCAGATGGAAACGCCGCCCTTCACCGATACTTGTGACAACGACGCAATGTCGCCGCGCCGGTCGTCGATGACACCCCCGACACGACCACCTCCCCAGTTGTACCGATCGCCGCTTTCATCAGCCGGCCAGTTCTCGCGGCAGTCGAGCTCGCCCTACTCCGTGATGACTGGATCACCATCTGTGCTGAGATTTGCTGAATCACCGGTGACCGCACACTATCTTGAGCGGGAAAATGGCGACTTTATAGTACAAGAAACGCCCAAGCACGTGGTCGAGTGCGTCGAAAAAGACGACGGCGAATTTTCCGTGATAGAACGCGTCTATCACATGCCACCGAGTGTTGTTCAGATAAATGAGGACCAAGACGATGACTTGTCGTCCGACCATGGATCCAACAGTGAAGACATGAAACTGATGGACGACGATATGCCGGGTGGAACGTGGTCTGGTGCACGATCGCCCGAACAAGGTCAAACATCGACACAGAAAAAGTCCGGCATTACCGTGCTCAGTGATGTTCAATTAGACTTAAACGAGTACCTAGACCTGATGGGCAACATAATAGCCTCCAGCAAGGTGGCTAAGTCTCGTACTGAATTGATAAAAATTGAAAAGTTCGAACCCGAGGAGGTGAAGGAAGAAATGTCGGGCACTATTTGCCTTGACAATGACGAAGAGGAGAACGAGAACGATATTTCGATGGAAAACGAGCAAAAACTAGAAGAAACAAAGGAGGAACAGCAACAGTATAATGACGAGCTGTCATGTTATCCTGTTCCAGTACCAATGTCGTGTTCTTCTGGTTGTGTGACGCCGGCATCGTCGGTGACAAGTGTTATACGATTGGCTACAAATCCCAGCGCAAGGAGCAACACTCCTTCAACAATCATTATGCAAGTGGATGAGAAAAGCACTGACACGAAAGTTGAGGACGCAGCGCCGTCGACGAGCAGTGATATAAAAATAACCAAGGTCGAGGAATCTGTAAAGACCTCTGATGCGGTACCCATGGAGGCAAACAGCTCCAACACACATGTTGAGGAAGCAACAAGCACTGATACACCCGTTGCTAAAGTTGAGGAAGCAATGCAGGCGACCTGCCTAGCAGACTCACAATCTCAAACCCCTACGGAGAAGCCCCAGATGCCGGAGAAGCAAGAAAAACCCGAGAAACAATCGAAGAAGGAGGGAAAGTCGCAAATTCTTCCGTATTATCAGTCAGTCAGGCGACCCATTAAAAAGACCCCCAAAAAGCTTGTCATCAAGCCAAGAAGCAAAGACACACCAGCAACAGCTCCAAGGCTGCAAATAGAAAGGCCATCCACCTCAAAGGACACTCCTTTGGTGGAGCATCAAAAAGAAGAAGTCCTCCCCAACGTGTGCGAAACAACTCAGGAAAATGAACTAAATAGCATTAAGACTGAAAGTCTTAGTGTCACCACTTCGGGCTCGACTCCTCCTCCGCTTTTTGCTGATGCCGATGAGAAGCTTCCACCCGATGATGAGTTGCTACCTTGTACATCGAAAGCAATCGCCACAGAGGAAGACGCAGCAGCTACTGCTGCTGCTGCTTTGCCGAGTTCTACTTTAGAAGACAAGCCCACCGCTGATCTGACAGCATTTCTTGACCAGTGCATGAAAAAGGAGGAAGAGGCAGAGGAGCATCCAATGCACTCAATATTTGGTGCAGAATGTGTGCCGGAAACGCCGGAGACATTTAACGACCCGATTGAATCCCCAGCATCACCACCTATATTCCCTTCGGCTTCGCTGTTCTCCAAGCCATTGACGGCCAACTCGGAACAGCTGACTGCATCCGAGTCTGTGCTTCTCGACAGCAGTGATATGCACGAACATAGTCCACCACCACCGCAGCAAAAACAAGCACAGCAACAAACGGCTTCCTCGTACGTTGAGTACCCCTTCAGTTTTCTCTATGGCGCCGAGGCTAATCATCAGGATGAGAACAAGCACAACATCTCGCCGCCGATATATTGCAGTGATGACTTCAATAAGTACAGTGCAAGTACGAGTGGGGGGAACAGCGCCAGTTGTACGTGGTATCAGTCGCAGAGCAGTGAAAATGATTTCGAAATGGACGGCAAAGGGAGCTACCTAGATCTGGACTCGTGTAAGCGAAGTGCATCATTTGCCGCCGCAACGGAGGGAAGTATGCCGACGACAGATACTCTAAACATAAGAACTGACGAGAAGATGCCAGCGAAGGGGGAGATCTCCGAGCAAGAGAGCAATTGTGGTGTGGAGAACTCATGGAGCCAACCGGTAAGTAGTCACTTTCTGGCAAGCAGACACTTCTTTTCTATTGGGCGATTGGAGGGAGATTTACTTGACACTTTTCTCTTTAGAATTGTAGACTGCGATCTCACCTGACACCAGTAGACGTATGTAGGCTTAGCTATTGTTCCGACATTTCGAGACAATTCCTAACGAATCTCAAATTTTCTCTCATCCTTAGCTTTACAACGAGTTCCCGGTGCGGTTCCCGATTCCCTATCAGAACTTCATGACGACCCAAGAGAGCTGGAGCCACGATAACTACTTTCGTCCGCAAGATCTCAGCTCATCTGTCGAGACAAAGAAGTATGCAATCAAAATCGATATTTTTTTCAGTCGTAATTCTCTCCCTTCTCCTCTCTTATACAGCTTTAGTTTGCGGCTAACAGAGGAGTCCCCCATAATGGATACTCTGCCATCGACTTCAAAGCGAAAGAACAAGGCCATCGCTAAGTTGCCGCGCAAGAAAACTTTCCAGTGTTCACATTGCAACACTCATTTCCCACTGCTGAAGGAGAAGAACGCGCACTTAATCAAACAGCACGGATACAAGCGTGTGAATCGCCGACTTATACGTGACCCACCGACTTCGACTGTTACCACGGCGACAATGAACACTGACGCTGGTGCCTCTTTGCTGCTTGGTCTGGAACCGAGTGCCCTACCCCCACCGCTGGCCGAAGATGACGACTCCAAAGCGGCAATTGTCAAAATCGAACAAGAGAACAAAGAGCAAAAGGATTGCAAGAAAAGTATATCTAATCTAGCACTGACCAGCACCACAGTGACGACGACTGCCAATGCAAACGTCTCCCGCACTAAATTTGACTCGATGCGAGCACGGGACAACCGAATGCTTATCAATTTCAATTTGAATGCGCTCAACGTCAAGAACGAGGGAAAGGCGGAAGTCGAAACGCACAGCTACTATCAGGAGTCAAAATCGGCGTTCTTCTGCTTTGTGTGTCGACGGGACTTTCTCACGGTTAAGGTGTTCGACGAGCATTTGGTTGAGCATCCCGCCGAGTGTTTCACATGCCACAAGACGTTCACGAGGTGGAAAAACTTTATGGTCCACCTAAAGCGTCATCTTGGCTGGAAAGACTTTGGCTGCACCATCTGTGAGAAGAAGTTCGTAATTCGCAGCGCGCTAGTCGAACACATGCGAATGCACACCGGTCATACTCCCCTGAAGTGTAAAATTTGCGGCAAGAGTTTCAAACGCTATTCCAACTTAACGCAGCACCGCAAGCGTCACGGTAACAGAATCAATCGTACCAAAGAGTATGTCTGCTATTGTGGCGAGGTGCTGCCGTCGAAAGCGCGCTTTATCTGGCATAAAGAGACGCACGACTTAAAACCGAAATGCTGCCCCTACTGCCGGGATCGCTTTGTGCACGCAAACAGCCTGCGCCGCCACATACGACTGGCCCACTCCGATAAGTTCGACTACACCGAACCAATGGAGTGTCCGATGTGCAAGCAGATTTACGCCAAATCCAGCATCAAAGCGCACATGGCGACCCATTCAATGGACACACAGCATGAGTGTCTAATTTGCAATAAATCCTTCAGCACCAAATGGAATCTGAAAATCCACAACTGGGTGCACGCCAATCGCACGACAAAGCCCTTCAAATGCGATCAGTGCGTGAAGGCGTTTGTGCGCGAAGTCGACTACAACAACCACATGAACTCACACAAACAGATCAAGCCATATACGTGTGAGCACTGCGGCTGCAAATTCATACGCAAATACAACTACATACGACATCGGCGTGAGCATCACGGCAACAAGAAATTCACATGCGATCTCTGCGGCAAACTTTTCCACCGGCACTACTATCTAATCGAACATCGCCGTATACACACTGGCGAGCGACCATTCCAGTGTACGATATGCGGCAAGAGTTCCACCACTAAAACGAACCACAATAAACACCTGAAGATTCACCACTCGCGGGATCCGTTCACATCGGAGGCGTAAAGTATTACCTATACCTTCTCCTATAAATATTTTTCTAGTATATTAATTATAGAAATCTTCTCTTATTGATATCCTTGGGAAATAACCGTTAGTTGCTAGTTTTAAGTTTTTTTTCTCTCTCTATTTTTCCATTTAAATTGAATTTGAGTCGAGTTTTTATTTTTTTTTGTTATTTTATCGCTACGTTCAGAGTGCAATCATAAATATTAATTAATTCCTACGTTAAAATGACACGCCAGGGTGGATTAAATTATAAGAGTACTATGAGTGAGAGAATTGGATTATTATTCATATTTTTGTTTGAATTATTATTTCTTTTTTTTTCTTGTAATCCTCAAAAGATTACAAATCGAGTTTGCTTACTGCCTACCATAATATAGTGTTGAGTGGAGAAAAACAGTGAATCAAATTTTCTACTTATACGAATTAGCTTATTTTTTTTATTAATAAACAAAAAATTACAAAAGAAGTTGTAATCTTTTTAAAATTAAACAACAAACACAAAAAAAATCTTTTTTCTACATAATGGTTGTTTTGGAACTTTAAAATCTTTCACTGGTCAAAGCTCGTGATGTTCATAATTTTAAGATATATTAAAATGATGTCCATCGTCTCTTTCTCTTTCTAGGTTTTTTTTTCGGAATTGGTTTTTTAAAATAATTTAGGTTAGATTGCGATTTTAAACAATTGCTCAGGGGCTTATAGCCCTCTCCTTTGTTTGTGTGGTTCTATTTGGTTAGACCAGGCTCTGCTCATACTTACTTACTTACTTACTTATTGGGCTCCCGACCCGTGAAGAGGCACTGCAGCCTTCCATCCTCTACGATCCCGGGCACGCTACTTCCAGTTGTCCAGACCAAGCGCTCTGGTATCCGCGATGGCTTGGTCTTTGAAACGGAGGTTCGGTCTTCCTTGCCTTCTCGAACCTGGGGGCTGGGATTCAAAGACCCTCTTAGCTGGAGCATTCTTGCCCATTCGCTCGATGTAGCCGAGCCAATGTAGTTGACGTGTTTTGGCTTTTTGGACTACATCCACATCTTGATACAGCTTATAGAGTACGCGGTTGTATCTTCTCCTCCATTCGAGCTCCTCGCACACAAGACCAAAAATCTGCCGAAGTATTTTTCCTCCGCAGGAGCCCAGTATCAGCTCTCCCTTCTTGCTTATCGTCCAGCACTCGGCGCCATAAAGCATAACTGGCAGGATAAGGGTTTTGTAGAGCACACATTTCGTCCTTCGAGTTAGGAGTTTTGAACCCAATTGTTTTGCCAAACCGAACTAGCAACGGTTTCCTAGTGTAATTCTTCGCCGGATCTCCACCAGGGTGTCATTCGTGAAGTTCATGTTTACTCCGACGTAGGTGAACTCGAACTACCTCGAAATTGATCAATAGTGACGTTTTGTCCTAGACGGTGGACTTGATTGTTTGTTGATAGCATGTACTTAGTCTTGTCCTCATTTACTTCAAGGCAAACGGATTTCGCCTGTTCTTCAATCGCCGTGAACGCTTCTATCACGGCGCGCTAGGAGCGACCGATGATGTCAATATCGTCCGCATAGCCCCAGCAGCTGAACGGATTTGTTGAAGATAGTACCTTCCGTGTTGACATCTGCCCTACGCACTATCTGCTCCAGTACGAGATTGGAGAAGTCGCAGGATAGCGCGTCTCCTTGCCGAAATCCGGTGCATGTTTGAAATAGTTCGGAGGAGCTACTTCGAAACTGAACGTTGCAGCGCGTGCTTTCCAGAGTCACGCGACATAGCTGAATCAGTTTTGCCGGGATTCCGAATTCGGCCATCGCCATATTCAGCACCTGACGATATATGCGATCATACGCGGCTTTGAAGTCGATGAATAGGTAGTGAGTTTCGACTTGAAATTTGTTGGTCTTTTCAAGGATTTGCCTCAGAGTGAAAATTTGCTCTATAGTCGATCTGCCGGAAGCCACACTGGTACGTGCCAATTAGTGTGTTGAAGAACGGCTTAAGACGTTCACACAGCACGTTGGCTATGATCTTATATGCCACATTAAGCAGGGATATGCCTCCATAGTTCTTGCAAGACATAGGATCGCCTTATTTTGTAGATGGGGCATATGGAGACTGTTCATACTGAAACTTTAAACGTGGTACCTGTGGAAGTTTGTTTTATTCCCCAAATTGTCATGTTTCCAGTTTGGAAATATGGACTAGGCTTAGGAAAAAGTTTAACGGCGTCTGTAAAGTAAAATAAACACACAATACCTAGCAAACTGCGAAAGCAGCTATTGGAGTTATCAATTTATGAAGTTTTCCAGAAGTGTCTCTTCATACACATGCCGAGTTTTTCCAAATAGAGTTTCTGCTTTTAGGAATTCGATTGGTATTCTATATAGTTCAGCTTTGGTTGATTACATTGGCTTGACGGGATTGATTACAGTTTTGATTTCTGTAAAGGTCCATTTACATGATTGAGCCTTAGCAATAATAGCAACTAAATCCGATGACACACCATCTACTGCAACTCGAATTGATCTGTTTTGGGGGAGATTTTGCATACAACCGCAGAATTGTTGTGGTTATCCATAGAAAGCTGATTGGTATTTAGTAGGGCTGTGATTGGGAAGTGGTTTTAAATTGGAGTTGTGTCAGGGAAATTTTAAAATATCAATACCAAAGGCGCGTATGCGGAATTTTTTTTATTTTCGTCCTATAGGATAGGTTGGTTGCGTTCGCTGCTGGACACCAAACTAGCATATTCACACGTATCTACAGTGAACATCAAAAGTGAGTGAACACAAATGTTCTTTTTAATTTTCCTTTAGGGCCTTGAAACGGTTCTAAGAAATCAAAAATCTATAAAAAGTAACATAACATATTTTATTTCGACAGTATAAAATACTTAGATGTTTAAAATCCAAACTCCAAAGACAAATGAGAAAAGCATTTGTGTTCACTTACTTATGACGCTCACTGTATATGGTGCGAGAAATGATGTTATTAAAAATTTGGCTAGGTACACGTCTCTATTTCGAATGCAGAATGAAATCTTCAAAAATGTCAAAAGCATTGAGATGCGGAAAATTGAAAGTATTGGAGAGTACGAATTCAAAAGCGGAACGAAAAGCAATTTCGAATAGAATTGACTTTCGGAACGAAATAGAGAGTAGGGCCCCTGGTCAGTTTCGTTTTCATCTGCATGTTTCCAAATTGCAATTGCGGTAGTACGTGTGGAATTAAATTCCAAACTGGGAAGCAGGAATACCCCAGTCGATTAGCATAAAAACGTGTGGTCCATCAAAATCTAATACAAATTGCAATTTTTTCGTTAATTTATTTCGTCCTCTATTGTGCTGTCCCTTTGGACTAGAGCTTAAGTTCTCCGGGCCGAAATGTAGAGCGCAGTGGCTACAAAATCATTCCTATAAACGTCATGTCCAGCGAGAGAGGTCGATTTTGAATGTGTAGAAAAGAGAAACTTTCAAAACTAATACTCACATGGGCTGTGCCTGTGCATGTAGGTTCGCTTCCGCATACCATTGCGTTTTGGATACAAATTTTCATTTGGTGTTTGCATTGAGATAGTGACGAAGGTTATCCTCTTGGGCTCTACCATAAAATGTATTAGTGTTCTCGATTTGACTACCTAGAGGACGCCTCCCTGATGGTACGGATCTGAATATCGTTTTACAACGACACGAACGACAAACGCCAACGGGAATAGGGGTAATTGTTGCGACATGTTTTACAGTTTTCTTTCCCATTGAAAATTTCAAGATTTTGAATCGGTGTGCCACAAGTTGTTAACTATAGAGAGACAGCGCATTGTGGGAAATTATTTTTCCAAAGTTCCGAACTTTCGAACATATCCGCAAATCAAAAAAACAATACGCAATTTACAGGTTAAAACTACCAATTCTTTAGACTAACATTGGAGTAAAGATAAAGATGTTTCGATGTTCAACAAAGACTATTTATATCCTACTTTATACTGAAGCCTGGGGGTGGGATTCTGTAAAAAACGAAACGAAAACCGCTTTCGTTTTCACTAAACCTCTCTCTATCATATCTGTGGCAATAGACAGAGACGGCTATTGTCGAAACGATATCGTTCGATCGTTTTCGTCTTACATAATCTGGCCCCTGATTTAATTTACTGTCTATACAAACTAAAATATGATATGAGCAAAAGACGTATTTAAATCTCCTGCGGGCAACATTATTTCCTTTTTTTCAGGTATTACAAGATAAATTTTGTGAAAGAAACAACAACTACAGTGAGAAAATTTAATGTGCTGAAATAATCTTTATTAAAAAAGAAAAATCTACAAAATATAAATAATGTGTGTCTGTGTGTTGAAACAGATTTTTTTCATGAAAATAATTCTCATACTCTCTCATACAGTATGGTATTAAAAAATTAAATACAAAAAGTAATGAATAAACGTAATACAAATTGTCATTATTATTATTAGACATTAAGATAGTAGATAACATAAATTGAAACAAAAATAAAATCTAAACTTCAAGTACATACATACATAAGTAGGTTTAAGAATAACAAAAACAAAATACATAAATTGAAAAAAAAAAAAAACACAACGATCCAGAATTATTGTGTACATTTCAATTTCTAGCCAAATTATAAAGTGAACCTTTTATCATAATTATTGTAGAAAAAAAAAAGAAAGATAAGGAAGAACAGCCTCTTGACTATCCTTGTTTTATAACCTACACGTATACAGATTTTGTTTTATTTTGCATACCTATCTGTTTTCTTGAAGCTCTTTTTAATGGATTACTAAAGAAAGATTTAAAAAGAAACTTGCCTTCTGAGCCTTGGTCCTGGCAATAATGCAAAACATATCTTGCGACCGATGTAGAACTGATATTTACCGAAAAAAAAAAACAAAAATGATTTACGATTTGCACTGCCATTTCAAGTGGCTGACTGGTAGAACAAGCAACAAATAAAAATATACACCAAAACCTAATACACTTTAATAACAAAGAACGGAACAAAAAACAAAGAAAAAACAATTCCATTCTCAATAACTATTATTGTAAAAAAAACAACAACAACAACGCAATATTCTGTGCCTAACTAAATTCATTCATTATATTTTTTTCCATCTTAGGTGAATTTTTTTTCTTAATAAATAATTTAGTTGAATTTTTAAACTTTGTTTATCATCTCTTATTACTTTTTTTTAGTTTTCTTATAGGTTTACATATTTTTTTCTTTAATTTATCACAGAAGACTTAATCAAAATTTGTTATATAAATAAAAAAAAAAAATAGATTGTAAGACAAATAAATTTTGATGAAAATTAAAATAAAAGTAAAAAGAAAAAAGAAACAAAAAACGAATGATACAATTAAGTGAGAAAACAAAGAAAGAAACAGATGAATTACGTATACAAAAGATACAACTCCTCAGATTCAATCAATTTTCGTAAAAGTCTGTTATTTCATATTTCTAAGAGTAAATCAACAACACAACATTTACGTTTAACACATTAAAATAAATATAATTTAAAGAATTACTAAATATAAAAATACGATTTTTACATAAGTTTTAACAAAACAAATAAACGTAGCATTAATTAAGCAATTACATCATTTAACTCTAAGATCATCTCCACGCATAATTGTGTAATGATATCTCTATATATAGCTGTATCGTTATAGAATTATGCATTTTAATGATTTAAACATAAATGAAAACTAGTTTTATTTTAATGGAAATTGATAGAGCGTAAATAAATTAATGAAACTATTATTTATATAACGAATAAAAAATGAAGCAGAAAAAAAATAATTATAAAAAAAATCAACGCTTTGTTTTTTATTTTATTTTCTTCAGAGCAAGCACTGGCGTTTTATGTATGGAATGCTTACAGCAGCCTACTTCAACTGGGTTCAGCCATAACCTTAACCATCTGGTTCTTAAAAATGGAGTAGTATTTCGAGTCATATGGTCACAACTTAACAAGAAAATAACGAAAAACCTTAAGACTCTAGCCAAAAACTCAATTCGCAGGCTCACAGGGATTATAGGTCACAACCATCAGGCCTATTCGGCAAAATCTTTTATCCATTTTTCCTGTTATTCTGTTATGAATTTCCATACAAAAGTTCGAACTGTCAAAAAATCTTTTACGATCTCCAGAATTGGTATTCTGCGTGCAAAAATCTTTTATGAAATCTGTTATAAATCATAACAGAATAAAAGACAGCATTTTGTGACTTTTATCATAAAAGATTTTTATTAATTAGAAAGTTTTGGATTGAAAGGGATAGTCTACATAATTTATGGTCAACGAAATGTTTACAAAAGAAGACAAATGTAATAATTGTGTATAAACTAGTGGGTTTGTAATGGAAAATAATTTGGAAATTTATAGTTTTGCTTTAATTCGCGAGGAACTCAATGTCGAGTAGCTACTTCTCCGGACGGAGCGGCCCATGCTTCGGTGGTTTGGTCATGTTAAACGCATGCCCCAACCAGGATCCCCCGACGTCCTATGGAATCCGTACCATCTTCAGGCAGGCGTCCTCTAGGTAGACCCAGTATGAGGTGGTTATATCAAGTTCATAATCTCTCCTCTACCCGTATGGGGATTGCCCTTGATGATTAAGAGACGATGGCGGAGAATCGAGAGCTATGGAGGGTCCACTTGAGCAACCTACACCCGCAACCCATTTAATGGATAAGCGGACCATTGAAAATGATTGAATGAATATTTTTGGTTCAGACGAAGACACCCACACCGATCACTTTTGCTTGAACTAAGATTAAATAGTAATCAATTTGATCTTCCTAATGTGCGTTTTACTCAGCTTTATAGATTGGATAAGGTAGGTGTATGCTAGAATTATAATGAACAAATTGGAACAATTTACAAAACACGAATACAACCATTTCATTTCAAATGCAGGTAAATTGTATTTCTAATGACGATGTAAAGTTGGGTATTTATTTCAAGTTTCTCGCGACACTACCATTTTTACGGATACAGTTCATATCAGGCATCAATAGGAACACAGTTTTGGTTTATCGCAGCCCAGTACATCGAGATCGATTCATTACTAATTTGAAATAGAGTTTTCTAATTGGATTTTGCTCCATGTAAGATCAATATATTTCTTTTTGCCTTGTCGTGGTTTTTGTTGTGTTTTTCCTAGAAAGATGTTCCAGTATTTATTACACAATTATTTAGTTTCTAATAATTCAAAACA
This sequence comes from Cheilosia scutellata, assembly GCA_955612985.1. Lineage (NCBI taxonomy): Eukaryota > Metazoa > Arthropoda > Insecta > Diptera > Syrphidae > Cheilosia > Cheilosia scutellata. The sequence continues at coordinate 21,444,037 of OY015312.1, read as the reverse complement.
TACTCTTTTCACACTGCATTTTAATTACCCCTATCGTGGAATCCGTCGGAATTGAGTTTCACTTCACCTATTCGATTCCCTTTCACTTTCTACTGCTATCGTGGAATCCGCCGGAAACGTTTCCTTATCGACACGTTTTTGGGAAAGGTAGTTTCACTGTCAAACGGCTGTCTTTCGTTTGTTAACACAAATCTGTGTAGCTGCATTCACCGGAGGCATATAAAAAGTGTGTTTTAAAAGTGATTTCAATAAAAAATAAAGTGTTTGATATAATAATTGATACGATAGCTCAATTTTTGGAAGCATAAGAGGAAGAACGAAATGAGCGGTGTTCTCAGAAAAGAGTACGAGACAGGTTAAGAGGAGCAGTGAATGATTTCATGGAGCTACCGGATGAAATGTGTTTTTATAATGTTTTTTTTTGTTTTAATAAAGTTCAATATTGCACAGATTTATTACAAATGTTCGGCTTAATAACGCAGCTTTTTTACATGTACATTTTCTTAAAAAAAAATCCTCATGATCTGCAGCAAGTAAGAAAACCTATGAAATCCGCAATGATTTTGTTGCGGGTAAGAAATGACATTTTGTTCGGGAAAAATTCGATTTGAACGTTTTCAACGATACAGTGAAACTCATTCACATTACCCACACGGGGAACTGTTCACTTTGCGGATTCGACGATACCAAAATGTTTTTTTCCGTGAATAATTCCCCCCGGCGGATTCCACGATAGGAGTGGTTTTTTGCACAAATTTGATCACGTGCCTACCGTCTATGTATAAAAAAAACTCTGCGGTTTGTTTTGACAGCTTCGTAACAGATTTTCAAGTTTCGAAATTCCATAACAGATTTTCATAAAAGTTCGAAACCCTGAATACGATTTATAAAAGATCTTTTATGGTCGAGATCTTTTATGATTCATAACAGAAAATTCATAACAGAATAAAAGATTTTGCCGAATAGGCCTAATAGTATTTTATTAAAAGTGTTGCCATTGTTTTTAATGTATTTTTTTCCATTAAAAGTATCATTTTCTTTAAATTACCCCTCCCGCCTAAACGGAGTAAGATAGAGTAAAAAGTGCTTGTATTTAACCCCTCTACAAAATACCGTTATCAATTTTTGGCGCCGTAGTTATCGTACTCTCCCCTTTTTTGTCAATTCCGAAAATTTCTAAACCGAAATCGAATAAAGTGAAATGTAGAACACAAAAATTCATTTCCGATCGATTTCGATTTCATTTCGAGTGAAATCCCACCAACAAAAGTGATAACGAATTAAAAGAGAAAAGGTAATAGACCAACGTTAGTCCCTTACAGCTTAGATTTATAAGTATTAGAAACAAATTGCTGATTAGTTTAACGACTGAGTGCGATTATTGTAAGGTAACACCATGCTTCTCCCGGGTGTTTTTAGTGAGCGAGTAAAGTCCCAGACTATCGCAAAGCTCGCGGCCTCGCGGGCGATATCTTTTAACGATTTTCATCCAGCTATACGCAAAAAAAAAACGGAAGAAGAAACTGAGACGATCCAACATTTTCTATGCCAATGTCCCGCCCTCTGGAACAATGTCTTCAAATTCTGGGGTGCGTTCTTCGAAAACGCTTCGAAAATATCGGATCTGCTGAAATTCGACAAGAACACCAACTGGTTGAAGAATTACCTGAAGATCTTTGCGTTCAAAATGACCAAGGATTGGAAGGATCCGCCTTCCATGCTTTTGCGCCAGAGTACGACAAAGCCAAGGAGTAAGTTTTGCCATCTTAGGCCAAAAATATATACTTGCATGTCGGCTTGTTTTGTCTGCGGGGTTTTAGACTACTTCGTTCACCCCTTCGCCTTCCTCAAAGACTAACAGTCACCTAAAGGAGCTCCTTTTCGGTACCAAGCAGTAGAGTGGATTGCTTCAATGAAGCTCTTCTTTTCTGCACTAGTCCCCGTCTTGTGAACGGGTTGTCGAAGGAAATATATGCGGGCCAGACTGCTGCTTTTACCCTCAGTCTCTTTCGGATTGATTCAATCAGCCAATTTCTGCCACGCATCAGTCTCCCTCCTTAGTGATGGACAGTCAGTGGCAAGAGCACAAACCAGAGAGAATAGACCACCAGCTTCGGGCAAAAAAGAGAATTCCATAGAGCCAGTTTTGAAATGAGTAGCGCCGCCTCTTTTTCTATCTGTGAATACGTGTTGCACCACAGAAATAACTGTAAATGTTATTAGGTGCCAGTGTATGCGTGACCAATTCGCCCTCCATTTACTTTAGCATGGCACACATACTTAACCACCTAATAACTTTTTGAAACTGGCTCTATGGATCTCTCATTTTTGGGCGGAGCTGGTGGTGTATTCTCCTGGTTTGTGGGCAAGAGGCACGTGGCTGACTATTACAGCCCCATTCATACCTCTTTCAAAATAAATTCGCAGGTAGCAATAGAATTCCCACCTATAATGTCCGTTCCATAGTTCCTGTAATGTCCGTTCGATAGTTTTTCTGACCACTTTTTCTCCCCTCTTGTGGTATGTGTATGTCGTATGTATCACTATGGAACTAAAAATATTGACCCTTATTCCCGTTGGCGTTTGTCGTATACGACTCATGTTTCGTGTCGTTGTAAAACGTTATTCCGATTTTTGTTTGTTTACCAATTTTATTTCCATTTCTATGTGTTCACCATCATTTTAATTAATTTGTCTCAAAAAAGTTAAAAACACCGACTAAAAAACGAATTGAAATACGAACCGATCAGATCGGTATTTCACTCAACTGAGTTAACCATAAACTCAGAAAAGTGTGACGAACATTTCCGTACTCAATTGAAACACATTATTAACTTTGTCTAATTATAAATAATATTGACTTTAATTAGTAGTTTATTACATAATTTAGTTTAGTTTTTTTTCTTCTTAAGTTATCTAATATTTTACATTGAAATATTTTAGTTAAATTTTATTCATTATCGAATATTCTATCTTATATTTGAAATTTAATTATCAATCGAGTTAATATTAATATTTATTTTATTTTCCTTTTATCTATGTAACAAAATATATTCTTGCAACCTAAACCGGATATGCACTCATTAAAAATGAAATAAAAACAAAGTTTAAACAATAAAATGAAAACGAATAAATTTATGTACTTAATACTCAGGACATTCACGAATATAATTTACTCTATGCTTGGAAACCTAAAAAAATATTAATTCGCTTAATTTTACATAATAGCACTTCTGTAATGTATTTTAATTTGTTTCTTCTTGTTCTTCGGTCATCTGCTCTGCATTACTACACGCGGTCAAAGCCAATTAGAGTGTGTGTGTATGTGTGGTTGAGAAGCAAGAAAATTAACAGAATAATATGTAGTTTGAATACGTGGTTATGTTCCATCTTAAGTTTGCAACCATGACATAGAATTGAAAGTTTAATTTGGAAATTTAATCGGCAATCGCTGTGTACGGCAGACTGCTGTGTTTTGGTTTGGTTTTGTTGATGAAAACCTTGATGGCTCCATTGAAATCAGCACTGACCAGTACGTAGCCACAACCTTTCTTTCGCTGTTCAACTAGTGGATCTGGTTGGTTGTTGAGTGTCTGGGGGAGGAAAAAATGAGTTATGAGCGGATTTGGGACAACATTTCGAACTTGAACCAACCTTTTCATGTGAGATCTCATCGGGTTCTGGTTTAATAATCGCCTCGGGGTGTGGTGCGAAGATGGCACACGTTACGGTGGCGTTGTGTGCCTTGATGCCCTCCCAGAAGTCGCTGCGATCTCGACGAACCTGCAACGAGTAACACTAAGTTTATTAAGGGGATAACAAACACAAATTGCGCAGCAAACATACCGAACTCAACTTGGAGTAGTCATGGTTGGTCTTCCAAATGTAGATGCATTGATTCTCCGAACCCGCCACGATATACTTGCCGTCGTGACTGAAGGACGCTTTGATTTGTGACGATACATTCACATAGCCTTTGTACTTGCAGCTTAAATTCAGATCACGCAAGTCGTACAGCCGCACTCGACTGTCATTGGAAGTAACTAGAATCTTGTCCTCGCCTGGCATTGGTTCAATGCCACTGATCTTCCGACCAATGCGGTTCTTGCCACGCGTCGAGCGAACGTGAATCTGTGTGTGATACTTCAACTGATCGGTGTTGTAGAAGATGCAACGTCCGTCATATGACCCGACTACGGCGAATTGTCCGTTTTGGCAGAAATTCGCGGCGGTAATCAGTTTTGTCTGACCATCGACCTCGTTCCAGAGGGCGACCTTTTTGTCTGGAATATTCCACAGGCGCAGTTTACCATCCAAGCTGCCACTGAGGAAGTACCGATCATCGCGCGGATGGAATGCAATCGCTGTCACGAAATCAATGTGCTGGAAGCAGCACAGACACTCCTTGCGAGAGATGTGCCACAGGCGTACTGTCTTGTCCATGGAACTCGAGAGAATGAAATAGTTCTTTGACCAGGAAACATCCAACAAATCCGACGTGTGCCCAATGTAGGAGCAGAACGCTTTCGGCATAAACGGGCCCGTGCATTTTTCTGCAGCTGTGGCCATTGCAATCGCCTCCTCGGCGGAATGCTGTGACACCAACGACTCCTGCGATGGTGTCGGTGAGGATTTCTGATCGGCATTGTATTTTGTTCTCATGTCCTAGGAAAATTATCCAAAAGAAATGTTTTCGTTCCCATCACCGCGTTATCCAAATAGATTTTGACTTACCTGGAAGAACGGGTATGCATCCTTCAGCACCCAAATGCGAAGCACTTTGTCCTGACCAGCAGTTGCCAAGAGCCGACCGCAGGAGCTAAATTTCATGCACCAAACAGCACCAGTATGTTCGCCAGATAAATCCTAGAAATAAGCAAATAAAAAAACCATTCCACAATAAACAATCACCGTCGTGCAAACTCACCTGAACATGCTGCAGTTTGGTAAACTCATAAGGACCCTTATTCGTACTGGACGCCTTAATCTTAATATTTAGCTCCGGGTTCATCACATCCTCAATATCAGCGACATCTTCCTTATGACGCGCATGCGATACCTCGGAGGCTAGCGATTTGGCCTTATCGACAGTCTTACGCATTGTTGTGCCAAAGAATCGCTTAATTTTAGCCGTTTTCTTCTTTAGTCGATTGCCATCCTCGGTTTCGCATTCCTCTTCGTCGGGTGGCGCTTCATTACTTGGCGGAATTCCGATAACACTCTCCTCATCGGACTCCTTCTGCATCACTTCCAAGTGGCTGGTCAGTTTGAGGATGTGCAGCGACAGTGGATTCCAGCCTTCGGGGACGGGTGGTGATTTTACTGCGGATAAAGGCATATTCTCTCCTGTATCCAAATTTTTCACAGGAACTTGTTCCAGGATTTCAAAATCTGTTAATTGTTTACCAGAGTCTGTGCGAGTGCGTACATAGATGTTCATTTGCTTCAGAACATCTTCGTCGCCGGCTGATTTGCGACGCTCCTTTTCACTGCTCGAGCGATAAATTAGTGATGGATATCTGAGTAGATAGAGCGGATTAGTTACACTAAATTCAACTGTTCAAGGTGATCTAATCTAAGGTAGGTGATTCGCCAACGAAACTAGCAGACATACGAAGCCAATGTGGTAACACATTCTTTCGAATATGGTGGTACAAAAATAACAACTTTCTAAGTGAGTAAATAAAAATGTGATAAATATGTGTCCCTGTTCGAGTCGTTAGCAACCAACTTGATTCGGAGATTCCAAGGATCACGCAATCTACTTAGTTGGTAAATAACAAAGAAATCGAAAGACCTGCAATTAAGGAAACGGTTTTAGTTTAGTTGTATCAATCTTAAAACGTGCTGAAGGAATGCTAATTGGGTGAAGAGCGTTATGTACGGATGTAGTTTGTAATATGTGTTACTCACTGTTCTTCGAATACTCGCAGAAAGAAGAGTGGTAAAAACGCAAATGGCATCAGACAGAATACAAACGGAGAACATTATGGAAACTGGTAAAATTCAAGAATAGGATACAAAGCGCGGCTGTGGAATAATTTCTGAATGAAGAGAGTTACTGGTTGAATAGACTGATGTAAGAGGCAGTCTACACTACAATATTAAATACTCCACACGATCAAAACAATGCATCACTTAGAATGTACTGGGTTCAGCAGGAATGGAAGCGCTCTTACAGTACCTAGATTGAAAGCGGCCAAAAAACATCAGAAAAGAAGGTTTAAATGGAGACCTAAACAATAAACATATTTAAGCAATTTACGTATACGATTGCGCCCATCTTTAAGAAAATCGTACACTCCACGACCAAGAATAATATCTCAACAGCAGCAGAAATGAAAGCGCTAGAGTATCTTCATGAAAAGCAACAACGAGATGATGGAATACGAGCTTAAACTCATTGCAATATCTACATAAACGGATGAGTTCTAGGGCTTGATTCAATTCAAGGGACTTATAGTCAGTAACGTGTGAAAACGTGTACTATTCAGAAAATGCCCTCGCAGATCTTGTGGGAAAGCAAAATACTTAGGAGACAGCTCGGTCCTGTCCTGTTGCAGATCCAGAATTAGGGGGGACGATGCAGCCACGGCGGGGAAATAAAAGCCTTTTTGAGAAAAACACTGGCGAAACTTGAAATTACTCGTAATACAATCAAATCCAACGATGAATTTGAAACAGATTTTCGCCTAAGCTAATAGTTGTTGTTATTGAAACACGCATCACTTTGATAAATTGCCAAAGCACACATGAAAAAAATGAACTATTTGACGCAAACTGCTCCGCGTAAAGGGTGTTCGTTGAAATCGGGATGAACATTATACGTATAACAGTGAAACTTGTATATACATCTATGCACTTACCATTGAAACGACAGCCAAAGAAGAGCACATGCCTCACGTGAGTTCAAAATTCAAATAACTCAAGAACACACATGACTCAGCATTAGCAACCAAACCAACTCGTAAAGAACTTGACAATGAAACAGGTGAGAGTGCGACATTGAAATTGTGTGTATCTAATGGTAGGCTAGATGGGAGTATATGACGCACGTTGCAAACAATGACTTTGTTGTGAAAAGAACAACAATGCCAACAACAGAACACAAACATAATCGACTTTCTTGTCGTGCAAGTAGTGAAATCTTCTTACACAGAGTCTAAATCCACTTCAAATCGTTGTCAGGTACACCAGAAGAACAAATTTGAATTAAAAACACAACTCACCTCGTTGAACTGCCCAAACTATTGGATCCTGTACCGGCCAGCTTCGCCCGGGGGATATTCTCCATTAATATCTTTTCGATTCGATCGATTTCCTCTTGTGTGGGTCCTTCGGCTTTGTTCGATGGCTCATCACGTGGCTTCACCACATACCCACCCTGAGTAGCTTTATACAGATTCAGTCCCTGACTGGGATCTATTGAGCTATTTCGTGGTAGGGCATGAAACGAAAATTTCATAAAATATTTAGAACTAAACAGAACAATTAAACCGTTGAAATGTATAACACAATACTCACAAATACCTAACGCGACCAGGCGCCGAATTACTCTTCGCACTATTCGATGGACTGGGCTTCGAGTACACCGATGTCGAGCTATTGCCCAGCGAATGAGAAATTCGATTTATCGATCCACCTACGGCAGTCGTTGTGACGGGCCGGCTATTGCTGGCCGCTGTCGTTATCGATGAATTCTCATTCCATGAGTTCTCTATCGCTTTGACTATGTCTTCGCGTAGTTTCTGAACGTCTTTGACGCTTGTTATCGATACGGTGTCGTCGTCATCATCGGCCGGCGGCAAACGCATTCCTTCGTTCATATTGAATTGTTCCGACGAACTTGAGGACATTTTTCGTGATTTTTTCTTTCGCCTCGGCGGTGCTATAGGACCACTTAAAGTAATGCTATCTGTTGTTTTCGAGTGTGCCAGCTTAGTGCTGGCAATTACATCGGGCTCTTGGAGTATAATTTGATTTGTTTGCTGTTGCTGGGAGTCCATAGCTGCACGCTTGTCCTTGACTTGCACACTGGCTTCTTTTATTAGAATCTTTGTGTCATTATCACTGCGACTGGAAGCTGTATGCGTGTCAGGGCTGGTCGATTGCGAATTTGCCGCACTCGCCTGCGATGAGGCAGTAGGAATTTGTGCTTGCTGCGAATTGGAGGACACGGAGTTCTGTATCGAATCACGATCCATGCTAATTGCTAGAAGAACATAATTACAAATGAGTGTGCAAAATATATCATATCGGCTGCGTTACCTGAGGGATCAATGCTGCCGGCTAGAATTCGGCCCACCCGTCCCAAGGAAGTCATACTTTGGATACTAATGGCATCGTTTTCAATTATACGGAACGGATGGGTAGGACGGTTCGTGAAAACACCATCTGTTGAGCTATTCTGTAGAATGTAAAGCGCATACAATATCAAACTGACCGTGCATTCTCTTCGCCCGAAGCGAATTGAAAACAAAACACAAATAAGACACGTATGTAGTGTATTTATATAGATAGAGAGAAACATTTAACAGTACCTGAGAATCAGGTGTCAGTGTATTTCCAGGATTCTCATCTTCATCGTTTTGCATGCATTGTCGGAGTTCGCGAAAGCGCTGTCTACCATACTAAACAAATATACAATAAACGAAAAAAAAAAATCAAATAAAGAGAAAGTTTTTGTTTTGTTTGTCTGTAAGAGAATTTTGATAAGCTTAGATGTAAATGCATGGAAGCAGAAGCAGGAAACGAAATAAAAAAAAAAAAAAACAACAACGTAGGTCATGCAACTAAACTAGATACACACATGCATGCATAATGCATAGATCACAGCTTTAGTGTTCCCATGTGGTTCCAATTGGTCCCCTCAGTGGTTTGATAACACCCGACGCGTCACAGTTGATTTGTTTTAATCGGACTGTCGCAACCACGGTAGCTGATAAACTATTAAATGGGGAGCGCCTATTGTGTTGTTGTTGGCGTGCGGCTAATGTGTTTACATAAGCACCGGTATGACCGATCATCGCGTATCGGACGTCCCCTCGCGTGCAGTAAAAGATAAAAGTGTTTATTTGCTTTTTGTTGTCTATTAAGGTTATTGCTATCGGAGTGAAATTAGGTTGATTGTGTAATTAATTTCAAAATGTGTGTATTGTACAATGTTGATATTACAGAGGCTTATCACAAAATCGGCTTCTACTATGTTGCACTATTGTAATTAACTGCATATACTTGCTTTTAAGATTTGTATCGCACAACACACAACAAAACTGATTGAAAAGGAAAGTGGAGCGAACGAAAATTTGATGGAGTTGAATGGACATTCAATAATTTTAATATTTTGTCCCGTTCTGGTAGAAAATGAGCGTTCGCTGTTATTATATTAAGGCAAAGATAACACTAATGCTTCCCAATAACGAACGTAAAGAGTTTGCATCTTTTTAGCATGTTCGGTCTAACTAGATAGTCATGTGATGATGATTAGCTGATGAATATATGACTTATTCTACTAACAATCAAATCATTTGTGGTATACAATTTTGAGACGACATTATCAGCTTATAAGGGGAATGTCGCAGTGAATGGAAGAGATTTACGATTTTCCCGAACGTTAACCCCATCCAGATGAGTAACATGTTATTAATTTGGGACAGATTTAATTTAAGTCAGATTGAAACCATTTCTAGTACCATATGTGAGAAGAGCATTTCAAAAAAGCTATTTGGTCATTTCCTTTACTTTTGTAGTAAAAATGGAAAAGACTGTCAAAATGGCTATGGTGGGGATTATTTACTTTGCCATTACATTTGTAACGCCAAGAAGGAGTCATTGGAGACCCCATAAAGTGTATATTATATTCTGAATCAGGATCACATTCTGAATCGATTTAGCCATGTCCGTCTGTCTGTGTGTCTGTTGAAAACACGATAGCGTGCAAAGGAATCGACCTAGGCGAAGGAAATTCTGTTAAAGGACTTCTTTTTACGGTCGTCAGATTGGTATTGAAAATGGGCTATGTCGGTTAAGTAATCCTGGTACCTCCCATACAAAACCAATATTAGACCCATGTGTCTCCCTCTGTCTGTTAAAAACACGATAGAGTCCAAACAATTCGACTTAGGACGCTCCTTCATACTAACTCACTTAGTCACTTAGCTCCTTAGGATACTAACTCACACGGCAAACATTTTGCTCTCGCCTCGTTCTCGCTTTAACCTCGTCCGGCAATTCACACACGTCGGCGAGTTTTTCTGACAAAGAATAGAGGGACCACTGAAACTACAAACCATATTGCCACTTCGAGGCACGAGTACGATAACTACGGCGCCAAAAATTGATAATGGTATTTTGTAGAGGGGTTAAATACAAACATTTTTTACTATGGGAGGGGGGGGGTCTATCTGGCTTCGTTTAGGCGGGAGGGGCAATTTAAAAAAAAAATAATAGGTACTAAAAATGAAAAAAAAAATTGAGAAACAATGGCAACACTTACAATAAAGGACTTTAAGATTTTTGGAAGCCAGGAATCTGTTCTTTGATATTATTTTTAAATCAAGTTACAACTGTTAATAGTTTTTGAAAAAAATACTTTCAAACTTGAAATTTAAGGAAAAAAATAAAAAAAAAAAAAGTTGAATGCTGATTTTTTTAATATTCACAAAATAGATACTTAATTTGTTTATAGTTTTTACTGCCTAAATCAATTCTTATTCGAACACTGAAAACCAGATTGATTTATGTCCTCTAATTTTTGAGAAAATTGAAAATTACTTTTATATATCGCTCCGCTTAGAGTACAAATTGCTACCCTTGCGCCTTGAAATGCATATGGGGGGGCATGCTGCCCCCCTGCAACCCCCCTGCTTGGGATCACTGTTGGATTTTGGGATGGGTGCAAGGCTGAGTATATGCAAACTTTCTTTAAATTATATTAGTTTACCCAATGTCAACAACATTCTTCAGAAACAGTCTCTGGCCTGAAATTTCACATTGGTAGACAATATTTTGCTGATTTGCATTTTACACAATTTATAACAGATTCCTGGCTTTGAAAAATACTATAGTTAGTTGTTGTAAGTGTTGCCATTTTTTCTTTAATATTTTATTCTAATTTTATTTATAATTTTTTTTTTTAATTACCCCTCCCGCCTAACCGGAGCGAGATAGAGCCCCCCCTCCCATAGTAAAAAATGCTTGTATTTAACTCCTCTACATATATCCGTCATTAGTTGTCATCGCCAAAATTATTTTACTCACCCCAATTTTTGTCCTTAAATTTCAAGTTTGAAATTGTTTTTTTCTAAAATTATTTAAAGGAATAATTTGATTTCAAAATAATATGAAAGAACAGATCCCGGGCTTTCTAAAATGATAAAGTGTTGCCATTGTTTTTTAATGTATTTTTGTTCCATTTAAAGTATCATTTTCTTTAAATTACCCCTCCCGCCTAAACGGAGTAAGATAGACCCCCCCTCCCATAGTAAAAAGTGCTTGTATTTAACCCCTCTACAAAATACCGTTATCATTTTTTGGCGCCGTAGTTATCGTACTCTCCCCCACTTCGATTTTTTTTTTACAAAAGAGAGCTGCACTTTTATTGCTTTTTAGCACTATTGCATGCAGTTTGAATATTCTAAAAACAACCAATTCGCAGTAAAATGCAACCGAAAAAAATTCTGTTGCTTTTTTTGAGCACTTAACCTTAATGATCAATCTTGGTCTTAAAATGTTGCTTATGAATTATAAAGTTATACCCTATTCACACCAAGCCGAAAACCGGGTTTTCGTCAAAAAAGTTTAGAAAACTCGTGGATGCATTCACACCGAACACCAACTCGTTTTCGTTTGACGTTTCAATTAGCTGTGAAACTAGCTATGAAATTTTTGTGGCGACTAAACTTTTATTTTAGTTACTAAACTTCGCTCGTATTGACATAATATACAAACAAAATTATTTAAGCTACTTGATAATCGTTAACTTATGGTTATATGCATAAAATAATTAACATAAACAACAATCCAAATCATCATCTGAAAATACCATTTAGTTGTGGCAGGTAGTGCTGCCGTTCTAAAATTATAGAAAAAACTGAATACGTTGCTCTTTATGGTGCAAAGATAACAAGAGATTCCACATTTGTAAATAAAAAACTAGAAGAAACGACAGCACTGAGAGAGAGAGCTATGCTGTCAGCAGATTTGCTGAGCTCGCTGAATGTTGCAAAAGGTGTGTCCGCTTCAACAACCCAACGATTGTACTCGTTTTCGTGGCGTTTTCATGGAAAACGACCTCAAACAACTCGTTTTGAAAACTGCAATATGTATGGGAAAACTTCTGTTTTCGATGAAGTTTTCGACTGTTTTCGCGAAAACCCAGTTTTCGGTTTGGTGTGAATAGGGTATAAGGTTGAAAACTCACCCGATAAAGCAAAACGTGTTTTTTTGTTTCGTGAAACAAGAGCACATTGTTTCTTATGAGCCAACACACACCAAAGCAAATGAAACAAAACACATGTTTTTGTTTTTAAGTGTTTCGGTGGTGGTTGTCAAAAATACACCGAATGCAACAAAACTGTTTCGAACCAGCGTCGTTGACGATAATTGCAACACACGCCAAAGAAAACAAAACATAAAAACCAAAGCAAAACAGAAAAACATGTTTCGTTGCCGATAGTTAACCTGTTGTTTTTGCGAAACAAAATTTAATTTTCGTTGTTTTTAAAATGTAAATAAGATTTGCACAACTTCATCGTCTGAGTCCGACCAACACTAAAATAAAGTCTCAAATTCCACACCATACGAAACAAGAAAACAACACTTTCGAATCAAAAACGTGTTATTTGAGCTGATGTGTTTTCAGCCTAAATTTTTTAGAAAACGAATTTATTAATTTTTTGGTACGTACAACTTTTTCTGTTCAACTTCTTAGTCAATTCCAGAACAGGTTTCAATGAATTCATATGAAAAGCTTACTGTCTTACATTCTAATAAAATTTGCTCAAGAAAATGACCCCCAATAACCAAGAAATCAAAAAGAAACACTCAAAACATTTAAAACATGTTTAAAGAAATACGAAATTCTCCTTTTCACCGTCATTCATTATTATGGGAAAATAAGTTCTAACATTATCGCTGATTTATTTAAAAATTTCTCAGAATAATCAAACCGTATCAAAATAATAACAAAAAACGATAAAAGTGCCGCCCTGTTTGCTTGAGAAAATACAAGTGGCAACCTTAAGTACATTTCTATGAAAATGGCGTCGCTTCCCACTCAGAGAGTAAAAATATCATCGGTGTCTCGGGCGAGATTTTTCCAAATTTCCGAAATGGTCGCGAGACGAGGCAACGAGTCTCGCACCATTGTGTATTGCTGCATGCATTTCCATTGATTGGAAATAATTTGACAACTCGCGCTAGACTCGATCTCGCTCTCGTCTCGCTCTCTCGCTGTATTGTGAATTGGCCATTAAAAATAGGGCAGATCAGAGATGGTTGAATATATTAGGGCACAGGGTCTCATAGGCTCTGTGGCCTAAGCTAGATCGGAAAAAATCTGTAGAATTCCTAAAGCTCAGCAGATCAAGGCTACGAATGGCAATAGGGATACTCTCTGGGCACTGTCTTCTAAGGAAGCACGCCATGAGATTAGGTCTAACATATACAGACATATGCAGGTATTGCGAAGACTTACAAGTTACAGAGGATAGAATTCATCTCCTCTGTGAATGTCAAGCTATTGCTCGGTACAGGAGGAAATACCTTGGTAGGTACTTCTTCTATAATTTGGAGGAGGTTGGCCTCGCAAACAAAATTGAAGCACTTTACAGGTTCTGTAGGGAAATTAATTGTTTGGGCGAAGTGGTTTAGGTTATTTGACCGTTAAGGTTCCCCAGGGATGGCGATGGGTCCAATATGGTGCCTAGTCCAATGTGATGAACTCACACCCTATTCAACCTAACCTAACCTATCTACGTTATTTAAAAAGTTATCACGTTCATATCAATGTTCATATGCGTGTTAAATTGAAAAACGATTAATATATATTTCATTTGAAGTACTCTTCCTCATAACTCTGATAATAACCAGGAAGAGCTGTAATATAATAAAATTTGCACCTACTCGTCTTAATCATCGATTTCGGTTAAATTTTTTGGGACTTTTACGACTTATGCAACTGATAAGGATAATAAAATGATTCTATTTCCGGATTATGAGCTGTATTTAAATAAAATCGCATCAGTACCATATCACAGTTATACAACAGAGTTGAAGAGAATTTCAAGAGAAACATGATTCGTTCTATTTTAATTTTTACACTTTTTCTGAGTTTGACGCTTGCAGCACCACCAATGGTAAGAATAAATCCTTAATACCACTCATCAAGCAAAAACTTTTACTTTAAAATTTCCAAAAGCTTACGCAGACGATGTATCATCAAGATGGGCGTCAAAACTCTATAAGAGTATTAGATGTGTGTAATAGTTAAATACATAAAAATATGTTAACTATTTTTGTAATATAATTTTCATTGATAGGTTCCTGTATCGGTTCTACAATCACTTCAAAACACATTAGGAGCAATTAGTGTACCAAGAATATTAATTTAAATTATTTATATAAATATAATTGTAAATTTAAGAGATAACACATTAATTAAAACCAAGCACGATATTAAAATATATTTACAACAACATCCTCGTTGGTATGTGTAACAATCTTGCCGTTTAACTTGTTACTGATCAAAATAAAGATCAAAACAAAACAACAATAATTGTTGGATCACTATAATGGGTTGGTCGTGATAAATATATATATTAAATATTTAATCAGATTGGTGCAAAGTGCAGGTCTCGGACACTGTTTGATAAAACAGCGAAAGACACGTAACATTTCTGCGATGTTTAAACGAATTAATAGAATTTGCAATATTATGTAGTGTCTCCGACTCCGATAAGCTTTAAGGTACGATTTTGGATCCTATCCAGTAGGCGTAATATAGTTTTCGGCGCACCAGATCAGATATGAGAATTCTACTCAAGTTTTGAGCGAATGAACGCCTTCAGAAGGCGTAAAATATTTCTTGTACCGTTTGAGGAAACGTAGATTTCTCGGCGGCGACTTCGTGTATAATGGTCGTTCCAACAAAGATTGTCATGAACACACATACCAAGAATGGAAAGACTTTCGGTTTCGGTGATGCAAGTGCCCATTCATGGATAATGGCTGGAGGTTTTGATTTCGCTTTAGAGACAGCAGACAGCATTGCGTTTAGAAGCATTAAATTCCACTCTATTGGCTGAACCCCATTTTATAATGCTGTTCGGAATTTAATGAACTAAACATACGTTGCCGTTCCAGTTCTACAGCCGAAGAGCAGGGGAAGCTAAGGGTGCTATCACCAGCAAAGGAATGAATTGGATTAAAGGGTGCAGACAAGAGATCATTTATAAAAATGGGAAAGACAGTCGGACACAGAACGGAGGTCTGGGGAACACCAGCATTTATATGGTGAGTTTCAGATTTGAAACCATCAAAAACAACTTGAATTAAAGGTAGTTTCTAATCCAATGAGTGAGAGACGCAGCGATCCCATAAGGGGCTTCATGCCAAACTCTATTAAATGCTTTTGAAATATCAAGCGTAACAATCTTCGTTTCAACGGAGTGATGGAGAGATTGGTTCCACTTCTCGGTGAGATAAGCCATCAAATCACCAGTGGATTTGTTGCCACGAAAACCGTACTGCCGGTCATTAAGGTGTTTCCGTGATTCAAGGTATTTGATAGCTGAAGATTTATCAGCGTTTTCATGACCTTAGAAAGAATGGACGTAAGTGCTATGGGTCGGTAATTGAGGGACGGGCTGGACAAATGCTGTTTTCCACCTCCTCGGAAAGATTCCAGAAGAGTAGGATAGATGAAAAAGCGTATGCAGTGGTTTTGCCAGTCTGGACCAGCGGATTTATTTATGTTGAGATCATAAAGTACTCTTGCGACTGTACGAGTAAGAATTCGACGCACTCGAGTACAGGTGGGGACAAAGCGCAGTCTGGGTGCATTGAGCTGGCTGCGATTGATGTGCAGCGAGCAGATCAGCTTTGTCTAAAGAGCTGACAGCTTGAGTGTCATTGTAAATGCCTGTTGGGATCGATGTTGAGGCCGAATTTTTAATATTTTTTACAAATGATCAAAAATGTTTACTACCCTTGGGACATAGTTGTATTTTTTGCCTCAACTTTTGGTCATATGTATAAGAATTTGACACGCTTCAAGAGGGCATTGCAGTAATTTCTGGCTCGTTTAAACTTTTTTCGGTTTTCCTCAGATGGCTTGAGGACCGAAAGCTCAAACCCTCCACCTAAAAGCCTCTTTACATCTCGAGTAATACCACGCGTTTATCTTATTAAGGATAAAGGATTTCATAGATAGGGTGATTAGGGTGCCCATGCCGCTGGAAAACGGATCGCTTTGGAGGTTTTCGGTGGCATCGAGGTCTCCAAACTTATGATTCTTGCTTTTTTATAGGGATACCTCAAAAGTAAGTCTAATAACACGCTGTACGTGACGGACAATAGGTTTCATAGTTTTTCTTTTGCTCACGTTTGAAAACATACTTTTCCCATACATTTGCTAATTTCCAAGCCCAAGAAATTTATTTGTGCTAGGCAGTAGGTCCCTGTTGGGTATCATTTGATTCCAAAAAAAATGTCAAATGTTTGTTATTTGTTGTGCGAATGAAGCTATAACCCTTTTTCGTGAAAAAACTTGATTAGTATAGCTATTTTAAATACCATAACGACTAATTTAAATGCATCCAATGCAATACATCGCCTAATAATCAAATTACCTCTATAACTTGTTCCACAATGACATACAACAGATGTATGGAATGCAACTAATATGGATTAGATCGTAACCATAATTTATTCAATACCGAAATTCCCATATTTTAAAAGCTGCTGCAGCTACCTACTTAGTCATGCAACACACTTATGAATTTCTGATGCTGACCTTGCATTTAACGATAGCAGGGTGTTTCTTTCAATTTGGATACAAAAACCATTTTTCTTCGTTTGATTATGTAATAGTGCTGAACTTCCATGAGCACTCATCGATCATATCATATTTTTGGGTATAAAAAGACGAATTTATCTATCGTTCTGCGTGAGGGAAAACTACTTACCTGGGCCCTCGATTTATATATGTATAATACCTTATCAATTTTTTTTGTGTTACTTACATGGGCAACATTTTTATATTTGGCTTTAAAGGCATAAATAACTTTAAAGTAGGATAGGCCTAATCTATGTATGCCTTGCATACACCCAGTTTTTCTTTCGTTATCGTCAACTCGTAATTAAATTCATCATGTATATTGTAATAAGAAACCTGAATGCGATTATAGGTAACGACAACGAAAGGCTCAGTCATTTGATAGGGAAGAACGGCAAAGACAATGGCGAACGGTTAACAGATTTCTGTAACACCAATTGCAGGTACCATGTTTAAGCCCAAAGACAGCAATCAGCCGATGTTTTAGAAATTTTCTCTTAGACTTAAAAAAAAGTTGTGGAACTGTTATTGGGATGACGCGGGATCACCATCATAGGATAGGTAGCTACTGTTCAATTGTATACTACATCCCCCAGGTGTGCCAAAAATCAAGGGAACGCTTTTCCGAATCTTTTCCTAACCTAAATAGAAGTGCAGATCGAATCAACATCATGGGGTTAAACAATAACAACTTGAATGATCAGCCTCGGAACTCACTATCTCGAGCTTGCAAAGTTACGTTAACTGATGGAAAAAATGAAGTTTTAAATATCTGTATCGACCGACAATGGAACTTTAAAATCAACCAAAACGTGAGAAAATTCAGCTAAGCCCTAAGCACAATAGTGCTTCGTGCAAGAAGTGCAAAGCCTGCGAATGGCAATGTACTGAAAGTATAAACACTCTCACGTACCAAACTCTACGTTACACATATGTCGGAATGAGAGGCTTAAGGAATACAATTACCTAGCCAAACTTTTGTGAATCGTAAGCGTGACTACTGCTATTAATGAATTGTTTTACTCTACACCACATCGATTATTCATATTCATGTTATTGACGGAAAATTATCATTTGAATGTGTGTCCAAATAAAAATGAAAAGTATTTCTAAAAAACAAGCCTCATATGCAAATGTGTATTAATAATTTATGCGTCACTAGCTAGTGATTTCAGCAATTTTGCTGGAATTTTGGTTAAATAAATAAACTTTTCGATAAATCAAGCACTGAACCAAGACTATTGTTCACAAAAATTAAATCTAGCATATATACAAACAATTAACTAACAAACATGTACCTACCTACATCTATTGTTGGTTCGAGTGAACCACATAAATCCAAAAGTCAAAACAAACAATGGTACGCATTGTAGCGTAGTGTTTAGTTCTTTTTTGGCCATCCGCTCGTTCAATAAATATTAATGTGTGTAGGTACATGATGGGACAAATGAAAGTGACACTCCATGCAAAGTTAACAGACTACTTTAGGAATGCAATTTGCATATGAAAAAGAGACGGGAAAACAAAGCGTAATCGGGTCAAAACAATGAAATCGGATACACCATTTCCATTTGTAAATTATCCTAATTATCTTGTGTCAACTATTATTTATATTTACCAATCTAATCAATATCACACTTTCAGCAACTTATCGCACAGCACACAAGGAGAACTATTTATTTATCACGATCGCCGAACGACAGTCAATTAAACTAATTGTTGGAACATAGGCGCGCGATAAAAATAGAATCAATCGACACTCTGTTCTACTCTTTTCATATACAAATTAATTGAATTTATCAAAATCAAACCATCAGCACCGTCGGCACTTGAGTGTTGATTGTGAGCCGTGACACTCGGACAGTTTTTTTGATTTCAATTTCGGACAAGGAAACATAAAAATCAATAAAGCCAAACGAACCGAAACACTGGAGTGTTGTGTAGGTGTCGCTCCATTGTCCACAATAGGCTGTGAGGTCATTACAAGACCGCAAACATGGTAATCCCAAGTTAAAAGCAAAAAAAAAAAAAAAAAAACTAGTACAGGTGAAGGACAGTCGAACATGCAATGAACTTTTTTTTATCGCGCTACATATGGGACATTAAAGTAAACATGCACTCCTACTCCAGTCTATGTACTTACCATTCCCATTGGTTTTGGTTCAACAAAAACATCCTGCTTGGTGTAGCGAGCGTTCAAACTGGTCGATGGACTTATGGTGGACGGTGTTCCGCCACCAATTGGTGTGGCATCATCATCGCTGCTGTTGACTTTTACTGCTGGCTCAGGAAATATGAATTGGCTTTCGTTTTTCGATGCATCAGGCGGTGATTTTCTGCAAGAGTTCAATATTTTATTTAAAAAAAAATTGTATATATTGGCGAAGAGGTTGGGTTGGGAGAAATGTATATTGCTGCTGATCCCTACCTTGATAATCGATTTGGTGTTGAATCCTCAGCGTCGAAGAATTCCTCGGAACTATCTGAGTCAGTTTCGAGTTTGCTCATCGTTAATTTTATAACTATTTTTTTTTTTCGTTCGTGTTGTACGTGTTGGAATATAAATTTTTTCACATATGCGATGTGTGTTATTCGAGTGGGGTCATTATGTTTGGCTTGGGTGCAACGTAATTGAGGGTGAATTCATTTTAAACCGATTCGGTAAGTTTATGTAAAAACGAAAAACATTTTTTCCAAGTTATTCACTAATCTTTTTTGATGAATGAAGGAAAAAGAAATATTCGTTTTCCGTCCTTTGTACTTTCCAAAACAAACGTCAAGTTGACAGTGCAAAAAGTAATTTTTTTTAGTAGTGTTCGAATTGGGTGTGTGACAGCTTCGGAATCTGCTTAGCGATAGAGGCGACATCTAGTTGTGCGGTGAGAACATTGAAGAAATTCTCATTTATTTATGGCCTAATGACAGTTGGGTTTGAAATTATTTTCATTCAAGGAGGCAGTGTTTTTTTTTTATTTTATTTATTAAACTAACTATTGTTTATTTTAAAGCAGCGGAAATAGTTGAAGATATAGGAATGATGCTCTTTGTTAAACAATTTTCTCACATTGCAAAATAACTATGGATGCTACACAGTACCAATATGGCTAATAACAATCCTCAGCTCAGTCTGTCGTGCTTTACATTTGCCCTCGAGTCTTAAGTAATGTATTAAGGGTATTCACTTAATCTGATAAATTTATGCAGCTCGTAAATGTATAAATTTCTGCGGTTCTTTAAGTGAGCACCCCTCGGAAATGTCATTGCGTAAATCGACTGTCAAGTAATCAAAATAATTTTTGTATGTACTTGAATTCTTAATGTCAAAGTTCGACATTTGTGATTTGTGTAACTTACCGCGGTTGATTTCTGAGCCTAAATCGTCGCGGAAAATTATGATGCCTGAAATCTCGGCAGCCAGCAGTTCATTTGTCAGCAAGCTGAAGTCAGCCGAACTTTTATATTGCCAATTTGTTACACATTTAATTTCCACGAATTTGGCTACATAAAAAAACAAGGCGTCATTGCAATGAAATAAAATTTGGTACAGGAATTGTAAAATTGACACTATGCACTTTGTGCCTTCCCATGAACGTCATGTCCAGCGACACAGGTAGATTTTAAGTGAGTAGTGGCACAGAAAATGCAACGAAAATCCACCTCCAGAAATAATTCTCGAATGGGCATGAAGGTTCTTTTCCACACCATTGCGCTTTCGGTACAAATCTTCATTTGATATTTTGGTTAATGGAGTGAGCATTGACTTATTATACCTATATGAACTGCTAGTAGACGTCTTCGCGTTGGTTCCAACATAACCACTAGCCCTCTTGGTTCGGAGCGGAATAATTTGGAAATTCACATTTTTTTGTAGTGGCATCTATTGTTAACAATGACGCAACAATTTGAATTTCAACCGTTTTACTTGCCAAATCCACTAACGCCCTATAGGTGTCTCTAGCATTCTATGGAGAAATCAAAGATGGTTGTGATCATTGGCTTCGTTTTCCAATGCCATCTACTTTAAACAGTGACGCAACAATTTGAATTTACCTCATAAATTCTCTCACGCCCAATAGGTGCCTCTAGCATTCTATGGAGAAATCCAAGATGGTTCGTCATTTTGTTTAACTTATTTTTCGCTCCGAACCAAGAGCGCTAGTTTATGTTGGCGTCATTGAGTGAGGAGTGAGGATGTCAAAAACATCCGCCTGACTTTACCATAGAATTTTCATGTGTTTTCAAGTTTACTACTTTATCTGCCATATTTTATTTCATTTCACTAGAGTATTTCGTGAGTATTTCTCAAATGAGAAAAAAAATTACAGCTAAAAAACTTGTAGGAAAACAAACGAAATTAGGCGTATTTTTTTGAGAATCTATAGCTAGCTCACTTTTACTTTTACCTGCAAAACTAGTATACTCACTTTTGGTTTTGTTATACTCACTTTTACATGCAAAACTGTTATACTCACTTTAGGTTTTGTTATACTCACTTCCCAAAAAAATACGCCTATTGTATATGGCGGGTGTAGTTATTACCTCATTTATTGAAAAGTTATATGAATCGTTTATAATAAGTGCGAAATACCAATTGAAAACATAGCATAATTGAAATTTAGTGATTGTTAAAAGTGCTTGCAAAAGCTAATAGTTAAAATTTGTAGAGATTAGGCGTATTTTTTTGGGAATCTATATCTAGCTCACTTTTAATTTTGCATGCAAAACTGGTATACTCACTTTTGGTTTTGTTATACTCACTTTTGGTTTTACATGCAAAATTGTTATACCCACTTTTGGTTTTGTTATACTCACTTCCCAAAAAAATACGCCTATTGTGTATAAAATACATTTCTCATTTGAAATATGCTCCTACCTACCACACAACTTAGATCCCACACATCTTATTCCCTCGCAATCATAATGCGTACAGAAACCAAGCAGCTGATATTTGACAACTTGTTTAATTATTGACATTTAAAACAGAAAACCGCGTTCTATCGCCGGCTTTTTGGTTACTTGTTTTGAAAATAAAATAATTTAAGTTAAAAACATGGCAAATAGATCGGAAGAAGGTGTTCCAGCTGAAGAAAATGACCTGCTTCAAATTAGGCCGCTGTAAGTAACATTGAGAAGGATTTTATCGAACGCATATTCATTAATTTGTTTTGTTTACAAAGTGGTGCTGGACAAGAAGTTGGTCGCTCGTGCATCATGCTCGATTTCAAAGGAAAGAAAATCATGGTATACAAATTAGCACAACATGCTAAGTCAGTAACTTAAACTAATTTCATTTCAATTCCAGCTTGACTGCGGCATTCACCCAGGTTTATCCGGAATGGACGCGCTTCCGTATGTCGACTTGATAGATGCTGATGAGGTCGACTTGCTACTTATTTCACAGTAATTCTATTGACTGCCCTTTTTGTGCATTTCTGTAAAATAATTTCTTTCAGTTTTCACTTGGATCACTGTGGAGCATTGCCCTGGTTTCTGATGAAGACCAGCTTCCGTGGCCGGTGCTTTATGACGCACGCGACGAAAGCCATCTATCGTTGGATGTTGTCAGATTACATAAAAATCAGCAACATCTCCACTGAACAGATGCTGTATACCGAAGCAGATCTCGAGGCAAGTATGGAGAAGATCGAAACAATCAACTTTCATGAGGAGCGTGATGTAATGGGCGTCCGATTCTGGGCATACCACGCTGGACACGTATTGGGGGCGGCAATGTTCATGATTGAGATTGCCGGAGTGAAAATCCTCTATACTGGAGACTTCTCAAGGCAGGAAGATCGTCACTTAATGGCGGCTGAAATTCCCACAATGAAGCCAGACGTTCTCATCACGGAGTCCACGTACGGCACACATATCCACGAGAAGCGTGAGGACCGCGAGAGTCGGTTTACGACATTGGTGCAAAAAATCGTCACGCAAGGTGGACGCTGCTTGATTCCAGTGTTTGCCTTGGGGCGAGCACAAGAGTTGCTCCTCATCTTAGATGAGTACTGGAGTCAGAATCCAGAATTGCATGACATTCCCATTTACTATGCGTCGTCACTGGCCAAAAAATGTATGGCTGTCTATCAGACGTACATTAACGCCATGAACGACAAGATTCGCCGCCAGATTGCGGTGAACAATCCCTTTGTCTTCCGACACATCTCGAATTTGAAGGGCATCGACCACTTTGATGATATTGGCCCCTGCGTGGTGATGGCTTCGCCTGGTATGATGCAGAGTGGATTGTCGCGTGAGCTCTTTGAGAACTGGTGCACAGACCCGAAAAACGGAGTGATCATTGCTGGTTATTGCGTCGAGGGAACCCTGGCAAAGACAATTTTATCAGAACCCGAGGAGATAACTACGCTGTCTGGGCAAAAGCTGCCACTCAATATGTCGGTGGACTACATCTCTTTCTCGGCACACACTGACTATCAGCAGACTAGCGAATTCATCCGCATACTAAAGCCAGCCCATGTTGTAAGTAATCTTTAACCAGACACTAGGTTATATTGTACCTTCTTTCCCATAGGTCCTTGTGCATGGCGAACAAAATGAGATGTCGCGCTTGAAGTCGGCCCTGCAACGCGAGTACGAAAACGATCCCAACACAACCATCAATTTCTACAATCCCCGCAACACACATTCGGTTGAACTGAATTTCCGCGGCGAGAAGACTGCCAAAGTGATGGGATCCTTGGCCGCAAAAGAGCCCTTAGTGGGAACCACTTTGTCTGGCGTACTTGTCAAGCGTGACTTCAAATATCACATTCTAGCGCCTTCTGACTTGGCCAGTAAGCTGAACTTTACTATTACTGCTCTAGATCGGTTATAATTGCATTTTGCCTTCCAGAATACACCGACATGAGTATGTCAGTCATTACCCAGCGCCAGAGCATTCCATGGGCCAGTTCAATGAATACCTTGAAGCTCCTACTCGACCGAGTTGGTGGTCCAGGCACTGTGAGTGTCATCGAAGAGGACAAGAAGATTCGCGTGTTTAACTGCCTCGACCTGACGATAGAGGGGAAGATTATTATAATGGAATGGCAGGGCACGCCGGTGAACGATATGTTTGCCGATGCGGCCCTAGCTTGCATCATGCAGACAGAGTTGGGTGGAACCAACATCAAGGGAACCACCGGGGTCGCTAAGCCCGATAAGACACATTTCAAGGAATGCCTCATTGAAACACTACAGGACACGTTCGGGGAGCAGTCGGTACCGAAGATGTTCAAGGGTGATGTGTTGCCAGTGACCGTGTCTGGCACAAAGGCAGAGGTCAACTTGGACACTTTGGTAAGTTGATCGAACTATTGTTTCAGTTGACTTATTGATAACTATTTTTATTTATAGGCAGTCACATGTCCAGATGACGACAATCTCCGCCAGTTTGTCCATACGGCAGTACAAAAGTTGTACCAGACACTTGTGCAGTTACCCTAAATGTTTTGGGTGTTCTCAGTCGTATTTTCACAGAAACTGTTCTAGATGTGTAGGGTTATAGTTTGTAGAGAAATAAAAAATATTTTCAATTCGAAGTAAGGTCGTTTTATTTGTTGTCAGCGGGAATTTTGTAGCGTGGATGGAATGGTAAGCAAATTAGTCCCACAGGCTCTTCGGCAGTACCCAAAGTCTAGTATCTAAACTATCTTCGACGACCTTCAAGAACAAATAACAAGCCTGCTGGCGACCCTGAGATTTAGTACACATTTCACTTTTTTCATCTAGCGGTCAATGAAAGACGACCACAATAAACAATAAATTCCAGGATTAACCATTATTTAATTTTTATTTTCAACTTTTGCTTATTTAAAATTACAACAAGAATCACTTCTGACCAACCAACTGAACACCATCAGCTCCTATCCATATGCAATTCAAAGGCAAATGAAAGAAGTCCATTCCTGCGAATTTCATTAGTATATCCACACACAAATGCATATTATTCTCCTCTGGATAGATGTCCCTTGCTCGAATGCACATAGTAAGCGGAATTGGAATTGGGAAGGGTACTGGGAAACAAAGTGGTGGAGGATTTTTGCCGGAGAGGGCAAATATTCCCAGACCTTGTTCGTTAAAAGCTGCATTAATTTGAATCTCAAAATCTTCCGAAATAAATGTGCCATTTATGCAAACTACGAATGAAAAAGAAAAACCGACGATCATTTATGAATTTTCCAAAAGACCGCTATATACTTACATCTATTTGTGTTGTTCGATTCCGGCCAGCTACTTTCGAAACAACATCCACAAGCATTGTCCTCGCACATGCAACTGTCCTGAAGTAGTTTCACTTCAATTCCCATTTCTTTTAAACGCAATGCACACTCTGGTCCATGTGCATCCATAATAACGCTTGTAGTATCCATTGTATCCTTAATGGTAGCCGCCTGAGTCCATTGCGCAAATATCAACAGTAACACAAGCTGATTGATCCCGAAAGACAACATGTTGTCAAGATGTTAAGTAGTTCCCAACTAGACAAATGAATTTTCCAACCGACACTGGACTGAGACAAAGTTAGTGATTCCGTACAGGTGCTAACGTAAAGTTGAAGTGAATCTCCGCATTCTTTGCTGGCAGACTTATGTATAACGGTGGAGGCGAAATTATGACTATAGAATTGTGTCACGTGCGTCGCTGGGGTAAACGTGAAAATGGCATTGGGTACGCACCTTGGCATTTATCAACTGGCCTTTCCTAATGTCTGTATATAGTTATGTTTTCCCTCACCGTGTTAATTGGACCAATAAAGATATACATATTTTATTAACCGAAATATTGGTAAACTTTTCTTACAACTGTTTACTTTAAAGGTATAGGCACTTGATACCGTCATCAAGATGTAGAATTTCCTGTGGTAGTTAAATCATTGATAACGACTTGTAATGGTTGAGGTAGGTTTCGATGTAGCTCATTTGCAATAAAGCCGACTGCGTTTAGATAACGATTGTTAAGAATAAAAAACGCCCATGAATATAGCATATTCCCACATAGGATCTGAGCAGGGGCGGACTATTCATTTTTTTCTCCTTAAGTAATTTAGGGCGATCGATTGGTGAATGCACTTTGGTGAACATTTTGTTGAGATACGCTTACTTACTTAACGGTATTTCGACCTGCAGACAATCTGTGAAATTCGTTGGTTTTTTCCAGGAGAGACATTCACACAGTATGTTGAATAGGACATTAGCGGGGATAGCAGGAATATGTCTCGAAAGCTCTTGCAAGATCATATAGGATCACTATTTCCATAATATTATACCCATTAATAAACTGTCGGAAATGTAGCCCCTTTAGCTTCGACGGCTTTTGTTTATTTCGTTGTTTCAAAGAGCTTGTATTTCGGTCCTCAGGGCAGTTCCTTTGCTTTCTTGTAAAACCTTTGGATATTTTTTCGATCTCGAGACTCTTTGATATCCTTGAGATTTCTCAACCAGGTGCGCTCTTTGTAGACTCAGGCTACTCCCAGGTCTGCTGCTTTAACATTGAATTTCTTCTTCCAGGCGGATCGCAGCTTATAATCGTTGGACAGCCGAGTTCTATATCCAGCAGGGACAACACTATGCTTACACGTTTTCCCCTCTAAATATATTATGCATGTTGCGGAAGCCGGTTGTCTGCCTCGCAAATATTCTGTAGCACAATATCGCCTATAGAGAAACCAGGTGGCCATGAAGTAGGCGGGAGTAGCCGATCACATATCGGGTCAAAGTCAATAACATTTGTTTTAAATCTAAACCGACGACATACAACGTCCAACTCTCTCAAATTCAAACAAATCGTTGTAAGCGGCAAATTTAGGCAAGAAGTCTTGAGCTTTCGACACGTTAGTGAACGCCTTACAACTATCCGCATCAAGGCTAAATTCGCCAACATCAGTCTAATATGCGCTCACGCCCTCACAGAAGATAAAGATGGTGGTACCAAAGAATGTTTCTATGCACTCATCGAGAAAACATAATATGAGCAATGTCCTAAGTACGACGTTAACAACAATTTAGTCTTACGTACTTTTACCAATCGCGTATCCCTCAACCTCTCGAGAAGGCCTGTATACCCAGCATCAAGTGCTGAGCAGCTCGTGAGCAAAAGAGGAGGGAAAAACAACGGCTTCTCCGGAAGAAAAAGCATGATAAGCGCGAGGTCGAGGAAATAGATTCATGGCAGCAAGACCCAATCATGACCTGTATTGACGAACAAGGAAACCTTGTAGTGGAGTCACAGTCGGTGCTGAGGTTTATTTCTGCTGTCTGTTAAACGGCGAAGACGACCCAAATTCCAGTGTCAGGCCGAATGAACCATTCAACCTGGGCGATGAAAGACAAGACTTCCGTCCACCCTACCAAAATGAAGTGAGGATAGCAATATCCAAGCTGAAGTCCAACAAGCCTGCTGGACCGGAAGGCTTAACAGCCGAGTTTTTCAAGGCAGAGGGAGATGACTTGGTATATATCTAGAGCATACACCAACTCATATCCAAGATTTGGTCAGAGGAAAGTGTGCCTGATGTATGGAGCTTCAGCATTGTTTGTCAGATCCACAACACAAGAGACCCTCTAATCTACGCCAACTATAAAGGCATCAGTCTCCTTATCAACATCGCTTAAAAGATCCTGTCTGTACAGCACGCCGGAAACCATTTGTCAACGAACTGATTGAACCCTATCAGTGCGGTTATGGACTTTGTTTACCTACTCGGCTCCGCTATCAACTCTGATGACACCACAGGAGAAATCAATAGAGGAGTTACACTAGCCAACTGCTGTTTCTTTGGCCTAAGAACTAGAACTAGAACAACTGACTAGTAAGGCCTTGTCAGGAAACAATAAGGAGTCTCTATAAAACACCCTCATCATCATCCCAGTCCAGTTCTATGGGATGGCGCAGAGGCATGGACGTTAACGAAGGCGGAAGAAGAATTCTTCGAGTGATTTTGTATCCCGTTTGCGTTGACGGGCTTTGGAGGAAGAGATTTAACAGCAAACTCACAGGACATGCACAATGTGACATTTTCAACTCGAACATACCTCTCCAGTTGTCGCACGCAAGTGGAAGGGGACCTCAACAAACTTGGAGTGCGGAACTTGAGGCGGTTATAGCCACAGATCGGGTTAACTGGATATACGTGCTGGTTAAGGCCCCAGGTCCACCCGGACTGTAGCGCCACCTAAGTAAGTAAGTTGTTGAGATAGTTTTCAATAAAATATCCCTACTGGAAGTCCATAATGGCCTTACTTCCAGATATGTCAAGGCATCTTATATTTTGCTTGTCATCTTGCCATGATCGACCACCACCGGTTGGTTTATAGCCGTGATTCTCTCCTTTATTCGGTAAAAAATTATAGTTGTCATTAGTTTTGTAAAGACGTATAAAACGGTAGGTCTGTTCCTTTACTTTTGTAGTAAAAATGGAAAAGACTGTCAAAATGGCTATGGTACAACAAAGTTAGGGAACGCTTTTGTAGTAATCATGAAAAATTACAGTTGCATTTGTTTTCCCATAAATTGCATGTGAGTATGAATCCAAGTATGTGGAACTTTGCTACTTTGCTCGCGGGACCATCATTAAACATACCTAACCTGAAAAAGTGTACTTTCTTAACCTCAATATTGATACCAATAGAGTAGTGTCAATGGCAAGATGGTTGGTACATAATTTTTCGAATCAAAATACACGGTTTAAGATCATTAACATGTTGTTTGAACTTCCTAAAAAGTTAATTTAGCTTGCATAATCATTTTCAAACTAAAATTCCAAATGACGCAATTGAAAATCGATTTTTCTTCCAGGAGACGAAATTTGTTACCCCCGTCCTCCCATTCTTCTCAATAATATGCATCCAAGGACTACCTACGCATTAAATGTACCATTTCGTGACTTGTACACATTTTGAGGGAATTCCTCAAATTGCCTTCACCTTTTACCAAGTAACCATTGTATCTGTACTGTATGACTTTGTATCTAGATTTATAGAAAACCGCTAATCTACAGTGCAATATGCTACAAAACGATTGACCGTAAAAATTAACTACCCAACATAACTAATTAGTATACCTACTTACTTAATTTTAAACGCAATACAGCTTCATGACTACCGCAATAGATGTGGCATGATGATTGATGGTATCCCCCAAACAACCCCATCTAAAGCATCCAAAGACCAAAGAGACGCTACCACTTTTCCAAAGAGAACTTTTTGTCTCTCACGCAACGGCAACAAAACAACAGGAATAGCATTTCTCTTAAAGTATCTCAATCGATTAAATAACTTGCTTTTGATGTTTTCACAGCAGCGGTTCCACCTTTTTATCCACTGTTTGTCTGTCTTTCTTGGGTTGGCGTTGGATGGAGCTCGCTCTAAACTCAGTCATCAGTCAACGACGGACTTTCGAACGGCAATAAACGGTTACGGCAAATGGCGCATTTGAATTCGAAAATTACAACCGCAGTGGATAAAAAGATACAAGTGCGTGTTTCCACTTGAAGTGCAATCGACAACAAATCAAATAAAAAAAAAAAAAAAATCATGGTGTGACTGTGTGAAAGTGACGATTTAATTTGTGTACAATTTATATTCAGTCACCGTTAAGTAAATAAATTGCACTTCAATAAATGTATCTCAAGGTGTATTCTGTGCAATCAATCTGAGTTAGGGAAATCGATACTCTTGCATATTATAATTATTCAAATTGTGCCCTAGAAATAAAACAGTAATTCCGGTTTTGTTTTGATCCCATTGTCTGTGTTCACGTTATACGAATTATAACGAAACAGAGAGGAAAAAAAATATATAAAGCATGGCCACAGTAAGAAGACCTGGACCGCCAGTGCCCCCCAGACCACTTACGATTCTATTGAAAACCCGGACGGTGGATGCATCGCGAACCTTATCATCGATTACCGCATCCTCTAATCGTTCCACTACATCTACAACTGGTGGTGGTAATAAAGCAGAAGATGGCAGGACCGTCGTATACAAGTCACCATCATTCAATCTACAAAAGCGGCAAGAGCAACGCGAGAAGAGATACTCCTTCAACACAGCCGATGGCATTCATGGTTCTCCGATGGTGGTTGAAAGAGGATATGCTCCACCGCAGTTGCAGGCCAAGCCAACGGTGGCAACGAAAAGGCCAAAGCCAACTGCTCCAGTGCCAGTCATCAAGGAGTTGAATAACAACAACTCATCGTCTGCAATCGATAACTGCACAAAGATTGTTATTGTTGCGAACAATAACAATAACGAGAGCCCCCTGAATGTCCCCCAACCCAAGCCAAGGACTTTGATATCCAAAGTCCCTGGGGGGTTTCTGCGTCGCTCCAAAACAACACTTGATAATTTCACTCGTTCCACAATAACCATTGGCGACAACAATAATAATAACAACAACAACAGTAGTAGTCCCACTGGCAGCGCCGGCTTCATGTCGGGCAAAACATTTGACATCAAGAACAATTTGAAAAATGCCGCTGAAAGGCTATTCTCGGAAATCGTTAGTCACTCAAAGGACTCCAAATACCAAACCAAATCGTTGAATCCGCTTCCGCCGCTACATCGCAGTGAATCATGGAAATCAAAAGATTCAATTCAAATGGAACCCGATCAGAATGGCAACTGTACTGGGATCGGCATACACAAGCCTATATTAGAAGATCCCATTCCACCAGAAAAGAAGATTGTCTTCCAAGAAATGCTAATCTCTGAACTGGCAGCCATGCGTCAACGATCCAGTTCGGTTGATCAATTGAACTCACGATCGGACTATAGAATTCGTGACGACCACCACACCGAAGATGAACATAGTTTCGATGAACGATCTGTGGGTGACATTGACAAGTTGTTGTGTGATAAATCAATGGATGACAGCGGAACGGGTAGTGCTGTGACACTTCAATTAAATGACAGCCAGAGTAGTACTACTAAACCTAAGCGCGTGCGTCAACGTTGCCCATCGGGATGTTCGACAGATTCATCGCCATGTGGGGTGGATCAATCGAGGATTCGTACATCGGATTGGATTGAGGTGGGCGAGAATGGAAAGGAAGAAGTCATGACAATTTGTCAGATAAGCTTGGAAGACTCTGGCTTAGAGGATGAGGAGAGGCCAGACGATGGATCATCGGGAGTTGGTGATTCCTGGGATAGTGTTAAAGAGGCCAAGAAGGAGGAGGACAGGGAGACGCGATCCAGAGCTAGAAAGTGAGTTTGAAAATGTGTATTTTTAATTTTACTTATATTCGAATGTGTTGATTATTTTGTTATTATTCTTCTATAATCTCTTTCTGGTTGTATAAAGGCTTGTAAAGTTTGGTGGAATTACAGTATAAAAACTATTTGCCATGAGTCCGTTATTTTCACGTCTATTGGACGATTTACGAAATCCCCTAAATCAATCGCATTATTGGATTGTGGCACTTTGTACCATCATAGAATGCATACATTACTATCAATAGCGACCTGTCAAAAATCCTGTCAAATATGATTATATGTTCTCAGCTCTATAAGGTAATGTAGATTATGTAAACTGATAAGTGCACATTTTCGTTGCTTACAAAAACCGCAGAAAATTAAAAAAATTGGTTTAATGTCAAACTCGAAAATGTAACCCTGCAACCTGTCACTTTAAAAATGTACCTAGCTAGGATCCACCCCAAACAGACCTTTTTCTTGACTGAATACCATGGTTTTAGAGCGCTTAGGGGTAGTGCGAAAATGGCCGACCAATGAAAGACTATTGACAGTTGACTATGTTAGGCCGGACTTTTGGAAAAGCCTGACTTTTCTTAAAAAGTAGTAGGTATAATTTACCAACAATCTTGGGTGAAAAGGAAAACTCGAAAAATTTTTCACGGAGTGGAAATTTTTCGTTCTCTAGTTTGGTTTCACTTTTACGAAAAGAACAAGATTAAGTAAAATTTCGCAGTCTATTTGAGGTCTAATTTTTAGATACCTATTTATTAACATGTCTGGCCTCATTAGGCGATTTTTTTTTTTTTAGTTCAGAGCAGAGCCTGAACTGTAAAAAAAGTTCGTGATTCTTTTTAGTTCAGATACGTCTTTTTTCGTTCAGAAAATTAGCTCTCTATGAGCTTAATGAATAACCATATGACAGCTATGTGCTCAAATGTGTTTCATAAACAAATCAAAACGATTTGAGCGCGATCGGTTCAGAGCATGCTCAAAATTCTCGACCTCTGAATCAGAGCTCAGTTCTGAACTAAAAAAGAAAAACGTCTATTTTGATGTTTGAAATATGAATATGTCACTTATGAAATAAGGAACTGACTGGAAAAATTTCTGATTTTTACGCAAATTATTCGCGAGAGGTTGCATGAGTCCCATACGGACCTGTTGCCCTAAATATTGATATCCCAACAGCTTTGCGCTTTATTTCTGAAAATCATCAGAACCCGCACACGCAACAAAATATTTTAGGTTTTTGTAATTTGAATTATTCATCGTCCTTTCAGTGAATATCTGTATTGCCCGGTTATAGTACCTACCCACTTTGATGTCAAAAAAGGATTTAGACAAGGTGATGCGCTGTCATGTGACTTTTTCAACATCATACTTGAGAAAATTGTGCGAAACTCGCAAGCCAACACCAGGGGCACAATTTTCCAAAAGTCTGTGCAACTACTTGCATACGCTGACGACATTGACATAATTGGCAGAACGCAGCGAGCTGTTACTGGTGCGTTTGCAAGTATTAGCACAGAAGCGGCAAAAATGGGTTTAGTGGTGAATGAGGGCAAAACAAAGTACATGCTGTCAACAAGAAGGGACACACAACATCGGCGAATCGGACAGAACGTCACGATAGACAGCTATAACTTTGAGGTGGTTAGGGACTTTATCTACCTCGGCTCCGCTATAAACTCTGATAATGACACCACAGCAGAAATCAAACGAAGAGTTACACTTGCCAACCGCTGTTTCTTTGGCCTAAGAAGGCAACTGACTAGTAAGGCCCTGTCAAGAAACACTAAGGAGACTCTATATAAGACCCTCATCATCCCAGTCCTACTCTATGGCGCAGAAGCATGGACGTTAACAAAGGCGGATGAAGATCTTCTTGGTCGTTTCGAACGCAAAATTCTTCGAGTGATTTTCGGTCCCGTTTGCGTTGACGGGCTTTGGAGGAGAAGATTTAACAGCGAACTCTACGAGCTGTACAGCGACATAGACCTGGTCAGAAAAGTGCGTATCAGTCGACTAAGATGGCTAGGACATGTAGAACGAATGGACACCAACGCTCCGGCCCGAAGAGTCTTCGATTCCAACCCGGAGGGACAACGCAGTAGAGGAAGACCTCGCCTTAGGTGGCGCGCACAAGTGGAAGGGGACCTCAACCAACTTGGAGTGCGCAACTGGAGGCGGTTAGCCAAAGATCGGGCTAACTGGAGAGGCATGTTGGTTGAGGCCCAGGTCCACCCCGGACTGTAG
Organism: Cheilosia scutellata; assembly: GCA_955612985.1. NCBI lineage: Eukaryota > Metazoa > Arthropoda > Insecta > Diptera > Syrphidae > Cheilosia > Cheilosia scutellata. The sequence continues at coordinate 21,410,524 of OY015312.1, read as the reverse complement.
CGCCATCTAAGGAAGGAAGGAAGTACCTACCCACTTGTCATTTTGTCGAATTCATCTGTCAAACTGGTTAAGTAGTCATAATTCACCTGCCTCCTGCATAAGTAATCTTAAATGAGGATAAGGATCTAAATAGCCATCAGATAAATCAACAATATAGAAAATAAGAAAAGAAAAGTAAATAAAAGGAAAAAATCGATTTTTTGTGATAGCATTCAAGGCAAAGGACATTGAACTTGAACGCAATGCCAATATTCATTGTTCAATAACAAATTACAGCCGAAAATTAAATTTTAGTTAACAAACAAACAAATTGGTGGCTCGATTATAAAATGACCACGCTGCTTTTTTTGTTTGTCTGATTTTGTGTCATTAAATTATTAAATATTTGGCGCAACATGCATGTAGACCTAGACAAGACACCCTAGGCCTATCTTCTTACAACCATTCGCCTTTTTCAGAGCAGTTATACTCTCGGATGATTGTCAGACGTTCGCGAGAGGTGGCAGGCGCCGTGGAAAATCTTTAAGATATTATTTGTGTTTTGAGCCACTGAGCCACTGCGTCCACCGTTTTGTGTCATTACTACCAGTTCTATTATAGGGAACTCCTTGTCGTATGCTTAATATTTTAACAATTCAATTGAATGAATAAATAATAAATTTCAATTAGGAAACCAACAAAATAACTTGTAGTTCTTTAACGCATGGGGAAAATGTGTTCAAATAAAATTTCAAAAGGGCAAAGGATCGTGGTATTATTCATTCATGACACAGCCAGGAAACAAGCATATTTATTATTTACATGCTTACTTTTAGTTTTGAATTATTACATCAAAGGGAACCTTATAACATTTCCCAAGACGCAGGAGAACTCAGGTACGCTATCACCCAACCCTTGATGTAGGTAGCGCTTCCATAGCTACACCAACTGGTGTATTTTAACGAGTTCACTTAACATTTTCTCCTCGACAATAATAACTTCTTTCTACAACGAAACATAAACCTACACTTTTGTCCTCAAAAAGAATCTTAAACTAACCTGTCGTCTAAAGAAAAAGCAAGTATCTATGTAGGCACACTTTGAGTAGCTACATGAAAGAAAATTATATTTAATTGTAGAATTAAAACAAAAAAAAAAAAAACACGTAGGCTTATGTTTATGACCATTTATACCCGCAAAGTATTCCAAGGACTTGCTAAATTAAAATACTACTCATAACATACAAAAAAAAAGTGTCATATTAATTACAGATAAATATATTATATTTAACGATTTCACACGAACGATTGGAATAATACACAAATTTAATTAACAATCCACAGTTCAGTACAAACAAGTTATTTTTGAGAGCAAGGTTGAGCCAAATGAGCAGTCGATTATAATAAGTTATTGTTAACTTTGTGGCTGGGACAAAAAAAAAGTCAATCGAACCATGGACATTTTGATTTGATTACTAATAATTATGGCATAGATATGAAAGTGAGAGGAGTCAGTATCAAATGGCGAAATTGACATTTATATCCGACCGGTTTTTATTATTAACTAATGTAGGTACACGTTCACATGACAATACTTTTATTTGAGACAGTCTTGAAGATTGTTAACAGTAAGGATTTATTTATCTTGCGCACACGTAAAGCTTAACTTAATTCAAATCTCAGTGGAAATAGAAAGCAGATACAAAGAGATCCAAGGAGCTTCTTCTACTTAAAAATCCAACATCTCGAAAGTCGTTAATGTCATATCCGGGCGCTGCATATTAGGTAGACACGTCATTGTCTGCCATACAATGACTTCTGCAGAAGCTGTAGAGATGAAGAGAAGGATGAGTCCATCACTCACTTTCTTTGCAGTTGCCTTGCCCTATCCAATTTAAGAAAGGCTCACTTAGGAAACTATTTTCTAAATGATCTCAGTGATCTAGGGAATACCAGTGCCGCTAACATTCTTAGCTTTATAACCGGTAGCAAATGATTTACATGAGTAGCCAGTAAAGAAATAGCTCCCCAAATCCCAGTGGTATGCGCAATGACGAAATGTCGAAAGACACTTTAAACTAATTAACTATTTATAAAAAACTGTACATGCCGCTAGTCATCTAGCAGTCAATGGAACGCGGCCATTGGTTGCTAGAGCTTTAGCTCTAGCTCTAGCCACACGTTCCTCCATTTGGGATGTTGTGTGCTATATAGTCTTGGCCGATAATCAGATACATTTCATACTTAAGGACCGATTTGTTCGTCCTTGGATAACTAATCAACGATTCATCCAGCAGGTAAAAATATAGAATCGGTTTGCTCAGTCAAATTTTAACCAGACCGATTTTGGTCGGTTAACGGCATTTAACCAAGGATATTCTGGAATTTTGTTTTTTCAAGCATCAACAGTAGTCAACAACACAACGATAAACGCAAAATTGAGCTTGTTGCTTCGTATCCGCTATGTCGATGCATTTTAAACTGACAGATGAATAGAATGCACGACAATGTGGAAAAAAAATTGCATACATTGCTGCGGCTGTGACACATTTGTGCCGAAAATACTCATATTAAGTTAAATTAAAAAAAAAAAAATACATAAATGAATAATTTACCGCCAATAAGCGTGCACAAAAAAGAACAATTTTAATCATAAATATGCCCAGTTTTACAGTGCGCACTTAAGTTTGAGTTTGAGTGGAGATGAGTGTCACTCATGTATATTTTGCGTTTCACAGACATTTCAAAATACTCACGTCAAATGGTAAAAAAAAACTTGGCAGCACTTAAAAAATGTCTTCTGCAGCATAATTTGATGATTTATTTGAATTTCAAATTGGATTGCCAAAGGACGCCTAACTTTAGTGAAAACGACGTAAAACTATACCACTAAACATTTCGTCATTATTCACAGTCACTTCCAAAATCTAAATCATAGTCTGAATCCATATTTGCAAATTGTTATCATATTTTAAGAATTAAATCAACAAAGACAAAACAGATATGTATGTATATTTTATTTTCCACAAAATTCAATAATAAACGCCAACTCGTTGACAGCTAAGTAGCTTGCCACATGTCGGAGTTACAAGAAGGTAAAACTTAAGTGTCCAATGTTTGGCACTTAAGTTTTATATTTAAACTAGCGGGCCCGGCAAACGTTGTTTTGCCTGTTCGTACATTTTCATTGTCCGTCAATTCAATTGTTCTGCGGCCGTTTTATTATTTGAAATTTTATTTAAGATTTTTTTTTGATGAGTGTATAAGTATATTATTGAAATTTTATTCATGAGCTTATTTTTGCTTTTTAAATTTTTTTTAATGTTGAGTGTTTATTATTTGAAATTTTGTGGAATCGGATAGCAGCGCCACCTACCGGGTCCAATTATGAATCTAAACCATCCTTAGACTGATTCAAACACACACACAAAATTTCATTAAAATGGGTCCAGCCGTTTAGAAGGAGTTCGGTTACAAACACGTACACGCCAGTATGAAACAAAACTCGACCCTTGAGTCGAATTTGAGGGCGAATCGATACTTAAGTGGTCATGGTCACTGTGAAACTGGGCATAATTCTAACAACTGAATTGACAAATAAACTGGAATACTGGAATGATTTGTCGCAAATCTATGATGGTTTGCCCATGGTGACCAAAGTGAAAAATAAATGAAGAAATGCTTTTTGGTCACTTCAGATATAGGTATATTAATGGGTTAAACTAAATCTATGATAACTGCAGATTTACCCAGCTCTGAAAAAACCGGCCCAAAGACTTATGCTAGAGATAGGAATAAACACGATTTAGCGGCAATTGGAATGCGAATATTATTTTTTAAAGTAAAAAAGCGCTGTTGCATTTACCATTATTTTGTTGACCACTTTTGTTAGTTCACTAACATTAACAATAACTATTATAAATTGAAACTTATAATTAGCAATCGCCTTAACAAGTTTGTGGCAATTGTCAGTTTCTTCAATGTGACAGAGTCTCATTATTATTAACAAAGCTTCTGGTTTCATAACAAAAAGAAGCAGACAGCTTTGTGTCTTTTCATAAATAAGAAAACTGACGCAATTACCGCACTATTATAATTGACAGTTACGGAATAACAAACATACCCAATAAGCCACATGGATTGGATTATAAAAATATTCAAAAGTCGTGGGTATATATTTGTCTATATCGAGCAAACGGTTATGTAATCAAAATCATGCTACTCCCCAGCAATTCTTTATTTTTGTGGGCGAGTATAGATCTTCTTTCCTACCCAAAACAACAACTACTGATGTATGCCTGTGTCTACAAATTGAAAACATTGTAGATAACCTTCAGGAGACTTGCCTTTAGCACATAGCTACCTATCGTGAAAATATTCGCACTAAAAACAAATAAAATTCTTAAAGTTGTTCATATTTGGTATGCTCAAGCTCATCGTTGACTGACAGCAAGTAATGTCACTACCAATGATTCATCGGAATAATAAATATGAATATTTTCGCAAGTGATGTGACTATGTGAGTAGTTATATAATTACAGACATCAATGATAAGTTCTCGGAAACATTGTGGGTCGTAAACACTGAAAATGAAAACAAAATTTTCGCAATTCAACGAGAAGACTATTTATTCCCACTGCTCTGTGTGTGTATAAATTTTAATTGTAGGTTCGTTCCTATACTCCTTAAACTTGAACTTAAACTTGCATGCGCGCTAATTAAATTAACATTTCGAGAATCGCTCATTCATTTTACAAATTGATAACTAAGCGAACGTTCTAATTGATTTAAATGCGTTAAATTGGAACTAGTCTGATGCTATCATTCGGACGGAGTTAAAATATTTTCATTGAGTTCAAGCGCTGCGATGGCGTGACTATCTTTCATTAGATGATAATCGATTTGATTGCTACCAATTACGTTAAGAGCATTGAACTTGATTTGATAATAATGCGGAAAATCCATTTACTCAAAGGGCGAGTGTTTATGGGCGGGTGTTAATTGAAAGGGACGAACAGAATGTACTGGAGGAAGTGCTTCCACTATAAGTATCCAATACACTTTCCCTCACTTTGAATTGCTATGATGCATGCGTTCTATTCGTGTGTTTTGAATTAGGTACCTGAATCAGATCCAGCTTGTTGGGACCATTTTTGCATCTCTAAGCGTTTCCTCTTAGCTATATGAATATACTCTCCGCATTCGTTCAGACCTTCTTAAAGTTTACATTGTCCTACTACTCTAAACCCAATAATCTATGCTGACATGACAAGTGCTATGCATTGTCACTGTATAATACGACTATGCCGCGGTTTAAACGTCTCCAAGGCGAAGTGTGCAGGCGTCATTCTCTAGGAGTTCCTTCTTCTTAAGTTATAAAACCTGAAGTCTATAATAATCTCTTCTATCTGTCCTCTACGTGTGATTCTCTAGAGATTAAAAATACATAATTCGAAGCGTATTAGTCCTTGTGCCTAGGCCTAGGGTGCCTATACGGACCTATTGCGCCATCTATTTATTTATTTTTTTATTAGGCCTATGCAGATGGAATTTAAAACGTAGGTAAATCTCTTTCAAAAAATGCATGGATACATTTTGGACTTTTAATTTTATAACCAAGAATACCCATGGCCATAGCGAATACATGAAGTTTATCCGCTATAAAATGCCCCCTAAAAGTATGAAACAGCGTGCACTTATATTTTTTGTTTTAATAATCTCATAAACGCTCGTATCTTTTTGCGGACAGAAAAGGGGATAAATGCCCGAAATTTGGAGATTTCAAGGGATATCGCAATTTAAAAAAGAGGATATATAGGGGATAAGTTTTTAACTTGTTTTCGCACTGAAATTGATGAAATTGATGAAATTCAAGAATAGTATCAATAAAAAAATTAATGTAAATTGTGTTTAATAAATTATTATTATTTTTAAATTACATATTTGTGTAATAAACAACCAACGTGCCATCATCGCCGTCGTCGTCATCCGCATTTGAATCGTTTTCGATAGCAATAATTTCTCCACTTTTGGTTCTCTTCTTATATTATTAATTTGTCTTCTGCAGCGATTGAACGAAGCAATTCAGGCTTCGTTTTCAGAAATTTGTAGAATTCAATGCATGAGTTTTACCCCAAACTGAAAAATGAAAAAAGCCCCAAAACATGAATTGTCACCCCAATTCGCAGAATTTTACGCAATTTTTTTTGTTGTTGCCTTTCATGTACATTTTTGGGGTGATTTTTCATTTTCAGTTTGGGGCCATTTTTCATTGGGACCAAATTTCATGTAGCCCAGAAAAGACTCGTTCCACCGATACTGTTGTTCGCGGCAAGGACAAAATGTATTCATTTCACCAACATAGCGATTTCGTTGTGCTCACTATTTTTGGCTTGCAGATGTTTGAATATTTCCACCAGAAATCTGCTATGGTGAAAAGAGGAGTTTATAGGATAAAAAAGGGATTTTGGAAATTTTCAGGGGATAGTTTATTTGACTTCGAAAAAAGGGATAATCCCCTAAAAAAGAGGATAGATACGAGCGTTGTCATAACCCTTATTCCGAGTGGCATTTCACTTTCACGAGGCGTTTCTTTTTAGAAGACTTAAGGACCATTCAGATGGGAACGATCAATATATAAATATATAAATTTTCGAGAGATATTCGAACCAGACCACCATTGTCGGGTCTCTTTTCGTCTCCCTACCACTGATATACCTTACCCAGAGAGACTTTCTGGATTTCTCCAGAGTTCTTCCCTGAGTTCGATTCCTAGTGTTAACGCTAGCATCTGTTTATGTGAGATCTGTTTCATCCAATGGGCCTCGACCCAATGTTGTCCCAAGATCCTCATTCTTCTGCCAGCCAAAGCTGGACATTGACACAATATATGTGCCGCTGTCTCAGATTCCTCCAGGCATAGCTTACAAGTATCATCCTCTCTAAGGCCCATCTTCCTTAAATGATACCCGAAATTACCATGACCTGTAGTTAACGCCACCACCCATTTCAATGTTCCTCGACTCATGCTTAGAACCTTTCTCTGAGTGGAGCAGGTCGGCCATTGTATCGCCATTTTAGCTTGTCTACATTGTTCCACGGTTGACCACCTACTCAAGTGTTCTGCCGTGATCCATTTGTTGATCAGCTGTTCTACCATTCCTCTACCAATTGAAGAGAATGGTTCTGGTCCCAGCAACTTTTCAGTTGACCCCTGTTTTGCAAGGGAGTCCGCCTTTTCGTTGCCGTCGATCCCTATGTGTCCTCGTACCCAAGTCAGTGTTACCTGGTTTTTAGACGAACACTTGTTGAGCTTGAGTACACATTCCAGTGCCAGTGATGTTGTGATGGTTGTCTGTCCCATGCATCTAATCACCGCCTGGTTGTCCAGTGCTATTAGGATATTTCTTCCTTCCACCTGACTCTCAAGCAAGTAATCCAACGCATGCAGCAAAGCAATCATCTCAGCCTGGTATACTGAAGTGTGTTTCCCGAGGCTAATGTGACGGGCTAGTTCCAGATCTTCTGAAAAGATTCCGGCCCCCGCTCCGCCATCCATCATGGATCCATCTGTGAAAATCACGATTTCACCATTCCTCTTTTCTGGAAGTAATCCATTCTCAATGGGAGTTTTGTGATTCCTTTCCATAATACGCACCTTTGTTATACCATCCATAGGCATGTTCAGTTCCCTAATCTCATTTTTGACAAGCTCCAGGATCTTCCTATGTCCATAGATGGTACCACTATTGTGCCATTTCGCATCTCGATGCAGACGAAGTGCTGTTAGGGCCGCTGTTTTCTTAATAAATAAGTCTAGCGGTAAAATCCCTAAGATCACTTCCAATGCGCATGTTGGTGTTGTGCGTATTGCACCTGTAATTCCTATACATGCTAAACGCTGGACCCTATCCAGGTGCTTCTTAGCAGTCTTCTGGGAGGCTTTTGCCCACCATACAACCGAAGCGTATGTGATAATGGGTCTAGTAATCATCGTATACATCCAGTATGCTGACCTAGGAGAGAGTCCCCACCTCTGTCCACACACACGTTTGCACTGATGTAGCACCCTTTTTGCCTTCCGTACCTTCTCCTCAACATGGTGATTCCAAGTAAGTCCAGTATCTAGGTATACTCCCAGATACTTAACCTTCTTGGTCGTTGTTAGTTCAGATCCGAAAAGTGTTAAGGGCTGAAATTCCAGATTTTTCCTCTTCGTAGTGAAGATTATTAAATCTGTTTTCTCCGCATTAATAGAGAGTCCTTGTTCCAGACACCACCGCTCAACCACTTTGAGTGCATTCCTCATGATATCCGCTGTGACGTCTATGAATTTGCCTCTTGCCATTATTGCTATGTCGTCGGCATATCCCACTGTGTGAATGCCAGTTGCCTCAAGTCTATCGAGAAGAGAGTCCACAGTGATATTCCATAGTGTAGGTGAAAGAACACCTCCCTGTGGGCAACCTCTGCTGACTCTTCCTCGGAGTTTTGAGGTTCCCGTCTGGATATTTATCGCTCTTGTATTCAACATATTGTCCACCCATCTTACCACTAGTGGGTTAACTCTACGTTTTTCCAAGGCTTGTTTCAGACTTTCAAAGCATATCTTATCGAAGGCACCTTCAATGTCCATTATAGTGGTCATCGCAATACCCCCGGTATTTAGCTCTTCCTCCGCAGCGCGTACTACTTGATGTAGCGCTGTTTCTGTAGACATACCTGCCCTATAGGTATGTTGTCTACTATTCAGAGGATACATCTTAAGCGCCATACATCGTACTCTCCATATAGTCCACCACCACCCTTTCCATTGTTTTCAACAGAAAAGATGTTAGGCTGACTGGTCTGAAGGACTTTGCCTCGGTGTAATCCTTTTTTCCCGGTTTTGGAAGGAAGACCACCTTTGCCTCCCTCCATGTAATCGGGATGTAGCCTATTGCTAGGCATGCAACGTATATATTCCTGAGCCTTGGTGCAATTACGTCTACTCCCCATTGCATTAGACCTGGAAATATACCATCTGGTCCCGCGGTTTTGAAGGGTGAAAAAGTTGCTATCGCCCCTTAACCGCCTCTGGTGTCACGATCCGTTCTGCTTCCGTCCTATCCATCCTGTTCGCTCCTTGTTTCCTTAGAGCCCAGGGCCGATCTGACTTGTAGCTTCCTGGAAAGTGTACTTCCATCAGGACCTCGTTTGTTTGATCCAGATTTTCCACTATCTCCCCCGCTCTATTACGAATGAGTCCGATCTTGGAAACTGGGTCTCTGGAGACAATCTTTTGTAGTCTACTGACTTCAGATGTGCTCCTCATAGTCGAGCAAAAGTCCCTCCATGACTCCCTTTTACGTCGTCGTAGAGTAACATTCAGCTCTTTCTTTTTCGCCTTGTATTCATCCCATGCTTCGGGTTCTCCCCTTCTCATGGCATGATTGAAGGCCTTCCTCACAGCCTTCTTTAGCTTCTCAAGCTCCCGACACCACCAAGGCGTAGGATCCTGTTTTTCCACTAGAGTAGGTGTGCAAGCCACTCGGTACGCCTCTTCAACAGCTGATTGTAAATGCTTTAGCTGTGATTCTACATGCCAAGTATTTTTCGGTATTCCTAATACCATTACATTCAGTTTTTCCTCCAACACTTCATGGTACTTTGGGAACGATCAAACGAATTGATGAAATGCGAACAAACCACTTTTTAAATGCATAAACAGAAAATTGCACGTTTTATTATTCCAAGAGGAGTATAATTAATTATCAAAATGTATTAAAAATTCGAATTCCAAACTTTTTGCCACGAACGAAAACACACTTGGCCCGAATTGTCAAAGTTTATTCACACTGATGCTAACCAAAACCTTCTGCCAACCTTTTTCATCTCTTGATGGTCTAGGCTGGGTTATAGCTACATATTTATATAGTCGTCTTCGATCTTAGCATCAAAATTTAAGACTCTCCTTTTAAAATCCCTATGCCAATTTTTTTTTCTATCAATTCCATTAAATTGTTTCTGGTTTGTTAATTTTAACACTTAAGAAGGATCTTATTTTATTTATTTTAACAATTCAACCAAAGTTACATTTTCAGTCATTTTTCTTTACTTGGAGTTCACTAATTTGTTAACGACAAAAATCGTCGTTTTGTGGTGTTCAACGCCTTACAGAATGACAGAATAAATGGGATCCACAAGGCCTTTAACGCCTTAAATTGGCGTTCAATGACGAAAAAAAAATCCATAAATCGTCATATGGATTCGCCTATATGCATTCCTAGGCCTTCGCCGTAAATATTATTTTCGAAGAAATATTCAACTGATATTTTATGCCAACTTGTAAGATACTGACACTAAAACAATTTCGATAAAATTTCGTTGACCCCTAGATAAATAGTCACATGTCAAACTAATGTCAAATTTTATAAAAAAAAATGTAGGTACCTACCTACTTACCAGATGCACGTAATTTTAAAGTGACTACATAAATGGCTGCTCTTGTTGTCATATCATTACTTAAACCACTAGCTGGGTCCACTACGGGAGCCTTCAATAAATAGGTATACACTGATCAGAAATCGGGTTTTTTTTTAAGAAGGGGATTCCAAATCCTGGAGCACTCAGACGAATCTCGGTCGATTGTACTACCAAGCAGAAACCCCTTTTTTTTGGTGTAGTGGTTGTGGTGGAGAAACTCTGATATCATTCGTTTCTCTTTATGGTGGGTGGCAGAGTATTGCTGTCCCCCGCCGGCACTCGAACCAACGCCGCTCGGGTCACAGGCAATGACTATAACCATTACACCATGGCCACCCATTTTCAATGCAATCGAAATCACAAATGAATATGATGATGTGAATGCTCCAGGACCAGGGGACCTTAAATATCTGTTTTTTCTAGATTCTATATATCCCTCTGTTCATCATAGAGGTATCCGATGAGAATGTTCAGAATTGTAAATCTCTTTATGGCCTGCGCATTCGCAATTGGGTTGAAATTCTATTTTTTCGATGTCCCTACAGCTCCTGCTGTAGTCATTGCACAAAGTATGCCCTATTCCCCTCGTCCTATGCGTTGCGTGTACATTCTGACTCACATGGCAAACATTTAGCATGACTTGTATGCAGGGGAGGGTATCAAAGCCTCGTCCAGGCCGGATGATAACATTTTTAATTGTTTTTATTAATATTTCACGTGAATAATTAAGTTTTTGACTATTTAACATAGTACAACTGAGAAAACAACTGCTTCTGATAAATTTGCCAGGTTGGTTCTAAGGAATAGTAATTTTTATCATGCAAACTTCTTTTAACTTGATAACGTTAGGCATAGGTACTATCCATTTGACAGCTCTAGTTCATAACACTTAAATATCGTGATACATGCAATTATTCTTATCACAATAACCACATTAATAAGGTGCGTCTAAAAATGTTATCACCCCCTCCATCAGACTGGTGTTTATTATATTATTTAAAAGCTTTTCTCTGTTGCCAGTTATAACCATTTAATTAGTCGAAGCATTTGACAAGGCACACAAATTGCAATTCGCTGTACAGAAACCTGTGCGTTGAAATTGTCAGCGACTCTTTTCAATTAAATAATTAACCGGTACTGTCCTGCAAATATATTCTACCTACCAACTATTATATCACGTCCATTCAACTTCCACTCAGACTATAACTAATGATCACATAAGAGGGGGTTTGACATTTTATAGCGTGCGGAAAGGCAATCTGCACGTACTTCCGCACATAGATGGCAAGTTTTTGGTTCGCAGTGTCGATACAGTACACTTCATGCAGGCCAAACTCTGACGACTTCTCGATTGAACAAAAGATTCCAAAGTATCTGCAGCATTTGCAGTGGTTCGTATATAGACAACGCAAAGTGCCAGACCATTGTTGGATGCTATATCCCAATCAAAAGGAAACTCCATGGAGTTGTTTCATAACAAAACTGCGAATCGCCTCTAAGTTATAATTTCCACTCTTAATTTATGACCAGAAACCAAGCGCTTGTAAGTAGGGTTGAACGGAGGCATAACAAAAATCACTGCTAAGCTTAGAAAGTCCAATAAGTCTAATAATAGAGTCTTAGACCACAAATACAGTTGTTACACTTGCCGACCAAACATCTGCTACAATCTTTCCGTTTTCAATTGAATCAATTTGATTTTGATGCAGCGAGTTACGATTGTATCTCTATCATCAAAAGGGGGTATTATAGAGACGTCTGCGAGCGCCTTATAATCACCTCTCGCATTGATTGAGATGCAATTGCAATCGTATAATAAAAAGTGAAATAATACTTTATAGAGTTTTTTTTCTGTTCCTTTAAGTGAAATAATAGTGTGCGGTTTAGTTGGCATGGCATTTGAGTGGATGAAGTTATTGTTTTTGTTCGTCGTAGTTGTTGGGAAAAAAATCTAAACACAGAGCAGATGCGATTGAACAAGAATTCTTGATCAACTGACAGGTGAATAGATGTACATTCACGCGAAAAAAAAATTATTCCAGTCCCAGACTTACCCATGTCGAGCAGATTTAGTTTTTTTTTTGAAACCTTGTCGAAGATCATCAATGCGTCAAAGCTCTTTTGAGTTTGTATGGCCTTTTTTTGAAGGCTGAGATCATTAAATACTATGTTCGATAACTCTTTTTCCATTTAAGCATTTCAGCAATATACAAATATCCTCTTTCTGATCAACTGTCTATTTTTTTTTCAAATCGAAAATATCTGTAGCAAAATTGAGCATTTTTTCCAATGAACAAAACAAACTTAATACTACAGTATCAAATTCATTATTTACACATACTAGGAAAGCGTTTAAGCTCAAGATACTCGTACAGGTATGTCCAATGCTAAAAGTTATTCTACGAACGTTGTGGAACAAATTCGATTACAGCGTGAGCCTGAACCCTGACAAAACTTCAGTGAAATCCATTTGAATTCAGTCTTGACAATACATATATCTAAAGTAGTGAAAGAGTCGAGCAAGAAGGTTCAATGGCTTGTTTTAAATCGCAGTGCCTCACGTGCCTTGGTCGACAAATTTCAAATTGTTTTTGAATTGATCGCAAAAACTACTAAGTACGAAAACTTTGGGGTCGATGTTCGAATATTAAATTGAACCGTTTTCAGCTCTGCCAAATCGATCTCAATGTGTGAGAGCTCTCTCTGTTACGCCTCATCCTTATGTGACAATGTTTTTTAAGAAGCGTTGCTCTTAATGTCCTATATGTCATGCATATGGAGTTATATTATTTTTGCTGTAGCACTTTTATTTTTTTTATTTGTATTCTATGTAATCAAACACAAAAATAAAACACTGCTAACACAGAACATAATCTATTGAATTGCATATTTAAATTTATGGTTTGCTTGGCGGCTCCATTGGTATTTCCCAAGTCCAATCTTCCCAATCGATACATTCCCTGAGGCTATCCAACCATCCTTTGCCCATAGGGCAACTCATTTTGACACCAGGTTTTCCAAGTTCTACACATTTCCAATAGGCATTGCCATCATAAAAATTCCTATAGTACACGTCTTTCATTTCGGTTTCAGTTTTGCATCCTGGTTGGCCATCGTCTTGAATAAAAGCGGACGAAAGGCCGATCGCAATTAGGAAAACAGCAACTAAAAGTAGATAAATAGTTCTTCTGTAACAACAACAATTCAACTAATTCGCTTTATTTACCGCAAAGTTTCATTTTAAATTATTTAACGCACAAAATACAAAATTACTACTGTGCTTTGGACACGATAAAGTGTTACCTTTATAGTCGCAGTAGGTTTCTGTATATATTGATAAGCCTCAAGAGCTTTTTAATTAAAAAATGTTTCATCTTAAGGACCGCATGTTTTGGAATTTTTTATAACGTAATAGGACACTCGAGTTACATGTTTACATACCTTGCTTACAATGTTTACTGTTTACAAGTGTTTTGAAATTAAAATCCAGAGATGTGCTCTACTGATGGTTGCAATTATCTATTAAAATGTCAATTGGGACAGCTATTCTCGAATTTAGGAAAGTTCGGATCCTAATTAAACAGGATTCCAGTTGTGTAAACTTTCTCTGAATGCAACAATTTAAATTGTCATATAACGTCACTTATAAATGTCAACTGAGGTCTCAGTCACATTTTGACATAATCGAATTGTTAACTGAGCATTCAGTGGGACGACTCTTGACTAGATTTGACGGTTACCTTTCCGCATACGTCAATTAAGAAAAGTGGTCAATCTCGGCCAATATAAAAACTGTGCTTTTTCTGAGGCCGAGGTTTTGCTCGCCGGATCCAGGATTTGCCCAAAGAAACACCAAACTTTGATTAAGAGGTCCTTTTTATTTCAGTAACCAACTTATAAACTACTGTCTTAACAATGATTAGATTCCTAAGTAGAGGTTAACGTTGAGTATACGCTATACAGTATGCGGCCCAACGAGAAGCGTGGCTCCGTATTACGAGAAACGGCACACCTGCAAGTGTGGCTCCGATATGCGGCCCAACGACAAGCGTGGTTCCGTATGCGGCCCAGCGACAAGCGTGGCTCCGTATGCGGCCCAACGACAAGCGTGGTTCCGATATGCGGCCCACCGACAAGCATGGCTCTGAGATAAAGCAGGACAGCCAAAAGTGCTGACACCGCTGATTCAAGGCCAGCTTCCTCAAAGGAAACTTAGCCACCAAAAAGTGTCTAGATTGGTACGATCAACACGTAGACAAGGCTCCCCGAATGGCAATTTCAATCGGGTACTAATGCAATTTCCTGCAATTAGTCAGTGTGTCTTATAAGTGACGAATGAAAAAGAGGGCCCGGCACGCCAACGAGCTTGGTTCCAAGAGGGTCGTACGATAAAGAGTGCTTCCTGTCAGGCTGTTGCCAGTCGCTAACGCTGCGATACCTTTCCTGAGCTAAAAGTCACTCCTGGCGAGAGAATATAGTCCTGGTAAATGCTTCATATTTTGACAAAATGGAGGATTACATTCATTTATTGGCTGACTACAGAATACGAACTCTGGCATCATTTTTGAAAAAAAAAATCCGATAAAAACTGCACCCAATGCAATGGTGCATCTTTCTGTATATAAAGTCACAAATTGTCAAAGCAAAAATGAGCCTCATCGTTGAACACAAAAATCTCCCGCCAAATTCACCAAGTCTTCTAAAAGTTGCATAAATCGAAGACTCGAATTTTCATATATTTAAATATTTTTGAAAGCGCTCTTCAAGCGTGAGTTTATTGGCCGCATTCAAGAATCTAGTAAGTAGTAAAAACTGAGTTTTTCGGACAAAATGTTGGCACAAATAGATGTCAACTTAGTACTTAGTATGTCGAGAAATTCTTGACTTTATTTGTCTTTGTTGCAGACATAGACGTCAACTGAGAAAACTATTCACGTGACCAGTACCAGTCTAGCCCAATGGCAACTCAGCAACATGAAGATGTAGAGCTGTCACACTTATGTCGTTTTCGATTTCGATCCAAACGCTTCTGAAAGCGTTCGATTTGCACTCAATGACAGTTCTTCTCCTTAAAAGAAGAGAATTTTGCTTTTGGATTTGAATTCAGAATCGAAACCAGAAGCACTAATAGGGTATTTCGCGAAGCTATCCCTTTCAGAAGTATGCTTTCTCTTTCACTGAAATGTGAAAAAAACTTGTAGGAAAGCAAACGAAATTTTACATGGCGGGAGATAGGTTTTGCCCATTTTATTTGTGAAAAGTTTATAATAAAGTGCCAAATACAAATTGAAAACATTGCAGTCTTGAAATTTAGAGTTTCTTAAAAGTGTTTACAAAAGTTCAATAAATAAATTTGTAGAGATTGTTTCAAAAAATCCAAAATTAATTTAAACCCTATCTCCCGCCATATAAAATTTCGTTTGTTTTCCTACAAGTTTTTTTAGCTGTCACTTTGTTTTTTTTTTTTCTCATTTGACACTGACGTTGTCGCGAACTACCCTATACATTCATACACTATAAACGCCAAAATCGTTGAATGCAAATTTTTTGTATCGCATTTGATAGTTTTGCATTTTAAATCCAATAAAAGTAATTAATTCGAAAAATAATATTAAAAGGGATATTCCGATGAAGGTTTGTATTTCAATTTTATCGTCTGCAGCATCTTCCTCGTCATCAAAGTAGTGATGATGATGATGCAATTGCGCTTGAATTTCACAAATACAACGATACATCGACTTCAAACGCAAATAAGATCTATTTGCTTGTTCGATTGGCATCCCGAATCGGAGAGTTCTTCCGCGCGGTTCTGGACGACCGAAAACTGAATCTACTGAACTAGATTCTTGAATGACCTCTTTATTCATGATCATAAATGTCAAAAAATGAACTCAGTATGACAGCTCGTTTGACAATTGACGCTTTTGCAAAATAATTAGGCATACATTTCGAAACAAGTCTATAAAGTCCAACAGAATTTATATAACCAAATACTTCGATAATTTCCATCATCTTTGTTGAAAATAGAATCCTTTGCAAATTGAAGTAGAAATTTGATAAGCAAATCTTGCAACGTATTCGTGAATGGCCTCCATAACATCATGTCACTGCAATATTCTATTTTTTTTCTTTGTAATTGAACGCATTAATTATGTATTACAGTTCATTCAAGTGGACTTTTGAACCTGCACAGATCTCTTAATACGAGTGGAGTTTTTTTGTAATCTAGGACACCCAATTGGGTCAGGCTTTGTTAAGTCCTCTGTAACCATATCCAACAGCAATGCCAATGTAATGTCTACGCCATAGAAAAAGTATAGAATCCCAACTAAGAAATGGGGTATGTAAATCAGAATGTTCTAATCTGGATTGTAGGTATATAGGCTTAGGGGGAACCTGTATTTTTTGTGAAGATTTATTTTATCTGCCATAGTTGTGCAACGTTAATCAAATCCCGCTGGGTTACTAGAGTGTGAGCCTGTGTTCAAGAATTTGTCATCCAAACAAAATAAACAAACTTTCGCCAGAGAGCAGATGTAAGTAAATTATTTGTGACTGTTTAAATGGTAGTTGCCAACCAAATTAATGAACTTTATGCTCCAGTGGATTCTGCGCTCTTTGTCGCTGAATAGAATCGCCAATCTCAGCACCGACTGTGATTCTACTATACAAGGTTCCCTTTGTTATCTCTATAGGTTTCTGTACAGAATTTTCTGCCCTGGAGCGTTCGTTTTACCTTTTGTTAAAACCTCCTTCAACCTGTTGCATTAGATAGGACTAATCGCGAGGCATAAGGATGCGGGAATGGCGAAGATTCTGACATCCAGATCCAGAATACTGAAGACGTGCTGTGCATAATTTGCAATGTTGCCAATTTGGCTGACGATTTGTTGATTTTTGGGGACAGTCATGCCCTCTTATATTGCAATATGGAAACCTTGTGATTGTTAGGTTAGGTTAAGTTTGTGGCCTGGAGAGGAGTACTGTCAATATACTGACGCATTGTGATGCCCGTAGGGGAAAGAGGTTGACCCTTACCCATTTATAACCCTGTATTCAAATTAATTACTGTGCTGGTACATAGTAACCATCCTAATGATTTGGCGAAGCTTATTGTCTTGTCTATATTGATGTGCTGGAAAGCTCGTCTAGGTCTTTGAAGAAGTGACTCCCTAGGAATTTAGACCTGGTGTGTTGGAGACCTGGACAGTGACATAGGAAGTCGGGTTGTGTCCTCAAGAGCACCCTCATCACCGCAGCCTCTACAAAGTTCTTCTTCCGTTAAGTCCATTTTCATGTGGTACCGCAAATTATTATTGTGCGCCGTTATGATTCCTACGAGAATGAACAGTTCTGGTTTCGTTGAAGGACGGCCATATCCTTCTTATGGTGTTGCAAGTCCTTAAGGTGGCCCATCTAGCGTTCGCCTCTCTTGTGGCTTGTCACCCTGCTTCAAGCTTGAGTGAATGTGCAAGACGGGATGTACAGTACACAGAGAGATCAGCTTGTTTTGAAACAGCTGTCGAACCTTGTCTTCCTAATTCGTCTGCTTTCTCATTGTCTTTCTAATGCTTTCATGTCCCGGAAACCAGCAGAGCGATACCTTGTGCTGTGTACCAAGAGCCTTGAGCTCTTCGCGACAAGCTTCGATTTTATTTCTGGTGCAGTTACGGCTTTTATTGCTGCCTGGCTGTCGACAAGGTAATACCTCCACGTGGTATTGCCCTTACCACAGACTCACGGACTGCTGTTGTCACTGCCGGGACCTCTGCTTGGAAGACGCTACTATATTCGGGGAGGTGTATCGATTTTGATATACGATTCAGAGAAGACACCTGACCCTACCACAGTGTCCATTTTAGATTCGTCTGTAAATACGGCTATGGTTTGCATGATAGGTACGAGTCCGTCTCTCCTTTCTTCCGTGCTGGGATAGGCTCTATAGAAGGGTCTTGTAAACTCTAGGCAAGGCGTGATGTAGTCTGTGACAGGTACACGGCCAAAATATTTCTGTAGGATCATCGAATGACCCGTTTCGTTAAGTTTCCAGTTTACTGATTGGCTGATTCTCATTGCACTAATTGCGGCCGATAGTTGTATAATAATGTCTAGCGGAAGCAGGTTGAGGATAGCCTCAAGTTCTGCGGTTGGAGTTATCTTCATCGCACTGGTGGTGCCGATGTAGTCTTTGAACCCTCATTAACGACTTTAGGTAAGTGGCGTTATTGGTCGCTGGCCACCATACGAGACTGCCATGGGTCAATATAAGTCTTACTCTAGCCGTATACATCGGGAGCTGATTGTTATAGTCGTCAAGGTTCTGCCTACCAATTGTCCTTCCAAAAATATTCTCCTTCCCTATTCTACCCTTAAAATCGCCAAGTATGTTTTCAACGCTGTGTTTCAGGCACTGCTCGTAGGTCTTTTCGAGGAGCTCGTAGAAACTGTCTTTGGTAGCATCGTTATTTTCTTCTGTGGGGGCATGTCGCATGAGTGCATCTAAGGCTGATGTTCGCGATTGGATTGTCACGTAAGATGGTCACTTAAAAAAAAAAATAAATAAATAGGCGGCGCGACAGGCGGTAGACACCCAAGGCCTAGCTTCTCGCAACCATTCGTTTTGTGTGAGTTTCTATTTTTGGAACGAATGGAAGGGACCTACAATTTTATGCCGAGTCCGAACGGCTGAATTGAGAAGCTTTTTCAGGACAGTCATACTCTCGGATGTTTGTCAGACGTTCGCGAGAGGTGGCGCAGTAGGAAAAACCTTAAGATGGTAATTTGTGTTTTTCCGGGGATCGAACCTGGGATCCCTCGCACAGTAGTCCAGCACACTAACCACTGCGCTACTGCGCCCACAAGATGGTCACTTACCTGCCGAAAAGTCAAGACAAGCATTCCAATCCAAGTGCCGAGCTGAAAGTTATTGTCCTTATTTCGTTTTGCAGGGTTGTCAGCACTCAGCAGTAAATCCATCCATTTTCCTGTGTAATTGTTTCTTCACAATGGCATAATGGCAAGCTGACTTCTAAACATCAAAAGGGCCCTGAGGCCAATTCGAACACGGTCCTGTTTCAGGGAACACCTTAAACATTATAGTAGGTATATTGATGCCCCTAAAATTCGATTACTCTCTAAATCGATTGCTGCTGAAAATGACAGCAAACTGTTTACGCAATATCGGAAACAAAATGCGCCACTCGCTAATGGCGAATGCAATTTCCAAAAGGTGAATATTACAACAGAGGCGATGGCTATACGCATGCGTATTACTTTAACCGACTCTAAGCGATCATTAACACTTTCTCTTTGTTTTCAAATTACACGACTAATCAATGTCGGGCGAAATTGTTGGCCGTTGCGATACGTTTCCGATTTTCATTATGCCACATGTAAATCATTTTATCGGAAATCGAATTTAACTTTTCAATGGATGTTGTATACACAAGCGTGGGTCAGCTTTCATCGACCTTTTACCGGCGGGAGGAAGTCAAAGTCGAGTCCAATGGATGAGAAAAAAAAACTTTTGTTAATTTTTAAAAAGTGTTTTTCTCACATTCAATTATCACTCACGCAGAAATTGGTCTGTTGTCTGATTAAATTATTTATGGTCAACGCACATTTTCCCACCGCGCACTGGGCCATACAAATATACAACAATCTAATTGACCTACATTTTCAAAGAAGTATCTTGTCGTGTAGGTATCTATTGAGGAGATTTGTCCGAGAACCTGATTTTTCACTGTGGTTTCTTGTGTTTTTCTTTGATTTGGTCTTCCGGGCATATCTTGCTTCTAAGTCTGTGTCTTTTCTTTGCATGTAACAGATGCAAGGTCAAAATGAAAGAAGTTGTTTTCAAACATTGTATAGTGAGGCAGGCGAAGGTATTTGGAAAGCTTCCAAGACAAGCCGCTTGAATATATTACACTAATTGATGAATACATTGTAAGCAATGCACGCATGCGCGTATATATTCTGGCTGAATTTTTAAGAAAAATATCGGCAGATGCTGCGAGAACTTGGTTTATGCATTATTAGAGAGATTGTAACTTTTGTGCTGGTGGTTTTTTTTTTCTGACGCGGATACTTTCATATTTTTTACCTTTCTTTGATTAATTTGTGAAATTTGTATCATGAATATGCAGATGGAATGTTGTCTCTTTAAGCTTAATGTCAGAAGATCGGATATTTGTCTTAAATATGGATGCAAGAAGTAGGCATATAATATTTCCAAATCTAAGACACGCAAAGCTTTCTGATTTAAATACGAGATTTACTACTTATATTTATGGTTGTTCTCGCATTTATTTGAGTACGCATTTTGTAGACAGGATTATCTTCCTTTCTGAAATAATTGAAATCTACGAGGTATTCCTCCCTCGACATTCGCCGCGATGCGACGTTAACCAAAACCAAAGATGTATCGCCTGGGATTATCAAATGAACCCGCCAGCGAACGAATACGAAATTTTCTTCCGCGGAGCTCGAAGGAAGCGAATTGGTTGCCTGAATAGGCTAAGTTGCTCGTTGGCTCTTTTTTCAAGCTTGCTACTTGTATTCCTTTCTTGATATAAAAACACCCTGTAGGTTTTTTTTCCAATGGCACGTTTGTGCGCAACTTCGAAAGTGTATATTATGGGGGTTGCCAAGCATGACTGTAGTCGGCCAGTGACCCCATACTTACATATATATGACAATGACAACCAATCAGACAACATCAGCACTTGTTTTGTTTATGAAGATCTGCATTCACTTTTAGTTCAGCACGAAACAGCTTTTATCACTGTACTTTGCAGTTTTTGCAGCATTATGGGAAGGATCAAAGCGGACTCATGCCACTCACAGAATACAAGAAGGCATGACTTTGACAAGAAATTTACAGTCTGTATAACGCGAAAGGAAGGACTGACTCTCCCCGAGTACACTGTCATAAAAGGCCATCTTCACGGATGGCTCAAAGACGGAGAATGGAACGGGAGCAGGAGTCTTCGCAGAAGAACTAAATATCACCCATTCATACCGACTGGCAGATCAATGCAGCGTTTTCCAGGCAGAGTTCTATACGCGGTTAAGGAAACAGCTCAAACTGTCTTAGGGAGGGAGCTACCACCAATGGAAATTACCTCCTGCGTGGACAGCCAAGTAGCACTTAATGCGATTAAACTCCAAATTCGTAAGATAGTGCCTCTCGGCATTGAGAACATTATGCCATCACACGGTAATGCTGTGCTATAGGTTTCTGGACATGTCGATGTCGAAAAGAATAAGGCAGCATATAAACTGGCCAGATGCGGCTCTGAAATGGACATACTATTAGCTGACAGACAAGTATTACCAGCTTTCAACGTAGCTAAGGACGTCATTGACAATGTCACATTAAACTTGGATAAAAAACAATGGAACAACACTTCCGATTGTACTATAACTCGTATCTTGTGGCCCGCAGTTGACACTAAAAGGTCAAAGATCCTAACATCTTTTGATAGAAACCAAATCCGAGTGCTACTCGGGACAATAAATGGACACTGCATCATTGGAAACATGGCCAGAAGCCTAGATATCTTTACAAATGACTGCTGCAGTGTTGCAGAGATGAAGAGGAAATAGAATCTGTGGAACATCTCCTGTGTCACTGCCCAGCCCTTCAAGAACGCCGATACTCTTGTATGGGAGCACGGTTCTTCGACGGCTTGGAAGATCTAGCAACGATACCTCTATCAGATTTATGAAGATTCATCAACAGATCCGAATGGTTTTATGTACTTACTATAAAAGGGTACTCACAATGCCCCTCTAACCTAACCTAACCTAACCTATATATATGTTCTTGTTATTTTTTTACGTTTTAGAGTCTACGAGAGAATAGGCTCTCTTTTGATTTATATGGGGGTTAGAAGTAGCTTCCCAAAATACAAGATTGAAAATCTGAAAATAACTTTAAGTTGGAGGCTCTCCAGTTGCTAACCCCTTGTTGTCGTTATTTTGTTGAGTGTGATGCCTAATACTTCTTTCCAGTCAGAGGTTGGAGTGTCGCCCACAAGATAAATTTAACAATGTATAAGTGATCAAAATTTTCAAGCCAATATTTTAATTTAGTACCCAAGCGAAAAGTTTGTATTTTTATCCCCCCACACGTACCAACCTAGCTAAATGTTTAATCGAGATCCGCAATTTTTGCCTGCTCACCACGAGCAGAAGTCAGTTTTTGTTTTCGTTGTTTGTGGAATAATAAAATAAGACCCGCAGATTACACCAAACAGTTACATAAGCGATGCTTTGCCGGAAGAACTTTTGCGCGTGATCACACACTGCCAGAGTCAGTGAATTCAGGTGAATGACGTCGCCTCCCGCCGATATATGGCACTGAGCACTGTATTTATGTGCAAAACCCGTTCCACAAGACTAGCTTGTTATCACAGTTAACCTGTCCCCATATACACTTCCAGGTGCTCCGCCAATGCATTGCACTTTGCACATATGTAAGTAGTGACACAACTCACTACCTAGTTGCCTGCCGACGACGACTACGATACGATGTCGTCGACGAGATGAGGCCAACAGTGATTAGAGTGTCACTGGGCTGGCACACATGTAATTCGTCATTTTTATTTTATCTTGGTTAGACTATAAACCTGTTGACGTTGATGGCGGCTAATGTGGCGGCCATCCACATGTGGAGTCCTCGCGCAGCCAGTAACACCTTTACATTCCGTGCCCATCATGAGCAATATTATGCAAAAGGAAGGAGCACACTTGAGATGGCCTGGTCAGGTAATGTGTCTGTGGATTAGCTAGTTGGCAAGTGTGTTTCCGCATTTGGAACACCCGTGGGCGATGAGGTAATAAGTTTACTCCACCAGTCTACATGCGAGTTAAATGACACTTTGGACATGAGACGACATTTTGGGTGAACCTGCGGTTTTCTAGTCCACTGGAAGTATTGTTCCGCTGCACTTGTGGTTGTTGTTGGATTAGAAACTGGATAAGTTTTGGGAGATTGATTTTGGATTTCCTGATTTTTTTCAGATTTCTTAAATGCGAATGTAATTTTATTTGTATTCAGGTTTGGCAATTCTCATTTTAAAATATATAAATTTTTCGGAAGTAATTTTTAGAAGTACGCAGCGGTCTAGTGCTTCGTGTGTTGAATTTAGAGTCTCAGATTCAACCTCCGAAAGATAAATGTCATCCTAAGGACCCAGAGAGTATGATCCCAGTAATGATACAAAGAGCTGTACATAAACTATTGGCGCAAGGTACCTTTTAAAACGTGTGTAGCCGACCCTCAAGCCATCAAATTTTCATCGAAAATCAATCAAATCATTTCCATCTCTTTGGATATGTGGGGGTTTCTTTTTATGCAGTTTTTTTTTAAATCACGAGTCTATGTCAAAAAGCCTTAGACTTTTGACACCCTCTGTCAAGATCAATATCTGTCTGCGAGGATCTATCGCCGGAAGTTCTGGCAAAAGTGATGGAAAATCGCATAAATCGGGCCCGAATGGTCATCAATTCTGAGGGCGACCACTTAGCCGATATCATTTTCAAGACTTAACCGAAAAAAAAATTTAAGCCATCAAATAAACATGATCCAAAAGCAGAAACAAATTTTTTCATTCATATAAAAATTACAGCCAAAGAAAATTGGGTGACAACTTTTATGCCACCTTGTAGATATGCACTGCTACTGTAGCACAAAGGCTATTAGGCTGTCTAAGCATTCCCTCGTTTCTTTCAAATATTTTGGAGAGAATTATTATATAGACACGTACAAAAGGATGTTAACCATATGAGCACCCAACACGCCTACCTCAAAGGTAGGTCCGTGGAACCATACATGCACGAACTTTGTTCAATTGTTAGAAAAATATTGCACTATAAAACATTATTGACTTTGTATATGAGTTTTTAGACCAAAAAAAAGTATAGCATGACAGAATAGTGTAGCTTTTATCTAGTGAAATAATTTTTGGAAATCGTTTAGTATGTAGTTCCAGAGAGACAAACTAATTTCAAATCTTTATCTAGGTACTATTGTCCGCCTTAGCTTCTCCGACAAAGCAGTCGGATCGATGTTTCCAGGAAGACGTGGCTACGTGTCACACAGCACACGCCACGATGGACATGAACGATTTGAGGGTATGGTTATCTCTAGCAGAGGTGATGTAATTTGGCCACCAAGATCGTTCGATTTAACCCCGCTAGATTTTTTTTGTGGGGTTACCTGAAATCTCAGCTCAATGCGAATAATTCGCAATCGACCGATGTCTTAAACCCAACATAACCAATGCCATCCCTCAAATTTATCCGGATCTGTGCAGCAGATTGCACCACTCGGATCCGTGAAAACGTGAGAAACTGCGGTGGACAGTTTGGACATGGTATTATATTCCGTACCTTCTTCATAGCTTCTCACAACTATTCGTTTGTGTTTGATTTTTTTTTGTTTATTTTTGGGACGAATGGAAGGGACTTACAATTTTATGCCGATTCCGAACGGTTGAATTGAGAAGCTTTTTCAGGACAGTTATATTCTCTGATGTTTGTCAGATGTTCGCGAGAGGTGGCGCAGTAGAAAAAAACAGTAGTCCAGCACACTAACAACCAGAGGTCGAAAATAACTCTCAACCTTTATTTTCAATTGGTTTCTCACTGAGAGATATTACATTCGGCTTCGGCATTAAGGTCTTGCTCTGAGATTTATTTATATATAATTACCTTTTCGCTCTTTGGTTGATTTTTATTTTTAAATTTTAGATTTATCACTCCTTAGTTAACTTTTTCCATAAAAATTAAATGGAAATGATCAACCAAAGACCTCATTCTTCGAAAGTAAGTTAAAAAAGTCAAAATTGTATTGAATTGGGGGAAATTAATTCTGTTGTGTAGATACTCAGGTTGTTTAGTTTCGATGACTTTTAGCAGGAAGGACAATGTCCGAAATTTCATTGGGCTATCGAGGCAGCACCCACATATGCTTTTAGAGAACGACGAAACAGGATCGTTAGCGCTGACTTTAGACATAACCTAATTACCCAATTTTTTAGATTATTCCAGAGTTATTTCCCAGAAGTGAAAAAACTGAATTTTGAACTAGGTTTTTGCTGTTCTAATTTTCATAACGACTTGACATTATTATTACATAAACTATGAATAAAGAAAATGGCTT
This sequence comes from Cheilosia scutellata, assembly GCA_955612985.1. Taxonomy (NCBI): domain Eukaryota; kingdom Metazoa; phylum Arthropoda; class Insecta; order Diptera; family Syrphidae; genus Cheilosia; species Cheilosia scutellata. Next base: position 21,384,913 of record OY015312.1, on the reverse strand, counting down.
TATACGGGATATCATCATCTGAATGGGTAATAAGAAATATTTTAAGAATTGTAGAATTAAGTTTGACTACAAGTAAACTCGCAATGGTTTTAGCAATACCTTTTCTCATTACTTGTGTAGCCGGGACACTTTCACTTGCACTGAACTTCCTTAGACGAGTGTTAACCAATGCCTCTTCAAATCACTAATGCAATTCCGCATGCGCTGCTAATTTTCAATAGTTAGTGAAAAATGTACAAATGAGATTTATTTTTTTCTGTCAGTGATATCTCTCAGTGGTTGACCGAAACCATACAAAACAAAAATAAGGGTTTCTCTCTGAGCGTAACCAAAAAAATTACTGTGCAAAGAAACTGATTATTATGTGATCAAATTTAAAATTCTCAACAACTGAGAGTAATATTAAGACCTTCGAAAAGGTTGAGAGATACTTTCGAGCTCTACTAACAACTGCGCTACTGCACCCACCCTAATCTAACCTATTGTAAATAATGTGATAGGTGTAAGATTGTCTGAAAAGAGCTCTAGCTCTAGTTTTTTTGTGTTTCTTTTCCATTAAAAAAAACATACTAACATGGATGTAACAGGATTTTATTTTCCATTGAAATTATATATCGAAGAACTCCACATCTAGTTATCAATTTTTTTACTTTTAATCGAATTTCATTGACAGTTCAGTTAGTAATTTAGCAGTCAAAAGAACGTCACGATTCATGCAACCGAGCGTGCGTCAACGAATTTCATGTTGAGAAAATCAAAAAGTATGCTCGTATGTTGCAGCATCAAACCAAAATGGAAGAAAATGCATATCCGCTGACAGCCCTTTCCGGCAACGGAAATACTATACCTTAAAGGTTATCACTGAAAACTTATTATTACCCATATGGATATTGGATCTAGCTTCAACTCATTCCGCGACAAAGATAATACGTGACAAGAATATTGAGTAACCATATGTTGGCGCCTTAAAAGACTTTTTCCTGTCTACGACTCTACGAGTAACTAAACCGCCGCGCCGGCTATAAGTTGCAAGATAAATACAAATCTTACTACACGTACTTATCTACGCTTTACAAGTCTATAATTTATTATTCGTTGCGTATATTTTTATATTATGCAAATTAGATTATTATATTTTTAGTTCGACCGCAATTCACCGCTGCAACAACAGTGTGTCGGCAATTCGTGACCCATAAAATGTTTGATTGGATTCGTTGTTGTTTGCTTTTGTGTTAGGTATACTACCTTTTTTTTGTTTGAATCTGTTAACCAGTACCAGTTGCCGTCATCAACCGGTATGATCATACTCGTTAACTGAGCTTAGTGCGAAACTTATTATTGAACTGCATTCGTTAAATAGGTTGATAACAGTCATCATCGTACAACTGAATCTATCGCTGCCTCTTTTATGTTGTTTGTATCTACCTACTACTTCAATAGTATCGCTTTACCATACCACAAACAATCGGCATTGAGTTGCATTAAGAACTCACGAGGCCTCCAGTAAAGCGTGTATCTACGTTAGGTTATACAGTGAAACATTAATATGAACGCAACGATAACCCTGTGCCAGCGATATTAATACGAAAATCGATATTTAAAACGATTTTCTATACAGTGCGACTCATGAGTGCAGTTGCAGTGGTTTCTGGGTCAGAGACGACGCACACAATATGCTGGGAGTGTGTATTGAAATGCGCTATGCGCGCTTGGAAAATGGATCACCGGAGACAGCGAGGCGATAGTTGATTCGAGGAAACCGCATAGACACTAATAAACCGGCTTAAAAATACAAGTTACGCGTGACATCTGGAGGTTGGAATTGGAATCTTGTAAAAGTTAATCAGGGTATAGGTGATGAAAGTGCACTTCTTCATAATATGTTGTCGGTAAAACGATGTCAATGCATTTGGATCATGTCGTCTGAGTTAGTAGTGGTTGGAGTGTTAAATCAATTGGAATGTTTTTATTGAATGTACAAGATCATCAGGTAGAGATGGGACTCAGCTTTGATTTAACTGGCACCTATAACCTATAACTAATTATAGAGGCATCAGTCTCCTCAACATCGCCTATAAGATCATATCTGCTGTACTGTGTGAGCGCCTGAAACCATTCGTCAACGAGCTGATTGGTCCCTATCAGTGTGGTTTTAGGCCCGGTAAGTCCACAACCGACCAAATATTCACACTACGACAGATCCTGGAGAAAACCCAAGAAGTCCAAATCGATACTCACCATCTATTTATCGATTTTAAAGCCGCATATGACAGCATTTATAGAGACGAGCTATACAGAGCCATGTCTAGTTTTGGCATCCCTGCCAAACTTGTCAGATTGTGCAGAATGACGATGGAGAACGCTCGCTGCTCCGTAAAGGTCGGAAATAACCTCATCGAGACCTTTGATGACAAAAAAGGATTTAGACAAGGTGATGCGCTGTCATGTGACTTTTTCAACATCATACTTGAGAAAATTGTGCGAAACTCGCAAGCCAACACCAGGGGCACAATTTTCCAAAAGTCTGTGCAACTACTTGCATACGCTGACGACATTGACATAATTGGCAGAACGCAGCGAGCTGTTACTGGTGCGTTTGCAAGTATTAGCACAGAAGCGGCAAAAATGGGTTTAGTGGTGAATGAGGGCAAAACAAAGTACATGCTGTCAACAAGAAGGGACACACAACATCGGCGAATCGGACAGAACGTCACGATAGACAGCTATAACTTTGAGGTGGTTAGGGACTTTATCTACCTCGGCTCCGCTATAAACTCTGATAATGACACCACAGCAGAAATCAAACGAAGAGTGACACTTGCCAACCGCTGTTTCTTTGGCCTAAGAAGGCAACTGATTAGTAAGGCCTTGTCAAGAAACACTAAGGAGACTCTATATAAGACCCTCATCATCCCAGTCCTACTCTATGGCGCAGAAGCATGGACGTTAACAAAGGCGGATGAAGATCTTCTTGGTCGTTTCGAACGCAAAATTCTTCGAGTAATTTTCGGTCCCGTTTGCGTTGACGGGCTTTGGAGGAGAAGATTTAACGGCGAACTCTACGAGCTGTACAGCGACATAGACCTGGTCAGAAAAGTGCGTATCAGTCGACTAAGATGGCTAGGACATGTAGAGCGAATGGACACCAACGCTCCGGCCCGATTCCAACCCGGAGGGACAACGCAGTAGAGGAAGACCTCGCCTTAGGTGGCGCGCACAAGTGGAAGGGGACCTCAACCAACTTGGAGTGCGCAACTGGAGGCGGTTAGCCAAAGATCGGGCTAACTGGAGAGGCATGTTGGTTGAGGCCCAGGTCCACCCCGGACTGTAGCGCCATCTAAGTAAGTATAACCTATAACTTACGAAAAACATTGATTGATACCAACCCACAAGCCTACAATGGTTTCAATTCAATTGGTAAATTAATTAGGTTTGTAGACACGATTGTTTCCAATGATGCAGTGTCCGGTTATTACCCCGACGAGCACTCGGATTTGGTTTTTGTGATGATGTTAGGATCCTTGACCTTTTTGTGTGAATTGCGGGCCACAAGCTACGAGTTATAGTACAATCGGAAGTGTTGTTCTATCGTTCTTTAGTCAAGTTTAATGTGACATTGTCAATGACGCCCTTAGGTGCGTTGAAAGCTGGTAATACTTGTCCGTCAGCTAATAGTACGTCCATTTCAGAGCCGCATCTGGCCAGTTTATCTGCTGCCTTATTCTTTGCTCCATCGACATGTCCATCAGGAACCCAGCACAGTATTACTTTGTGCTGGCTTAATGTTCTCAATGCCGAGAGGCGCTGGCTTACGAATTTGGAGTTTACCAGTTTGGAGTTAACCGCTTCAAATGCTGCTTGGCTGTCCACGCAGAAGGTAATTTCCATTGCTGGTAATATCCTCGCTAAGACAGTTTGACCTGTTTTCTTAGCCACGTAGATCTCTGCCTGGAAAACGCTACACTGATCTCCCAGTCGGTATGAATAGCTGATATTTAGTTCTTTTGAGAAGACTTCTGCTTCAGTTCCATTCTCCGTATACCTTTTATGACAGTACTCGGGGAAAGCCAGTCCTTCCTCTCCGGTATACATACTCTTAAAGTCATACCTCGGTTTTTTGTAGTAAATCAAAGGTTTGAAGTATTTTTTTCTCTAGTAGTCTGAAAGCACCTTTGGCTGCCACGTTATTAGTGTATAGCGCGATGGGTTGTAGGTTCAGCAACGTTTCTAGGCTTAGTTGTGGTGTAGATTTTAGTGAACCCGTTATACTTGATTCCCAATTTTGGTATATTCTATATCTTCTAGTGAACAGGATGAGTTTAGTCTTGTTGGGGTTAACCGAAAAACCGTTGTCCTCCGTCCACTTTGATAGCTCTGATAACGCAGATTCCATGACTTCACTAATGGTGGGAAGATATTTTCCTGAAATCAGCCCAACTATGTCATCTGCGTAGGCGACCACCTTTGTTGCCCTTGTTGACAAGTGATTTAAGAAGTTTTTTTTATTGAGATGTTCCATAGGAGAGAAGATAAAAACCCACCTTGTGGCGCCCCTGTATTAAGCGATCTCTCTGAATCGTGCTGTCACCAAGACTACTGTTAATGATTCTGCTGTTAAGCATTGTTTTAACCTAATTAGTCAGGTAGTAAGCCAAACCAAGCTCTTTAAGTGGGGATGTAATGGTTTCTGTGTTTAGGTTATTGAAAGCATCAGTTCGAAGTGTGCTGGACTTCTGAGCGAATGGCCCAAGGTTTAACCCCCGCGAAAATACGTACAGTGAGCTTCAAAAGTGAGTGAACACAAATGCGGTTCATTTGTCTTTGGAGTTTGGATACATTTTCTCTGTCGACATGAAATATGTTTAATTATTGTTAATTTGTAATTAAACTTTTTACAGATTTTTGGTTTTCTAGACCTGTTTCCAGGCCCTAAAGAAAACTCAAAAAAAGCATTGGTGTTTACTCACTTTTGACGCTCTCTGTATGTGTCTACTATTGCTGCTTAAGCCCAGTATTCTGCTCGCGCAAAATTTTATCTCCCATACAAAAATGTCTACAGAGATAAAATTTAGCGAGGCAGCTTAGCAACGCAGTATCCTGTTCCGCACGCTAAATTCTTATTTTCATATAGATGGGACACACACTATGTCAGTCGGGTATAACAATATTGTGTGTTATACGTACTACGTACAATTTTGTTATACTCGGCCAAGAAAATGTCTCCACTGATTTAGCTCGCGAAAGAATTGTGTGGTGCATTAAATCGGCGATAAATTTTGACATTTCCGAAACAAAACAAATTTTGAATTGAATATTTCGTGGAATACTTGATAATCGATGTAAGTGAGTAGGAAAAAAGTGAAAAAATAACAAAAATCAAAATACATGTGGCAATAACATATGGGTGCGTGTCCCATCTATATCCTGGACAACGAATTTAACGAGCATTTATCTGTGCTGTGGAGAGAAGTGCGGTCGCTAAAATTTAGCGCGAGCAGGATACTGGGCTTTAGTTTTCAATTGAAATTTCTACAAATATTGAATTATTTTTTTTTACCAATTTAGAAATTTCCACTGATGAAGACAGATTTGTCTATAAGTATCTACTAAAATTAAAGCAGGTTACCTATGTGTGTTCCTGCTTATACTTTTTTAATTCAGTTAGATACAGCTTTCCAACCATCAACATGATCCTAATTCAGTTCGATTTGAGCTGGCCTAAAGCATGAGCATACCTGCTTCAATAATGAACTTAATCAAAGATGAGATTTCAATTTTAGATAAAATATGTATCTACAGTCTACAAAGATTTATCCAATGTGAAGAATCTATATATTTTGTTCCCCATTTCCTTTAGCTTCATCAGAGATTACGATTTCAAAATAAAAAGGCTTAAGTAGAGGTATACATACACATGAGTACGTACGTATATCTTCACTTCATTGAACGATGGACAATGTCTCGCAATCTCAATTTGGCCACCGTTAAAGTAGATATACCGTTGAACGAGTTTATTCGAAAAAAATAACCGAACAAGATCAGTAAGATGCTGTTGAAGTTTATTGACATTTTATTTTTTTTTTTGCAAGGTATACCTATCTAACGTAAGGTATATACGATTTTCTGATATCTTGAAGTGTTCGTCTTTTTCTTTGTTCGAATCCTAACATTCTCTAAATGGTAATCTAAAAAAATCAAACAAATTTCTATACATTTCCATCGAATTAAGGCCAACCAAACCGCAAAATGCATAAGTAAAATTCGTAATTAGTGTATGAGCTACACAGACACACCCAAAATGAGATGCAAATTTAATGCAAATATTTATAATCAGGGAAATCGCTTTGTTATTGAGTGGATATTTTTGACAATCTGATTTGCATTAGATACCCATATGCATACGTAAAGAATTTTTCAAAGCTTCCGGATGGTGTGCTAATGGATATGCTATATGCAGCTTTTATGTGTGAAAGGCTCGTTTCTTTGATGTGATATACGCGACTGCAATTTAAATAATTGTTTCAAAATGTTTATGTTCATTATGTTTTTTGTTTTTAATGTGAAATTAAGGGTAATTAAGCTTTTACATATCTTATAAAAGGTTTTCCATTCAAACAATTTGCATGTTGAAATGGGATGGTATAGGGAGTTGTTTTTTCTATTTTATATACATACTCATAAGGACATGCAATATAAGAAGGCAGTGCAGCTTGGCTGTTATGTACTATCTATACAAACGCGTATGTTAACTCGAAAAATACAGCCCGATGTTTTAATTTGCATGAAGCCCCACATACCATATCCCAGGCTTGTTCTGGAGCACTCCGTAAAAATTCAGTCGCAGACCTCTTAGTGTTCTATTTCCCGTCGGCCGGGGACGATCCTGAATGTAGGGAAAGTCGACTTTCAAGTTATTTATTTGCAATAGTATTTTCTGTGTCAATATAGACACTGAGACTAACTCTGAGACAGAAGTTATAGGATATTCGTCTCGTAATGACATCTAAACTCCAATGTGAGTATTATCGAAATCGGAAGCCCTAATCGGGGAATAGCCCTAAGCGTTCAGCTCTTGATAAATATATCAAGAGAAGGAAGACAGCTGAGACAGATAAAAATAATTAAATAGTTGGCGCAACAAATCCATATACGTAACCAGGCTTAACTTCTCAGAACCATTCGTTTGTGTGAGTCCAATTTTTGGAACGAATGGAATTATATATGCCGACTCTGAACGGTCTAAAGATGCTTGTCAAACGTTCGCCAGAGGTGTTACAATGTAATAGTATAGTATAGCATAGTAACTTTTGAGCATCTGCGTCCACAGCTAAGACAGATAGTTTTTTGAAATTTGACAATAAAGACAGGAAAAAAGAAACATTTTTGTGCGATACTCTTCCTTCAAACAACCGATACATATACAAGATGAGTGGATCTTGCGAGTAGGTATCATCTCAGTGTAGGTAGATCCAAATGAACCCTTATTTGACAAAAAAAAAGACAAAAACAGCTTGTTATCAAAGATTACTACAAGAAATTTGACATCGCTGGCGCATTGGATGATTATACCTTTTACTAGTGGCTCTTTCAGACCAGTCAGTTATCTCATCCTTGTAAAAATGACAACTTTATATAAAGGTTGATTTTTTTTAACGCCCCAAGTGGTCCATCCGGAATGTCCAATTTTGGCATACTTTATCCAACATATCGACTGGTATCTCACCAATATCACGAGTTATGTTGTCGGCAAATCAAGGAAGCATTTCTTAATTTGAGCATCGGAAAAAATGAGCAATTCTTAAAAATTAGGAACTAAATTTTAAAAAAGGAAGTGAGTTTGAATTTTTATTAGGTATATGTTTTCAAACTTGTAAATGTATGGAAGTCGGCATTTTCAAAGGTTCCACCTTTCGGAAATGCCAATTTATATTGTTTATCTTTATGTACCTTCTCCGAGTTTCGATTTTAAAAAGGACGGTCGGCATCGGTGGATTTGCCGACCGAACTCTTTAAAATTTAGCGAGTTTCGATTAGATTTTAAAAAAGACGGTTGTTTGGAAATCGAAAGTTCGTTTTTGATGGGATAATTAATTATCCTACTGGAAATAGTATCTAAAATGTGAAATTTTCTGTTTATAAATGCATAAAAAGTGTTTTGTACGCATTTCATCAATTCGTTCGTTGGCTCTCATTTGAATGGTCCTTTAAGATACACTAGTAACCTTTTCTTTTTCTCACTCAGTGACTTCGAACTGCAAACCTGATCGCCTTTGAAAATACATATGTAAACAATCTCAACTCAATTCAACTTTTAATTACTTTCAAAATTTAAAATTTAAATTCAAAATCTTATATCCCGAAGACCACCGACTTGATTGATCTCAAATTTACAGGTGGTCTTAGGTATTAGCCCCGGATAGTTCCTGTGAAAATTGGACAAAGTACCTCCGACCAAAAATCATCTTTTATGGGGTGAAACTCGATGCCGTCATAACTCTATAACCAGTGGGTCGATTTTCATGATTTCTATACAGTCGGCAAGTTCCTAAAATAAGTCGGCATTTCAATGAAAGTCACCCCGTGGAAAGTCACATGGCTGGAACTCGCTACGCCATTGAATCCACACAAAAAATAGTCCAGCGGCATTAAATCGCACGATCTTCACAGGTCCAAAACGTGAGATGAATCGCACACCAAATTCGCCTCGCAATATGTCCAAAAGTTCGTAATCATTGAACGATAGAGAGCACCTTGACCGTAACGTTGATGCCATCATCATCTTTGAAGAAATACGGCCCAATGATGCCACCGGCCCATAAACTACACCAAACGGTACATTTTTGTGTATGTATTGACAGTATTCTGGTTGCGCAGCAGACCAGGCATATTTGTGTCTTGCACTAACCTGTCAAAATTACCTTTTTTGATATCGCAGTATTAATGAATCCAGATTTTTTTCTATAAAAATCTACATTGCAGATTGCAGATTTTTTTCGTCATAATTGCAGATTTTTCGAAATATTTTCATAGCAACACTACATATAGGGCAATTTTGATTATTAATGTAGCCTGGTCAGTAGAACAATTACGACAACCATAAAATGGACCAGATGCTCTAAACACATCATTTTACTAAACAGAATTTTCGATAATAAAATTCAATAATTTGCAAACGTGTGTTGTTCGGGCGTAAGTCTATCCATGGTGAAATGGCAATGCTAACTCACATTTTAACTTGGAAGATTCTTCCTGCAGTATGTATGCTAGAAATATTCCATCAGCACCCTACATGAATCATTACTGTCCTACAAATTTAAAATTCAAGTCAAATTGATACAAACTTCATAAATAAATTTAATTCTGTTCGACAGGGTTTGTTACAAATATAGACTTTGCAGCCGGCAGTTGTTTTCTTTTTCTTGTTCTTCTACACATTTTTTATAGTTTTTATTTGTGTACCAAAATTAAGTTTTTTTATCTTTTCCAGAAAAATGTCCATGGCCGATCTGCCACCGCTACCCAAAAGCCTAAGTACCAATCAAAACTTCAACGAGCCAAACGATGTCGAAAATATGGATTGCGAGAATGAAACGTCAAATACTGACCATAGTAGCGCAGTTATTGGTAGTACATTGGACAAACAATTGGCAGTCCTAAGGAAGGAAATGGTGAGTTGTTATATTTCGCATATTGCACTCGTAAAAACCTATAAAAAGATACAACAAAAAGCGTGGGCTTTCTGACCTCGAAATTTCTCTTTCACATCAAAATTGATATGGCAAACGAATGTGCGTACCTTTTGCAAGCGGCTATAAGCCACTAAGTTCCATCTGCGGATTTTTCCGCAGTAATAAGCTAAAATCTAGCTCAAGACAATTAAAGTGTCTACCCAAAACAGTTTACAAATAGACACATCCAAATGAGCACCATCATCTTGGGTACTTTGTACGTACTTTCTCGTTTCTCTGTGAGTGTCAAAGTGCTGTGCCACCATAAACACTCTGCGCATACTTAACCTCGTATTCACATCAACATCACAGTCACACGCATTGATGACTGTTCTCTGCTTAAAATGCACTTCAAGCCTCAAGCCCTCGTTCGAGCGTCTTTTGCGGACGAATATTATATGCACGTCTGCACTTAAATTCAAATTGGTTTTTATTACCGCCCGGTTAGGTATTTATATCGTGTCAATCGAAGTTCCGAAATTATGCAAATGCACTTATACATCTGTTACAAAATGTATTTTTTTGGATTTTTATACAATTCGGTGGTTTGTGAACAATTTCGTCTCCATTTGTGATGTGTGGATTGAGAGATGTGATGAATTCCATTCCGCCAGTTGTAGATATCTCGATGAATTTAAATTTATTGCCAAACACTCTTGTTATACAATTCATGGGCCAGTTGCCAGTTTGTATTATTCCAAAGAACAATGTCATGCAAATTGGTTAGTTTTGAAATCGTTGTTGTTTTTTTTTTGGACATGGAGATTTGGGGAGTCCTCGAGCAACATGGCTTTTATTAGGTTACAAATTTAAAATTGTGTAAACGTCAAAATTGAGTTTTTTTTATTGCCTATTGCTGGAGGGATTGGCTGCGAAATTAAATTAGTTCTTCATTTTCCTGTAGTCGATTAGAAGCAAATTTGCCAATTGGTTTGTTAATTCGACAAACGAAAAGCCAACGGCATCTAACCCACACATATCTAGTTTCCTCAATTTGATTTCTATTTATTGTCTCGCATTCCGATTCATTGGTCAAGTGTATACCTAACCTGAAAATTGGTGTGGGTTCCTACACTCACAGGCCGATGACATTGTAATTATCTCAATAAATTCCAAATCGAAAAACTTGTTATTATCACATACCTTTAAATTTACTGAAATTGTAAAAAATTAACGTAAACTTTTCACAATGCGATAAAAATTGCGTGCATTCAATTTTCTATATTTAGAATAAACAGACGTTGTTGTCATTAATCGATAATTAGTGATAATCTGTGTTTTAATAAAAATGGTATTCACTGCTACGTTTCCACTGGAGATGAACTCCGAGATTAGGATTAATTTTCGTTAACCTCGTATAAATCTCGAGATTTATTATACAAAAATTAATCTCATAAAAAGGAGATTAAAAATTAATCTCCTAAGCTGACTAGGTTTACATGTAGACTTCGGTCTCTGAACATATTACTCTCCACGGGTCGAGATGTCCAAAATTAAAAACAACCAGAGCTGCATTTGACATTTAAGTCATTTTTGAGCAAAAGAAAAAAATAGGTTTTTCTTTCGGTACCTAACCTAACTTCTTGCCATGCCAGTGCAATCGTTAAAACGTTCATATATATTAGTTTTCAGGACAAAATGATGCGGTAATAATATTTTTAGATTACTGCCACTCATATTTTGTTTATACTTTTAATTTCGAAAGTAGAAATTGTTTAATTTTATATCATTTGTCACACTTCGATTTGACAGCTAATGACAATATCTGGTGAAACGTCAAATTAATCTCTTTTTTGTTGGTGGAAACACTTGAGGATTAATTTTAAACCTCTTGCACTTAATCTTGGGATTAGCGTCCGGTGAAACATAGCATTAATCTGATAAATTTATGCAGCTCGTAAATGTAGATATAAATTTCTGCGGTGCTTTAAGGGAACACCCCTCGGAAATGTCACTGCATAAATCGCGTAAATCGGCTGTAAATCTGGAATCAAACAAACAATAGGTATGTTCCTTTACTTTTAAATCTTACGAATTTTTACTAATTCTTACGAATTTTTACGCATTTTTACTCAATGTCGTTCCCTAACTAATCGCCTGAAAGTTGACAGATGATTTGAAATTTGATTTGAAATGCGTGTAACGACTACTTTCATTTGTCTTTTGATTTCCTGCGATATGAGAAACAAATTGGTGTAAAAATGGTATCAGAAGGTGGGAAAATTATGTAGCTTTTATCTCTTCTCGAATGATTTTAGTTCAATCACTTCAAACTCTTCCACATACTTGGATTCATACTCACATGTAATTTATGGGAAAACAAATGCAACTGTCATTTTTCATGATTACTACAAAAGCGTTCCCTAACTTTGTCGTAAGTTTTTCTCTTTGAGAGAAAATTTATCCCCACCATAGCCATTTTGACAGTCTTTTCCATTTTTACTACAAAAGTAAAGGAACAGACCTAATTATTCAACGACTATCTCGTTGCGGAAAATTATGAGGTCTGTGTAAACTATTCTCCATACAAAATCTGACAGTTGATTTACGAGGTGGTAAATTTCTGCAGTTTATGAGGCTTTTACAAGTGAATACCCTTAAAGAGAAATTACCCATATCATGTTTAAAAACGACCTTATTGAGATTTTTTAAATTGTAATGGCTCGATGACATGATCTAACAGACACGTTTCAAACGTCATAAACCTACGAAAGTAAGCGCTATTTTAGTGTGTTGCAAGTCTCTGCGGAGTTGTCTTTTCAAATTCAGCTGGATTCTATACATAGTCGTCTATAGGTCAATCTCTTAATTAAGTCTGTAAAATGCTGACATTTTTTTTTAACTTTGCGCCATTTTGTTAAACTGTCACAAAGAATTTCAATAGGTCTGTTCCTTTACTTTTGTAGTTAAAATTGAAAAGACTGTCAAAATGGCTATGATGGGGATAAATTCTCTCTCAAAGAGAAAAACTTGCGAAAAGGTTAGGGAACGCTTTTTTATTTCATGAAAAATGACAGATGCATTTTGTTTTTGCATAAATTGCATGTGAATATAAAGTGTGTGGAAGAGTTATGACTGAACTACAAGAATTCGAGAAAACAAAAAAGCTACATTATTTTCCCGCCATTTTTATACCAATTTGTTTTTCATATCGCAGGAAATCAAAACACAAATGCAAATAGTCGTTACACGCGCATGCCAAAAAGGATCTGTCAATTCATCTTCATCTTCAAATCATCTGTCAATTTGCAGGCGACTGACAGTTTTTTTCAATTCTTACTCAAAGAACTTTGTTGAGTAAAAACTAGTAAGATTCGCAGTGGAGAGATTATATGTTACTCTCTCAAAGCCGCTCTCTTTTACGAATTTTTCAAGTTACATTGAGTAAAAATGCGTAAAAATTCGTCAGATTTAAAAGTAAAGGAACAGACCTAATAGCTTTCAATCTGTCAATTGGCAACGTCACATTTACATACAAAATGTATTTGATTTGATTTGAACGGATTACCAGATTTAAAAGGTTAAAAAGGACTGAAGTATTTGCTATATTGTCGTTTGCGAGTAAAGGTAACTTTCCAACTACTGGTTTAGTACAGACCTTAATCACTGTCGAAATGGGTATGTCGGCCAGTTCCTAGAGTTTATCGAAATAATAGCTTTTTAACAGT